>CM039130.1:27164856-27317472 GCA_022036555.1 Microstegium vimineum
CTTCTTATTTCGTATTTCCCTTTCCCTAAACTTCAGAAACAGTGAAGCTTTTGCTCAGGAAAAAACAAGATTTTATTTCAGGTTTATTCTCAACGGTGACAAAAGATTATGCCATAAAAAGTAAAACCCAAATGGCTTGAATGCATAGCACAGAAAATTTCCCGCAAAAAAACATTTGCTTCCACAAGTTTTTTTCCCATACATTTTTCCCCCCTGCCATCATTCAGCTTAGGATGAACATTTGATTTTTTAAAACTGTTTCGTCCAGGGCAAGCTAAGCAACTAGGGTTTTAAAAATAAAAATAAAAATAAATAAAATGTAAACCAGCGCAACCCTTGTCCAACTATGGGAAATTACCTGGTTGATGTTGCCATAAATTGGAAGCTCGCTCCCTGAGAAAAGCACTTTTGGGGCGCCATGCCCCCGGTGGCCTGGCCAGGATTTCACAGAAGTGTGTTCAGAACTAAATCAACCTGCAGAACCTGTATAAATATGACTTTCCCAAAAAATTCATTCGTTCTCATTCCTATAAATAAGAAATTTCCCAAAACGATGCATCCCCCGCAAATAAAAATTTTTTTGGGTCCTAGCTATAGGCCTGAGAAATTAGGGCTGCCCCCAATCCCCCTATGCTTTCGGGGAGGGACATAAGTGACTTTTAATTCAAGACATCGATAGTCATGGAAAAAAAAAAGAAGCTTGGATCTTTATCAGCACAGCACGGGCTTTTCCTGTTGAGCTGACGGATCAGAAGAATTTCAAGGGGCTGTTCTGTTAGCTTTGCTGATTTTGATCTGTGAGAACCCAAAAATAGAGGCCCCCGAGCTGTTCCTGCTATAGTACTGAAAAGAGAAAAAGAAATCGAATAAAGCAAGCTGCTATAGCATGGTCTGGAAATAAAAAGAAAGTTGAGGTGCTGCTAGACTGACATACTGAAAAAAAAAACGGAAAAATCATGAGGTGATGTTGGAGACTGAATAAAAGAGAACTGCAAATGATCTATTTAATAAACAATATCTCTGTTTTATTTTCCCCGGGGTGGTAGAAAGTCTATCTAATTATGTCAAGTGCTGAAGAAAAAGGGAACAAATAAAAACAACAGCTAAAACCAAACACAAGCTGAGCAGTCCTACCTTGAACCTAGAAAAAGACCAAATCAAACCTCTTTTCCCCTTGGATTTGGGCAAACCAGCCATCCTTTTGCAGACCTTAAAAAGGGAAAAAAGAAGATTCAATAAAAAAAAAAAAAAACAATTTTGATTTCTTTTTTAGATATATGGAATGGGGCAATACACTTTCCCCTTTTATGAAAAAATTTGGTTAGAGCTTTAAATAAAATGGATTGATCATATTGGGTTTGGGTTTCCCTGTGGTAAAAAACAAAGAAAGGAAAATAAAACTGAATAGGTCGTAACTCCCATGAATCTCTAATGTGAGAATGTAGCAAATCACATTTTTTTAAATTATTCATCAAGGGGAGTAATGATGGTTGAACCCCCGTTGAGCGGGATGGCTTGGACTTGGCCTCATCCCCCGCTTCATTTGGGGGTATCCTCCTGGTGCCCTATCCTCGTCCACATACGGACGGTCCCCCGGTACCGGGTACCAGGCCAGGGTACCCCAAAACAAGACGAAACCCGAGCAGGAGCTGAGAGATCGCGGAGCCCCCCGGGGGCATGTGGATCAGGGGAGGGGGATCATGGGTACCCGGGAGGATCGGGAGTACGAGATCGCGGAGACGAGGAGAAACGTTTTTCTTTTATTCTTACCGGCGTGGGGGGCAGGGCAGGGGCGGCGTGAGGAGATTTGGGGTTTAAACAAAATTGGCGTTCCGCCCACTCCCCGGGAGGGCCGCACCCCCAAACGCCGGGAGGGGCCCGCTCGCCCACGCCCCGCTGCCCCGGGCACGCTGGGGTGGGGCGCTCGCCCGTGCTGCCGCCATTGGAGTTTGCAAGGAGAGGAAAGGAATTTGGAACCGCCCTAATTTTTTCTACCTAACCTTCGCTGCCATGTGGGTCCAACATTCGGCAAAAATATTTGCCTCCGCGCGAAAGCACTCTCCCCAGCGGAGCGTGGTTCGGCTAAGGTGGTTCAGCTGATGCGTTTTTTAAAAAAATTGTTTTCATTGAGCAACTCTTTAAATGAAGCTGAGCTATTTGGAAAAAAATAGTGTTGTCAAAACAATTTTACCACCAGCTTTATACATAAATATGAGAATGAAAAGGGGGGAGAGCAAGCTATGATAAGCTTACTATTTTCAGCTTCATCCACTTCTTTTTCTGCAGTACGAGGGGAAGAAAAACAATATATGGGTGATGAAAACTGTTTTGAAAATGAGGTGTTTGGCAAAAAAAATTAGCTTTTAACAGCTTCTGATAGCTTTTATAATAGTTTGTACCAAACAGGCTAGTTGGATGAGGTCAAATCTTGGTTTTTAAATATTGAACTAAGACTACAGTTTTTGAAGCCTAAAATGTTTCAGCTAGTGAAAGTCATGATATCAAGCTTTTTAAAAATCATCAAGATCTACATACTTGATTTGGACAATTTTCATTTGTTATTGTTTGAACGGTTCAATTTTTGAATTTAGAAATTTTCATTAGCCTCAAAACAAGTTTTCAAAACCCTAGATAGTCTGAACTCGAAAAGTCAAGAATTCAAACTTGTTAACTCTCATAGTCTACATTTTTGTTTTGGTCAACTTTTTCTTCTGACAAAGTTTGGACAATTCAAATTCGGATTTTGTATATGGTGGAACTTCAAACAGTTTTCGATACAACTAATGGTGCTTAACTAGGAAAAAGTCTGTATACCACGTGTTGGTCACATCTTCAAGATCTACATTTTTTATATTGGTCATTTTTCTGCATTTTAGAATGTGTTAGAAAGTTTCGTTCTAATTTGACTAAGACTCTCGTAAAGTTACCTTAACTCTATGTGAAGATAATAATTTTATGACTAATGTTTATTTAACACTTTTCTCAAAATGTTAAAAATTGTTTTATAGATACTTAAATGTATATCGTGATGAGTTCTAATCACTTTTCTATTCAAATGTTTTTCAGATGAGGTCATTTAGTGTCTTGAAATTTTTGTCGCAGCTGGTAGTTTATTTGAGCTCAAAATTTAATGGTTTATACAAAGTTGTAATGATAATATAATTAACATTAATATGGTAAGATCAAAACAAGATGATAGATATTGATTCTAGACAATTTACATAAAAAACCATCGCATTTGGAGTTAGTATGAGAGAGAAAAATTTAGTTTCAAGTTTCAGGAATTCAAATTTGTTCATCGTGAACAAGTGTGATTTGGTTTTTTAATCTGTTCGTTGAAAATTGTATCGGTTTTTCTCTCCCTTCATAATAACTCCAATATGTGTTGGATTTATTTCGTGTATTTTTCTAAAATCTATACTATATTTTAGTGGTTCATCTATTAATGTGAATAATTTTTAAATAATTTAAATTTGAATTTCAAATATTGGTAACTTTGAAATCCGGTTTCAGAAATAAAATGGCTTCAATAGAAAATGTCATGAATAACATGTTTATTAAACTTAGCAAGAGCTATCATTTTTGTTTTTTTGGTCAATACTTTTCATTTGATAAAGTTTGAACCAATTCAAATTGTGAATTTTTAATTTGACACTCCAAACCTGTTTTAGAAACGATTATATGGTTCTCAACTAGAAAAGTCATGAATACAAGTTTGGTCACTCATCAATATCTATATTTTTGATATGGTCATTTTTACATTTGAGAAAGTGTTAGAATATTTAGTTCAAATTGACAAGTCTGGTCATATAGTTTCAATAAATCTTGTGAGATCATTATTTTATGACTAATGTTTTTTTAACAACTTTTCATTAGAAAAATGTTGTTGTTATTTAACAAATGTAGATCTTGATAGGGTTTAACACCTTGTATTCATAAGTTTTCTAGATGAGGTCTTTAGTGTCTCATTGACAAAGTTTGACAAGGGTTGAAGTCAAAAATTTTGATTTAAGAAGAATGATACCTTGACACCATTATGTGAAACTTCTAAACGACTTCAAATAAAAAAAAGTCGCGAATACCAAGTTTGTTAAATCATCTAGATCTACATTGGTTGTTGTTGGTCAAACTTTTCTTTGACAAAGTTGGGACTTTTTAATTGTTGTATTTTTAATTTTACACCTTCAAACCAGTTTTTGAAATACTAATGGTCTTAATTAGAAATGTCCTGATTTCTATTTTTGTAATCTCTTCAGATTACATTTGTTATATGGTCATTTTTTCATTGAGAAGTTTTTAGGGTAAGTCTCTCTTATAATTTCATAACTATGAGATTCATGAATTTTGTGGACGATTATTATGAAACATTTCTCAATGATATTATCACGAAATAAGTGAAATAGTGTAGTGGTAAAGTAATTGAGATTGTTGTTATTAGCGGGGTTGATGTTGAAAATTTATTGTTGCTTATTTATTATTTTTTTAATTTCGTTATTTATTTTAATTTAACCATATTTGACGAGACTTGGACACTATTATTTTAAAAAAATTACACTCTGGTTGTTGCATATTTTTTTGAAATTCTGTGATTTATTTAATTTAACCTTGTTTGAGCTGTCTTAGACTATAAAAATTCTTAAAATATTTAAACTACATTAACTTTTAAGAAGACTGTGTGTGTCCATGTCGTGGACAGTCCTGAGGGTCATTGGTTCAACTCATCTTCTCATCATATTTTTTTTTTAAAAAAATGATTATTAAACAATTGACTTATGGGAAATGTCTTTTTTTTATAATTAACTATTCACTATTAGTTATTTTTGGAGAAACCTTGCTAGTTAACATATTTTTATTTTTAAAAGTTCATATTTTTTTAATTTAAATTGTTTGATTTGACTTAGGAACCCAAAAATATCTTAAAAAAATTAGACCATGTATTAACCTATAAGTAGTCTAGGGGTTTGTCATATTCTAGACAGTCCTAGGGGCAGGGTTCGACTCATCTACTTCACATTTTTTTTTTAAAAAGTTATTAACAAATGGGCGGGACATGTTATTTTTTTTTATTAATTAAACAATTCAACTTTTTTGTTTTTTTCAGAACCGTTGCTGCTGCATATTTATTATTTTTTTGATATTTATTAATTTATTTTTATTTTAACCTGTTTGATCGACAACCAAAATATCTTAAAAAGGATTAGACCATGCATTATCTTTATATAGTAGCCTAGTTGTTATGTTATGACTTAGACAATTCCTAGGGGCATAAGGTTTTTCGACTCCTCTTCCCTTCACAGGTAAATTTTTTAAAAATAAATAATTAACAATTATTTATGGGACGCATATATAATGGTGACACCAATGTTTTTTTTAAAAATATCTTAACAATTCACTTATGGGACGCATCTTGTTGGTGACACCCAATGTTTTTTCCTTTTTCCAGCTTATTATCTTCTTTTTTTCTATTCTAAGCAAACCTTATTCAGGGGCCATGGGACTGTGTCTTTGTCCTAGACCAAGGCAATATGTGGCCCAATAGATGCAATCACATTATAAAAAAAATAGACCGGTGCAAGACCAAACACATATGTGGCAATAGTATACACTTTTGCCTCGCCTATTACTCTTTAGTTCAATTAAACATCAAACCTTTGCTATGGGCGTAGAATTCTTACATCGTACAATAGGTGGCTTTTCTTGAGTGTTATTGTATCTGTTTTTTTATTCAGTTGCAATAACCATCCACCTATGTGCAATTGGGCGCTGTAGAACTTTCGTCCAATCGTACCAAATGTGTGGCAATTCTAGTTTTAATATGGGCTCAGTTGTAATATTTCAAATTGTTTCAATAACCAACACCCTAATTGCTATTGTCTGTGAGCAACCTTGCAACCCACCAAACTGTGCAAAAAATATGACTGAAAATAGCAAACTATGTACTTATGTTGTAAGTGCATCGATTAGTTGCAAAGCTAATTGACATTAATGCTCACGAAATATCATCATTGGCACAAACTTGCCACCCTATGTCCATCGGGTTGCTATAAAAAAGGAGTTGCTTTAGGGATAACTGATTGCCAGGGTTTGGGACAAATGTTGCCAATAACGTCCCCCTTTTACCACACATTTTCATGGCGTTGCACGGAGGGTAGTTGTGAATTTGAGTGCGTGTCTTGTAGTGTGTCTGGGTCGTCTCGTATCTGGGTTTTTTCGTCCTTATCGAAATCCTTCCTCTTGTTGTATGGAGAGGGGTGTGTCTGTTGTGCTTGCCATCGTTCTTGACCCATTCATGAGATGCATGCATGACATCAGCTTCGCATCTCTGGATTTCCCGAAAGTGCCGCAGACGGTCGACCACACCGACACAGGTAGGTAACACAGATAGCCGGGGCTTTTCCTCTGCGTGTAACCCTCTTCTCTCCTCGTCTTGCTGAGGCCTAGATTCTTGGCCGCACACTGGGTCTTCTTATTCTTGTTGTTCGGAAGGATTGTAGTCTGTATCCGCGGCAACTGGCTTCCTCTTGTATCCGACTAAATCCACAGTGTGGACAACTAGTTATGTTCTCATTCTTCTTGCTGGTACCTGGATGCATGTGGTTAGGGCATGGCATCAAACTTTTAACTTTATCGCCATTAGACGGATCAAACTTATTCGCTCTCATTGTCTTGCTTGCACCTTGTTCTCCCGTTTGGGTTAAGTCGTAGAAAGGGAATTTAACAGCTATTGAAGCATGTTCTGGACCAACCATGTTGAGCCTTCATCATCAGCTATTTGGAGGTTTGAAATAGAGCGTCGTGCACACCTCGGACTTTTCACCATCCTAGTACAGAGGATCAATGTCCGCCCTATTCATCTCTCTAACATTCCCCAATCACTGTGGGTGCAAAAAATAACATCATCTCGTCGATGTGGATTGATAGATTACCTCAAAGAGGCTGGACATCTTCGGGTTCCCTCAAAGTAGCATCTTCACTATTAAGGTAGTGTCACGTCATCGGCAATCATCTAGAATGTTATCGAGAAGTTATCCACGGTGATGTAGTCATTGAGAATTGTTTTGCCGTCGTCTGGTGGCGGCTGGGAACGGGCATCGAAGGTGGTGGTGGTTCGAATATGATCTTGGTTGATCACAGTCGCTGTCACGAGCTCCACTCCAGATACACTCCGCAACTTCGTTTATCGAGACTTTACCATAAGAAGAGTCAAACCGTGTACCCTCCATAAAACTGTTGACAATCAAATGCGATTGGCACCGTACCATTGGTAGCTCTGAGGTATCGACATTTAGTACATGGACATCTGGTGTCGATTTTCCACTTTCACTGCACGATGTGCTTTCATTTTGCCATAAACTTCCTCAATTCGCTTAGGTACTGATGGATCAAAGATCTATCGATGTGGTACATCCATTAGGGACCGTCCATTCGTAGCTTAACACACGACAAAACAAAGTGCTATATAAAAAAATGGATCTACTTCATGAAATCTAGATAATTAGACTCACATTGATTAGACATATCACACGAAAAAGTGAGAAAAAAGTAGGAAAGAGGTGTGTGGAAGAACAATCATGTACCTCTTAGTTCCTCTCATCCCAAATCAAAAGCTCTAAAACTCAATTTTGATGATTTAGTGGAAAAAATTCGGCAAAACGTCCGCCCCAAAAAGATGAGAGTTCAAGGACAAACTTTTAGCGCACCTTATATAATCATACGGTGAAATCTGATTAAAAACACAGGTATTTTTATATCTGTACATTGGATCTATGATGAATCTAGACATAGAAAAACATAATAAACTTAGATCTAGATCCATGAATGGTGGAATCCCATGGATCTAGTTCTAGATCCACATGAGGAATTTGCACTAAAAAGTGAGGAAAACAGAGAGAAGAGGAGGTGGGAGAGCAATCTGTACCTCTTGTATGTCCTACTCCCCTATCATGTTTGTAAAACTCAATTTGAAGATTTGTGTGGATAAAAATCTGGCAAAACCTCCCCCCCCCACGGTTTGGAAGAGGAGAGAGAAGTCGTGGGGAGAGAAGGAGGGAGGGCTACTGTTATTTATAGGTCGGGGGAACCGAGTGGGCAATTAATATGCCCGTGTGGTAATTGAGAGTTACGCAGCGGGCAGCATAATCCGGACCGCGGCGGTTAATTCGATTTATGCGCAGGGGCGCCTTCGTTGATCGTGCAATAAGTGGGTTCATTTACCGACAGCGGGCGTTTATGTGGCCCGCTGCGGGATAAAGTGGAATTAACGAAGTGGAGAAGTAAAACGCAGCGGCCTGCTGCCAAGCTGGCACTGGTTTACGCAGCGGGCGGTTAAGATGTGCGCTGACGGTGCGCCTACTGCCAAACGCTACGGTAATCATCAGTGAAATTCTATTTCTTCACTACTTCTGTTCTTTTTTGTGTTCTTCAATGTTCTTCTTGTCCTCTTCGCCATTGCTTCATTTGTTCACTTCTACGACTCCATCGACTCGTTGAACGGTTACTATCTTCAAACTCTCTGTTTTAGCGGGTCAGCATATGTTGTTTCTTGGTCTTTATGTGATTTTTATTTATGATTTTCTATCTCTTGTCATTTTAAGTACATTAACTTGACTTTGTTTTGAATTATTTTTGAGAGGCAAAATAAAACAGTATTCTATGTTATACACCATTCATTTCTAAGATGTCTACCACATTTTATGGTTTTATTAGTTGCAAATAGTGATTTTAGTGTATTATTTAATTTAATTCGTTGAAAAATAGAAATTGATTATTTTTTATATCTGTGATTTTAGGGTATTATATGTTAAAATTTCAAGATTAATTTAGCTTAGTTTAGAGAAATATAGATTTAGTTTTTTAGGATATTATTAAATCATTTTAATTGTGGATTATATGAGGAATTTATGGTGGAATGTTTTGTTTATATGCCACTTGAGCTCAAAATAATTATATATTTAGATGAAAAAAGGTTAGCTACCTAGATATACTTGTAGTTATAACATGGAAACATTTGATGATTTTTTAGTGAATGTAAATTTTAGTTGTTTTACTTTCTTTGTTTAGAAATGAGTATTATATTCTAGTTTGAAAAATGATTATTGAGAGTAGATGACACTGCTTCGGGGTACTCGGCCTTGATGGGTTCCAAAGCGACTAAGGTCTGACCTCCCTCTCATACCTGGTGGCAAGTGTTATGACAAACGACTATGAAAGAGTACCGAGTGGGTAGGCGGGGGGTACCCTACAACGGTTCGGGTTCTTCTATAAGTGCTCAGGTCGCATGGTGAGTTATATATTTTGTCTCATTTGATGGTTATGTTAATCAATTTCTACCTTAAAGCCTGTTGTTTTGTTTTAATGTGCTGATTTTTTATTTCTATTTTCTGTGGGATGGAACTGGATGGCCATGGCTGGTATTGGATGAGGATTTATATGCTAAACTTGTGGCGAGGCTACAAGGCTGTTGATGGCAGTGAGCTGCTCAAGAAGCTCTTCAATGTTGAACAGACGAATAGATCTGTCTGCTTTTGTGGGATTGGTCAAAGAGATCATTATGCTACTAAGGGCATTTTAGGTTTTTTGTGTATAGTGCTTAGAAGGTTTTAGCTTACATTATGTCGAGACTTTCATTGAGGCATACATTAGTCTTTGTAGTGACTTCAGAAATGACACATGAGTGTTCCATCTTAAATTATTTTAATGCAAACCTTTCGTATTTGTTATATATATTTTTTGACCAAAATGGAAATTTAATTATGTTTTGGGTCATATAATGTAGCTGATGACACGCCATTGGATGTACAATGTAGATCGCTGTTCCAAAAGTTCATTGATGGTGTGCATTATTTTTAAGAGTGGTGAGGAAAATAAGTGTTGATGGGATGGTTAATTTTCATGTGTTGTTCATACACCTTGTGTAAGAATTATTTGAAGGAATATTGTAGCTCAAGGAGGATCTTCACTCACTACTTGTTGAAGTCTGGGTTTATATCTAAAACTATATTTGTTTTGACAAGTTCGCGGAGAACGGAATTAAGATGAAAAAGATGTCGAAGAAGAAGAGCATTGGACCCTAATGACATTATGCTCAATATGGTGACTTCAAGATTACTGAATGTGGAAGCAGAAGAGAGGCTTGGGATGAGGACACATCTTTGACGTCATTAGGTGCAAAGTCATTAAAACCAAGCATGTTCATCTTCAGCGCATAGACTGGAAACAGGTCGTCAATTCCCCCCAAAATGTCGATACTTTAGATATTTGACTTATCTCCTGGGCTACCAAAACCTTCATCACGGAGGAATTCAAATTCTTGGTGGCAAGAATGAGATATTCAACTATTTGACAGTATCACACTACTTCGGATATGTTTGTCGGCCAAATCTACGTCATTCTCGATGATGATTGCAGTAAGTTTTTATCCCGATGCATTCCTTATACTTTATTCCTATCATTGGCATCTGACCTTTTTTGCTTAACAGGTTGACAGATTCCAATTCTAAAATGAGCAAGGAGTGGCAAACCTTTCAACCTACGAGTGATGAGTCCTATATCACTCATCGGCAATAAAGCCCCCACACGGCTGCCTTCACCCATCAAGATGTTAAAAAATACTTAAAAGGGGGGGTTTTCTTCAAAGCCCAGCCGACGCCTACTTAATTACTTCAAGGCTGTTGCGGCCATCTTAGCTGGGGCTTTTGCAGTAACTTAACTTTATAATTACGTTGACATCGCTGCTAATCGGCAATTATTTGCTTCATATAACTTTTTGTACCAAATATCTTTTCAGATGGCGAAGGTAGCGGCAACTGCTGCAAACATACAACTTCTTCAAACTCCTGCTACCGATGCCACAGGCTTCGCATCAAAAACGGTGCGGTTCACCAACTGCTTTTTGCCCCAAAAAAGAAGCGTCTGAGGTAGCCACACCAACGCCTCACAATTCCTGTGAATACACCTAAAGAAGAACTACCATGGATCTGCTCTGAACAGCCAGAGGGACGAAAAAAGAAAAAAAAACCTCGATCCTCAAATCATTGTCCCCCGCCAATCGTCGCAGGAACCAGCTGCAACATCGGTTTTGGCACAGATGAATAATCTGACCACGAGGAGACATCACACCACAGGTGCCCCCACTCAGCCGAAAACAACGCCAAACAATAGCACCAACAGCGACAACACTCCTCCAACAGAAGCCTGTTCATCGGCAACTGTACCGATCTCCAGGATGAGGTTGTACCAGCGACATGCAAGTCCCAGGCAAGAAATCGCTTCAAGATGGATAAGCGATTACCTAAATTTTTGCGTATAATTTATGATCCGGCACATCTTAACTTCTTCTTTTTCAGGCCAAGACTCCACAGAAAGCTTGTTTTCCTTCGGTTTGTCAACATTCAGGATGAGGAGTAAACAGACAGGCCTGGCTCCAGCAGACAAATTGTTTCTCTTTCGCCATTAATATTCCAGATGAGGACGAGGTCGAAGAGAGCTCTGCTCCAACTTTATCGGCAGAGTCAAAGTCAAGCTGGAAAACGTTACTATCTCGGCTGCAACAAGACAACACGCAATCTTGTTCAAGACTCCACCGCAGCAAAGATAGCCTTCAAGGACATCCAAAGGCCCACTTATCTGCCAGATAAGAGGTAATACTCTTTCAGGCGGCATTACTGAAAATTAAGCAATTCCGTATCAAAGACGTTTCCCGTGAATAGCCGTTAGGAGTGCTCGATCCAAGACTGAGGAATGAGATGCTCAGATCAAACAAATTGCCGACGAGATGCACGAAGAGCATCGGCCAAGCAGAAGCTTACTCTGGCACCAATTCGAGCAAGAAATTCACTCTGTTATCGGCAAGGAGAAAGAAGAGCTGCTAACTGAATGAAAAGGGTTGAAGTAAGCCCGGAACAGTCGATCAAAGGAAGTAAACGGCGATAACATCAGGCTCTTGCAACAAGAAAGAGTCCAAAACGCCCGGACAAGCCATCTTGTTGAAGAAGAGGATCAAGCGAGTAGAAGGGTCTGCGACTCCGATGCAAAGGAAATGGAGGAAATAGAGCAATTCGCCTGCGGTGCGTTATTGCCATCCAATCTGTGGCTGTTGTAATTTATTACATTCTTTTATGGCAATATGTAACAGTTTTAACTTGATTTTGCTTGTAATATAATGTCTAGTCCGCTCTTACGATGTTTTATACTTTCTTCTTTTCATCGGCATTCAAATCGAGAACTATCTGCGTTCTACCCAATATACTAGGGTAATATTTCTTCAAGTAGTTTACCGTTGATTGCTCTGGAGGAATGCAAACTCCTTCGAGAGTTTCTAAAATTAAGAATTACCAGAGCAAGTGGTCTGTTTAGCCGATAAGTATATTCCAATTAGGAGACCATTTTCCAAACTTAGAGCTTTTAGTCACAATTGGTAAAAAATTATCTTTATATTAGATCACCATTGGTGTAAAACTTTTTCACCTTGTCGTCGAAACCATCACCGACACCATGATTTATGAATCGGCTGATGATACCCTCTGAGTAATCCCAACTTCTTTAGTAGAGTCCTGGTATGTAGCCGGATTGTTAGTTGAGTGGTAGCATAATCGGCAGCGAAATTTCATTTTCCATTACGGAGTGAAATTTAAGACATGCTGATTTCTTTGATTTAGACCTCAAAGAAGGTCCGTGGAGCAAATTCCCCTAAAATGCTTGCACCATTCCTTGCCGACACACATAAGATGGCTGAAACATTCTTCCAATCATTTTTCCTTTGGCTGCCAATACATTCACGTCCAGTGCTGCTTTTAATACCAAAACGTTTACTCAACCTGTCGTGCCCCAGGTTATGTAACAAGGTGGCCAATCGCCAGAGCTTGCCGATGTGCGTCACAAGTCAAAATGTCAAGTTCATGACTCCAGTTATACCATCGACAATTATATTGGACATTGCGATGGTCTCCATCTCTGTGCTTTGAATTTACTGCTTTTCTTTGAAGAGTTCACTGTCATATAAATCGCCTGGCGTTCGCGTGGATTTCTTTTCTGAGTCTTTGTTAGACCCTTAGGGCACAATGAGGAAGCTGCGTTTTCCAAACGGGCTGATGATGCTTTTCATTGTTGCATCGGAATCACTCAGATTATTTGGATCCCTGGAGAATATTTCTTCATCAGGTACTCTTGCCATTGGCCATCTCCTCAAGCTCTTCTTGATCAACATGCCTGCCAAGCCTGTTTGCCCGGATGAGCTTGCCCCCAGTCGGTTCATGTGTTGATCTCTTCTCTATGAGCGGTTCTGGATACTGGATTGCGCGATCTCAAAACAAGGTTTCTTACTGACCAAACTACGTCAGTTGGAAATTAACCATTGCATCTTCAGGTCAATTATCGACAGTAGATAGCTTGATGCATTCTTCCAGCAGTGAAGAAGGAAGGGTTGAAGGGACCTTCCAGTGCGTCCTTATGTCGAAGACATATTGGTGCTCTTATTCTTCCTGTCCGATATCGCTCCTTTTGGCGATGCCGACGACTCTTGCCTTGGCTGCTTTTAGTGATGTCGTGATTATACACCAGGAGCCTATTGGCACTGCCTATTTTTTCGGCAACTCTCTTGCCTTTTCTATCATGGCAATAATCTCCTATATGGAGCTCAAGCTTCCTGATGGTTAGGATCTACGATGCTTTTTTCCTAGGCAACTTCCGATGTCAGCATTTGTTATTCCAATAGTTGTCCACATATTATTTGGAAAACGGGTGTGATCAATTTCATCGGTTTTTGAACTTAGAATTTTCAAATTTGATTCAGTTAGATTCAATTTCTAACTGCAATTTGTGGCCTGACTCTTTGCAGTCATTGGTATGTGCGAAATTGCATTTTGCCCTTGTAGTACATGATCTTCCTGAGCCCTTCGGACGTTGATTTGCCTGCATCTAGGGGCTAGCTTAATTTGCCCTTCCAGATAGGGCAATAGGTCAAAATCCTACCGGCCTTGGTTATATCGAAGGTGTACCTTTCGTTTTCTTTACGGCCAAGCGGACAATGTGGTTACCGGCATTCTTATCTTTTAACAATTCAACAGTGCGATACTCAACTCCTCATCTGACTCAGAATCCCCTTGTCCAACGAAGAACCCCTTTTCTTCACGTCTTCCTAGGCTCGAATGATTTAACATCCTGATCAGCCTTTGTGATATCAAAGGTGAATCTTTCCAATTCGAGCAACGTTGATATTGGGGCTTTTTTCTTTTACGTCCGGAATCTGAATCTTCATTTTCTTGGTCAAAGACACCTTTGTGTCTTTGATCTTGCCGATGCAGATATCGTTACTGGTTTGAGCAGGTTGATGCACCTATCAATCTTTTGTGGTAACAGGCGGGTGCAATTGGACATTTGCGGCACCGTTGTTGGAATTATATGCATCGGCTGATTGTCGATGGGCAACTTTAACGTTCCACTGGTAGAGTAGGTTGATGTACTCTTCAGGTCTTGGACGTCAAAGTACTTGAAGTAATTGGTGTGTGGCATAGTACCATCATACTGACACTAGGAATCGGAGCTGAGTTACGATGGGCAATTTTTGCAACACTCACTGCGCTTGTGTTGTGGCATTATATTCATCGGTTGTTGAATCTACAACCCCACCCCCCCACCAACCCCCCAACCCCCCCACCCCATTACCAATGTCCATTGTGTACCATTCACTTGCGAGTATTGCTTGGTGTGTTCTGTAGTACTTATCGGGCTGAGTGTTTACCGATTTTTCATTCTGAAGATTGCAGGAGACACTTGCGGAGCTCTTGCCACTTGGTTCACAGGGCTGCACACTTGTTGTTGAATCGGCAATAACAATCCACAACTTACATTAGGTGGCATCAGCATATGATTTGCCGGATGACGGATATCAGCTGACGCTTTGGTAGCCTTTGTGTCCCTTGGATGATCGCACTGACTCTGCGAGTACACAATCTTGAGCAGCATTAGCCGATTAAGAACGATTGTTCAATCGGCTATGCCTTGTTGCATCGGCCAAGACATGTGCCGATAGCTGATTAACCAGCTGATGCTTGTCGTTCTTGTGGCGCCGGGTGATCACAAAGATAACTACCTTGGTTAGCAGGTATTTCCAGTTTGAAAAGTACCATAGACGCCACGGGTTTTGACTTGCAGCTGCTGGACCTTGGTGTTTCGGCTAGTGATTTGCCAGTTGTTTTTTGGGCGTATATGCGCTCTAGATATTGCCATTGAAGATTCACTATTGGAACTGCCGTTGAGAGAAGATGTAGCATTATGCATCATTGGACCATCGGTTGTATTCAGGTGTTGCCGATGTCATAGGAGTTCTTCCACCCTACATGGTTACCTTGGATCATCTGGAATCAGCAGATGGAAACTTGGATCGTACCGTATCCACAGTTGGCAGAACGTTGGCGACTCTGGGTCACAGGTCCAGACATTGTCGAGGCCACCAGATTTGTTCACCCGAGTGATGACTGCTGGGATCGATCTGATGGCATGATCTCACGGCAGATCGGTTCATAATCGGTGAAGATACCTTTGAAACGCCGATGGGATCGTAACAAATGCCGATCTTGAGTTGACAGATACTCCGACAAATAATTATGATGCCTGTCTCCTTAAAAGTTTGCTTAACGGAATTGCATACAGTATCGGACAACCAATTGGATTGTCTCATTAATACATATTTAATGCAAATTAACCATCACTTGTAATTTACCAGGATCGGCGTCGAAGTGAAGCTGACGTGGCGAGGCGGATCTTGCTTCTGGAGCTGCTTCGCCGATTTGATTAGGCTGATGAAATTTGAGATTTAACCGCCTGTACTCTCCATAGTGTCCATAGCCTGCTCTGATCATCTCTCAGATTGGGCTTCGGAGACTCGTGACGTTCTTGGTTTATCGTCCGGAGTTAACACCCATGATAGATATATAATTGTATAATCGAGGTCCCACGGGGCGTGCCAAAGAGGTGTTGACACAAAAAAGCGTCAAGGATCTGAAACACCTCGGGCTATTACCAGAATGTCGATTTGTCCGAGGGGTGTGCTAGTCGATTGACCAGTTAATCGACAAGGAAATAACTTGAACAGATCAATCAAGAAACGGTGATACGCCCGAGATGCCAAGACTAGACTTGATCAGGATAACTAGAGCGAGTCTGAACGAAACAACAGCGATGCGCAGGATGTCAAAGCTCAGAGGTACTCACACACGGAACTTAAAGCGGTTTACGGAGATCAAGATGATGGAGGCCGTAGTCGAAGCTTGAAGAAGCGTAGATAAACTAAGACTAATGCAAAAAAGATAAATTGCCAGTTTAAAAGTTAGAATAAGAGGTAAATGATTTGATTTGATAGGATTGATCTCGTTTTACACGCAAAGCCCTTAGGCACATATTTATACTTCCGCTTGGAGAGTTGTACAGAGGACACGACTTTTACCTTCTCCTAACAAAACTCCTATCTTTAAGGATAATAACGACTCGCGCAGGTTGAGCGGACCCAATTAACCTATTTATTTTCCTAAACAGACAACCCTATTGTTAGGAAATAAAGATCGTGCAAGAGTCGGACTTCAAATACTATAATATACTGGTATAAAGATTTTCTGCTGACGTTCAATTGCCACATCATAATGTACCCATCAGCTCACCATGCCCATCGGCTTCATCTCTTCATCGGCAATAGACATCGGTAACATTGCTCCTCATCGGCAATCGGCTATCGGCAAACATATCATCATCGGCAATCGGCTATCGGAGCAACTTCTCCTCTTCGCAAGCGGCATCGGGCCAACTTTGCAGTTCTCGTGACTTGACTTCACCAATTGTTTGTCACCGTTTTTCGGCACGTGTCAAATGCGCTAAGACTTGTGTTGGTCAGCAGTCATTTTTCATCGGCATCGGGTAAGACATAGATCAGTTATTGCCGAATGGGAGTATGATGTGGAAAGATTAAGGATGTTGCCGGAGGGATGCTGGAGGTTTCGGATGTTGCCAAGACGTATTGACGTATGGTTTTATTGGATGAAGTTCAAGTTGCTTGTTGCAGATGGCCGATGAGGGGGAATGATGTCGATTGGCCGAGGATGAAATGTTGACGATTGCGATATATAGGGTTGAATGGTGATAGACGAGGTTACCAGTACAAGCTTGCCGATCGAGAAGCATTGCCGATGCGTTATTGGCATGGGTGCCGATGAGTTACAGGGTGAACTTAGTGATATCGATGTTCAGCTGGTGGCATTACAGTGGCAAAGAAGGAAGCCGCGGATTGAAGCGGAGTCTTACGATGGAAGTTTTCAATCGAAGGAGAGAGGGGGGGGGGGGGGGGGGGGGGGGGGGGGATGGCTAAGGGAAACTGGAGATTTATACAGTATTATTATCTGCAGTTTGAGTCCGACTCTTGCATGAGTACGTTTGTTTACTTTTAATTAGTGTGTGTTTGTTTAGGAAAATAAGTTGTTATTTTTAGATACGACTCCTGCGCGAGTCAGGTTTCCTTTAATGTTAGGAGTTTTGGTTTTAGGTAAGGGTACGGATAGTGTTCTGTACAATCTCCATGCGGGACTCTTAATTATGTGCCAAGGGCTGCGTGTTAAACATATCAATCCAATATCAAAGAATCAATTTACTCTTTTATATTTTATAGCAATTTACCCTTTATCACTTAGTTATTGTTTTTCAACGTGTTCTTCAAGCTTCGACGGGCTGCATCGCCTTGTTCTCCGTAAAATCCTTGTTAAGTTCCGCGTTGGAGTACCTTTGAGCTTTGGCATCGGGCGTATCGCTGTTGCCTCGTTCAGATCTGCTATAGTTTTCTAATGATCAAGCTCAATCCCAGCATCCGGCGCATCGTCAGTTGTTGGATTGGATCTTGTTCTAGTTATCGTTCCTTGTCGATAACTGGTCAATCGACTGGCTCGCCTGGATATCGATTTCGGGTCATAAAGCCCGAGGTGTTCGCAGAGCCTGACGCCTTTTGGTGTCACACAATTATCTCATCGGCGAAGAATCATCTATCTTTCATCGGCAAACAACTTCCCTTCTTGCAGCGCACTCCCATCAGTTATTTTACGATGGACTTCTCGATGCCAATAGAAAACGGCCACCGATACACGCAAGTCTTAGCTCATTTGCACGTGCCGAAAACGGTTGTCAACTAAATTTTAATAAGTACCTTTGTTTATGTGCACAAATGGGTGAATGTTGACCGGAAGCCGGAGTAAACATTGTCAAGGATTATGGAATGACAACATGGACCTCAACAATATTGGGTACAAAGATGAACATTAGTCTTGCTTATGATGGTGGAATCAGTGTGTTCTTTGTAAATGTACATCTCTACAAAACTAAAGCAAGGAAAAAAACGTATGACAAATCAATCTATCATTGAGCCAAGCGTCACATAGTTCTTTCGGGAAAAAAACATTTTGAGGATTGGAGTAGGACAGTAGAGGAATGTCAGAACTTTACGAAAGGGTGATGACCGAATTGTGCCATTCAGTGTGACAAAAGACCCAAGCATACTTCTAAATGTCGAGGACAACTCCATGGTTATGACATGATCATACCAAGGGACATATGTGAGAAGAAAATTCACTAATATGCCCGCATGATGTAGCTAGTAGTGATGTCTAGTGATTGTGTCATTAGTCATTTTGGCTATGTTTGTTCATTTAATGAAGATCTACATTTGTATTTGTGTCATTTTGCATTTAGTGAATAATGTTTACTACACTTCATTTGTATCTTAATGGTTTTTCTAAAAGTGTCTATAAGTTTCCATATACTCTGTGAGATCATGATTGGGTGACTAATGTTTGACTAAACACTTCCTCAAATAGAAATTTGAATATAAAATAGATAGATATTGTGAGTTATGAAAACTTTGTTATCAAAAAGTTTTTGATATGTGGTCATTTTAGTGTTCATTTGACAAGTTTGTCAGTCAAATTTTGAAATTTCTAAATTTTCACAGTTTCAAATCTGTTTTCAAAACCTAGTGGTCTCAACTAAGAGTCATGAATTCAAGTTTGGTCAAATATCAAGATCTATATTTTCTAGTATTGGTCATTTTTTCCATTTCAGAAGTGTTAGATAAGTTTAGTTCTAATAATGGTCAAGACACATTCAAATTCATAAACTCTTTCAGATTTATGATTTTATGAGTTAAATGTTTACTAACATTACCTCAATAGAAATATTGAATCTACAAAAAAAGATAGATCTTGATGAGTTATAAAACCTTCGTATACAAAAGTTTTTACATATTGAGGTATTTAGTATATCATTAATAATTTCCTATTAAGGGTAAACTTATTTCTCGCACAATTTTGGACATATGATAACTGGTGAAAACTATAATGACTAACTTAAAATATTGCAGAAATTAATTTTTGTTAGGTACCAGCAATTTAATTTGTTTAATTCAGCAATATACTTTTGCATTAACAAATACTAATGGTTAGTTATATTATATTTTTATTATAAAAAAGTAAAGATTTGTTGTTATTATTTTTTCTAGTGTATAATAAAGTAAAAAGAAATGCATGGTTGTTTTAGAAAAAACTGTGCCATGTATTTAATTTATTATGCAATAACAAGAATAAATTATTTTATACAATATATTAAAATATATATTTACATTATCAAAAACATACAAAATACCCCACTGAAATTTCGTTGGCGCCTAAAGAAATCTTTAGCACTAGTTAGTCCGGTTGGTCATACTCAACCTGGGCTAAAGGTCTACACTTTAACCTTCCCTTTAGTCCCCGGTTGGTAATAACCAAAACGCGGCTAAAGGTTCATTTAGCCCCGGGTTGGTAGGTTGGCTTTTATATAAGCCTAGGCGGCCCTCATATCTCTTCTCCCCTCATCGCTACTGTGTCTATCGATTTCCTTCGTCCTTCTCGATGCAAACCACCGCCACGAGCTGACGCTGTCGTTCGCCATCGCATCGCCATTGCATTGTCGCGACCCGCCAGCACGCCAACGCCACGCGCACGCGGCTAGCCCCTCACCGTACGGTCCTGCCATCTAGATCGTGATGAAACCGCGCCCGCCGCGCCGCTACGTCGGTTGCACGCCGCCGCGCGCGTTGAGCGCTGCCGCGCGCACCGCCAACCGTTCGACCTCCACCAACGTCGTGCCTCCACCGCGCACGCGCTAGCCCCACCCGTCCGGTCTCTGCCCACTCGCACGTGTGCGCCGCCGCCGCGCGCTACCAGTATGTTGTCACGCGCCGCGCCGCGTGGAGCCGCTGTCATGGGCGCACCGCCACCGTATCTACTCCACCACCGGAGTGCCCTCCCACCAGCAGCGAAACCCGTGCCGGTCAGGGTCACGTCCGTCAGAAGTGAGAATTGAGGCAGAGAAAGCATAGAAAAGGAGAGAGTAGAGAGAAGGGTAGGAGAAAGGAGAAGGAAGAAGAAGAATAGGAAGAGAAGGAGCGAAGGGAAGAAGAAAGGAGAGGGAAAAAGGAAAAAGGATAAAGGTTGATTTAGTAATTGATTTTTTTGTAATTTGTAAATGGATTTGTTAGAAAATGAAAAAGGAAAAGGTATATGTTAGTGCTTGTTAGTTTATTAAGGATTTCTAATGAAATGGAAAAGGAAACTTTCTTAAAGGAAATGGAAAAAAAGAAAAAAGGAGGAATTTGTAGAAGGAATGTTAGAAAAGAAAATGGAAAATTGATTATCTTTCTATATGTTATGAGTGTTCATGTTTTCAAACACTACATTTTATACATGTTTTTCTAGGTGAAGAGGAGATCGAAGAGAAGATGAAGGAAGAAGTGAAATTGTGTGTAATAAATAGAAAAGATTTTAGTTTTTGAAATAGATTGTGTTGTAAAAATTAACAAAAATATTGACTTCCATTATTGCTTAGTAGCTAAATATATACTTCATTATGAAACATTCCATGTATATGGATTTGTTTAGAGAAATATTAGACCTTCCATTATTGCTATATATGATTTGATATATCTGTATCTTCCATTATATTGATAGTTAAAATGTTAGAGCTTTCATTTGTTAAGAAATAGACACCTATTCATTTATTATTACATGTAAAATGTATAGAAGCTTTCGTTGGTTAGAGAAAATAGATACCTTCATTATTTCTGAGTAAAATGTATAGAGCTGTCATTTGTTTAGTGAATTTTATACCCTAAAAAAGTGCCTAAACTCTAAGTGCCTAAACCTCTAAGTGTTCTACCCTAAACTAAACCTTTTATTACACCACACACACACACACTATGTGTCTAACATAGAGCCTAAATCTAAGTGCCTAACCCTAAACTTTTTTTATTTACACACACACACACACTAAGTGTCTACCCCTTGTGCCTAACTCTAGTGCGTAAACCTAGTGGTCTACCCTAAATCCTAAAAACTATTTTATTGACACACCTCACACCACTAAGGTTTATTACCCCTAGTGCCTAACTCTAAGTGTGCCTAAACCTATGTGTGTACCCTAAACTTAAACCCCTTTTATACACACACACACACACTTAGTGTCTAACCTAAGAGCTAACTTAAGTGCCTATACACTAAGTGTTCTACCCTTTACCCTAAAACTCTTTTATTACAACCACTAAGTGTCTAACCTAGTGCCTAACTATAAGTGTGCCCTATACCCTAAACCTTTTATTACACACACACTAAGTGTCTACTAGTGCTAACTCTATGTGCCTAAACCTAAGTGTTACCCTAAACCTAAAACCTTTTATTACACAACACACCACTAAGTGTCTACCCTTTTGGTTACTCTAAGTGTTACAACTTGTTTAGGGTTTACACACACACCACACACTAGAGTGCTACCCTATAACCCTAAGGGTCTAAACCCTTTATATAATCCTAAGTGCCTAAACCTAAGTGTTCCCTAACCCTAACCCTTCTTTTTTTTTAGTTGCAGAAGATATGAACGACCCGAATGACAACATGGATGATTTCTTGTTTGACTGATCAACGGAAGGCTCCATATCAAGGCAGTAGATGGCTGGCACAATCAAGTGTGATGACAACAATCAAGTTGATGATTGGACGTCAGTACTTTGCCAAGATGTGAGCAAGAAAATATCATGCAAGACACATATGTTGACGAGGTCTATGTCTACATTTTTTGTCTACATGAAATTAAATAAATTACATTTGGATAATATATTTATAATTTCTGTGTTTCTACATACATAGCCGTTTGCATCATCGACAACTACGGGGGGAGAGTAGACATGTATACTAGGCCGAAGAAGTGTTGGAGGGTCGATACATTATCTAGCAATTCAGGAGAACACATGAGAGTACTTGGACCACATGCACATACATTTTGTCAACCACTGTGGTTACCTTGTAAGGGACAGGCTTCCGATCAAAGCTCTTGTGAATGGCGACAAAGGAAAGATCATCCTAATGTTAGTTTTGTCTCTGATCGTGACAAGGGCACTAATTTGGCAAGATGTCTTCAATAGTGCTCGCCGATAAAAAGTGAAGCTTTTGAAGGGGAGAGTTAGGGTTGGCTATGAAGAGTTGACACCACAATTCAAGGGCTTGGAAGAAGAAATTTTAAAACAAATTTAAAAAAAACCTTACACAATTTAACAAAAAGGGCCCTACATCAAGTTGACCCTTTTGGGGGGAGTTTTTGTAGCTTTCAAGACATCGAGAGGGCGAAGCTTTTGAGCGGAAAAACCAAAGAATCCCGAGGAAAATAATCCAACATCACTTGGGATCGGGTGGCAAACATAGTGCATTCCTAAGGGGGGAAAATTTACAACAGTATTTTTGGCTAGGGAATCGAACCAGAACCAATTACCTGGTATGACGGGTTTTAGTGGGGGTTTTTTTGGGTCATGGAGGAGGCCTTAACCTGAGCCCGGGGAAATTAACGTATGACGAAGGATCCAGAAGTAGCAGGGAGACGGTTAATGCTCAACTTTTAAGGGAAAAAGGAGTTTGATCACCGATGAGATAGGGATGAGCTGACATAGGCCTTGCAGACTGCGAGCACGGTGGGCGAACAGGGGTTAGGCGGGGTGCCGTGGAAGTATCTTCATCAGACAAGAACCAATAAAAGCCCTAGAGATAGAAAGAAGGGGGAAAATTTAGGAATTTACATGGGCAATTGTTTAAAATGAACCCAAAGAAGTAGTTATTCAAGCAAAAGAGCGAGGGAAAAACAACTTGAAGCGAGAATGAGGGGGGAAATAAAAAAGGCAAGTGGATTTAGCAATGATTCCATCGATGTGAGTACTGAATCAGTATCGGAAGTAAAATTTTGCCCCTCTTCTCATTAAAAAGGGATTTTGGGTTGCTTCAGGAAGTGCCTCAAGGTGTTTGATGTAAGCTACGTTCCATGGATGACACATAGAACCGAATAAACAGGTGAGTGCACATTCCAGAGGGGGCTATTCACATCATGGTGGTATCTGTTGTACTCCTACCGACCTATGAAGACACCAAGATCCCATGGGGAAATAATACACGGGATTTTGCTCCCCTTTTTCGGTGGATAATTAAAAAAGGGTCAAGCAAGTTTAAGTTGACTTTTAAAGGGAGGTGATGGGGAGAATATTTTTAGGAGAAGCGGGGGAAACCCTTTTTTTTTTTGGCGAAAAGGTATTCTTTTTTCCTGGGGCACACTCATATTTACCCGCCGCCTCCCCCTTTTTTTCCTAGGTGCAAATGAAGTGAATCAACTACTCTTTTTCACTAATTTTGTATTGGCTTAACGAAACTTATTCACCGTTGTTTTCATATAACCTCACCTAAAACCCTAAGTCCAATTGACCATTCATCACTGCGGGGTTCATAGTGTTGCGAGGACGAGTTGGGGGAAAAAGACACGGGTTCCTCCCTAATTTCCAAGGGGGTCTCCATCTCCGAAAATTTGCCATCGCCTCACGACGGCTCCACGCGAAATGGCCCATCGCCTCCACGAGGGGCTCCAACGCGAAAACGCCCATACCTTCACACGGTCCCAACCCGACACTGGCCCCCCACGCAAAAGGGCCGCCAAAAAGCAAAGGTTTTTCGGCCCACCCAAGCAAAGAGGGAAGGGACAGGAAGCTAAATTCCTCAAAATTCCGTACGAGAAGAATGACGGGGAAAATAGATGTTCATACTGGACGATATGGAAGCACAATCAGAAATGAAAGACGGGGCGTGGGAAACGAGAAGAAGCTAAAAACTGTTCCTAAGGTTCGTTCATCTTTAAGGGAATCGAGGATGCTCGGGTAGAGAAAGGACTGATGCTCAAAGGGGTTTCACTAACGGACATACCGCATCTCCACAAGGCAAATTAACGAGGAAGAGAAAAGACACGGGAAAGGGGTCCCCAGCTTCGGGAACAATCGAAAACATTTAGTGCCCCCTATTTTTGGGGAAACATAAAGGGTTTTAAAAAATGGCGTGCTACAAGGGTAAAGGGGTGCCATTTTGATGGTATGGGGGGGTTGGTGAAGGAATCGGGGCTAACGCGGGCCCAAAGGTAGAAAAAAAAATATCGAAAGTGCAACTGTAGGTGAGCGAATAAATATGTAGTTGGGAGGGTCTATACAACGGTCCTCTGGAAATGGTAAACAAGCGCTTTAACGATTGGTACATGGGTCAGGGAGCAAACACAGATGAGTGGATTTGCGTCCCAAAAATAGAATGAACATTACTTCGGGGCGATGACATTATATTATTTGTTTAGTGAGTTTTCACCAACTTTGCCCCCGGAAATTCTAGACATTTTTCATCTTTCACTTCTGTAAAATGATATTTCTTTTAATTTTCACCCTTTTCATATTATATGTATAATAAAAAACCATCCTCAAACATAAAAGCAGATCTTGATGTTATACCTCCACTTTAAAAAAAACACGGAGATTGGGGTTTTATTTTATCCTCAACATATTCCGGACCAAACCTCCCGCGGGTAAATGGACTCAAAGGGAAGGGGAAACTTTTGGAGGGTTTTTGTCAACCCAAAAAACAAAAATATAAAACTTCCTTTCAATTTGGGGCGGGTTTTATTGTTGCAACAATTTGTCTTACCAATTTAGCATAAAACATATAATGTTGCTCTATAACAAATGCAGTTTTTACTGGATACTCATGGGTCTTCAATATGTCCAGAGTCAATTGGAAATTTCTAGACTCATTGAAAAACAGGAGATTACCAGACAATATCAATTATCAAGGGTAACTTGATTTTTAAAATTTATGGATTCATGCTCTTTAACTCACTACAATATTAAAATTAATAATGATCCAATTATTAGCAGGGGGGGGGCTTGTTCGTTGAAAACACCCCGGGATTTTTAAGGGGGCACAAAAAGGTCCTACTTCAATGTAATTCTACAGCTCTCAAATTTCTTTTCCCTTTGCATTTTTTAACATATGCGTTGAGGACGTTAGTATCTTTTCTTTACTACAGGGGGTTTTAAGGAAAACACAGCAACAATCTATGTGGATACTACTTTTGAGTTTACACTTTGTATGCAAGAAACTCTTACAAGACCTAAAAGTATGTATAGTATATATAAAATCCATTTTTATTATTTATTGTTTTTTTAAAAATAACAATTTTTTCTTTAAGCAAATTGAACGAATGGGTGGAGTCATTTTTGGATAACATCCTCAAGGAATTCAGAGACACTTGCGGGGTTTCTCATGAAAAACCTCAAACCAAAGGTGGTTCTATTTCGACCACGAACATGACCAATCAAGACGAACATCTGTTGACATTTAGTGGCAAGGGGTTGTTCCTAAACAAATGTAAGGGTTTTTGGTGATATATTTAATTTAATTTTTTACTTTTTTTTTAATTTTCCTTAATATTTTTAATAGGGGTTTCTAGTTTTTTTTGTGTGTTTAAGGCTTAAAAACTAATTTTTTAAGTGCGCGATTAAATTATTAGCAGTGATACATTATTAAGCGAGATACACTTTTTGAATACAAATCTAAGTAAAACCAAAATAAAAAACCAAAATCAATAAAAAAAGGGACTTTAGCCCCGGGTTGGTAAAAACCCGAGACTAAAGGGTGCACTCGTGGGGCCCTCGCGCCCCCCTGGCGCATTACATCGGAAACAAAGGAGGGATTTTAGCCCCAACCTTAACCCCGGGTTTCAGGCACCGGGACTAAGGCCCTTACGACCGGGGTTAGAAGCCTTCCTGTAGTATATCTGAATGTTTTTATCAAAATTTTAATCAAAATTTAAACCCTAAGAAAACCCTTACTGCTTCCCCACATTTGCGGGTCAAATTTGGATATTTTGGGAATTTCGAACAATAAGCGATTTTAGCCGAAAATTTTTTATCCTTTATAACTTATGTAGCTAAATTATGTTTAAAACTTTTATGAAAAAATAACTAAACAACAAAATGTTAAATATAACAGGCCATCCCTAAAATAATCACCCTTTGATAGAATCCCTGTGCTCATGTTTTAGAGAACGATTGTTATAAAAAATTTTAACACATTTTTAAAGGTTCTAACTTTACCAAAGATGTTGTGTTTTTAGGGGTTTAAATAACCCACATGCACTTCCAAAACGGGTAAAATTTAAATATTTAAACCAAACAAAAAATTTCCCCCCACAAGTTAAATAGCTGGGGAAATTTTAATGCCGAAAAATAGGTTTTTCCCCCTTCAAGGGGTGGGACACTTCCACGGAAACACACACCCAAACAACGATACCCCCAAAAATTTAAACCTCTTGCATCTTTTAGCACCCCTAAGAAACTAGAGTTTTTTAAAATTTCTTATTAATAAAGGCAGAGCAATTTAACCCTCATGATTATACATAAATCCTAGGTTTAAGCTTTAAATTAAATCCTTTTGAACAGAAACCAAACAACTTAAAAAAGGTGAATATCCTCTCGACTTAATTTTTTAAATGGGAAATTTGGAAGGGGAATTCAATTTTATAAGAAGAAGATAGGCCACATGGGTACCATACAACTAACAACAACACATCGAAAACAAATAACAAAGAAAAAAAATGGTCACGATTGGGGCATCGACTGACACACAAAGCAAAGCTCAACTCAGAACAATTCCCAAACACACGGGGCACCACACTACACAACAAAACCCCTGACGTCAAGGGCAAAAAACTGTCGGCACTCTCGGTCATTTATCACCAACGATGACCACACTGAGGTACCCTGCTGCCAACAAGACTAACGCGTAACGGTTTAATTAGTAGCTCCCGCATCGGATACTTTGCGCAAACTGTTAAGACCCCGAACACACCAGGGGTACCACCCCTAAGCCATGCAGATTCGCCTCAATTTGGGGAGCAAAAACTTTGGTGGGCACCAAGCGATTCATCCACAAATCTGGCACTTTCACAAAATTTTTTACAACTATTGTCTCATCAACAGATTTCCACAGGTCCTCTACGCCGTAAAAAAATGTCCTTCGTTAGAAACTGCTGCTGAAGGGCCCACCCCGCCAAACCGTGAGGTCACCTGGGTAACACAATTTTTGGCACACCTTTTTGGGAAAGTCTCCTCACCAATTCGGGGGTTGCCCATGACGGCCCTTTGCCTTTTTAAACGAAACAACAACTCCGGGTTTCCTAAAAAACCCTTTGTCTCCACAAGCAGTGCCCTTTTCTAGAAACCCTTCAATGCCATGGAAAATGAACCTAAACCTCAACTAGGTTTCCACCTTGTTGGCAACCTCGATTGCTGCCAAATTGACACCTCAATGGGGGGAACGTTTTCCACACGCGTCATGTCACCTAACAAAAGGTAAGGTTTTACAGCTAGGAACAAAGCGCCATGCAAGGAAGAGGACTGATGGTGGATGCTTACTATACACCAATTTTAAGGATAAAATTGAATCGAAAACTTATTGCACCCAGGGATCAATCACAAAAGATAACCACAAATCTTTAAATAATATCATCATAGAGTGCTTATTACATATAACGAATAATTTCTTAATCAAAACAGGGGAAAATAAAGATAACCTCACGAGGAAGCTCCACTTCAAGGGAACCCCGACTGGTTGACACTAGCCTAGTACTCCTCACGGTAGTCTTCATAGCCATCTGATGAGGTTGAAAAGCAAGGTGAGCACTTAAAGTACTCAGAAGAGTAACACAGGTTATGAAGCTCAAAGGCGACACTGCTGTACTATGGTTGCTTTTAACTTGGTCAAGTTTTACCAATACTTAGCTTGAGTTACGCATACCCAGTTGATAAACCACATGATAAGAATATAAACATCATTAAAAATTAAAAACATGATCATCTACACTATGAGTTTTCGAGCGCTCGTGACCATGACACGGTTTATCATGATAATTTACACTCTGCAGAGGTTATGCACTTTACCCACAAGCGTGTTGCCCATATGCCCAGTTAATTACTCCCAAAACACTGCCAAGGTAAGGGCAGTACACTACGAAGTCTTTCAAAGGCTCTTCCTGCATGTGGCGGACCCTACAGCCCCAATGCAAAGGGGTGTATGTACCTCCGAGGGTACCAACCCGCAGCGGTCCCCACACAAGCTATACCCCATAACCAGCTTGGCAAGGTTCTTTCATGAACCACAAGCATGCTATCCAAACCTCATACTTAACTAAAGCCAGAGACACATGCAATCATGACAAGATTATTATGGTGAATAGAACAACAAGGAGGATCCCATGTTAAACTTGCCTTGATCACAGAACTCCTGGGCTCCTATCTTTTTTGCAAAGAACTCTGGAACACCGAAAATCTCACCGGTTGTACTCGATCAACATCCACCACGAAATCATCGAACAATCATACACGAAGCAATAAAGTATAATTAGAACATTACCCATAAACAATAAAGAGGTTATGAAAAGGTTTTAAAAACAGATCTATAACGATACTACGATCACATAGACGCAAATTCAACGCTAAACAAGATCTAAGACGATTAAACTATAGATAAACAAGATTTTAAAGGGAAAGATTAAAGCATTAAAAGAATTAATCTAATCTTGATTTTCAAAAAGTGATTAACATAGATAAATCTATACTACTGGTTAGAGCATAAAATTACGGATCTAACGCAACTTGAACGGGTCGATTCAGATCTAAAACGAGCAGTTATTAGCATTTAAAACAGTGACAGATCTGTAAATAAGTGAAACAGTTTTGGAATAAATTAATTCAAAATTTGGATTAAAAATGATCGGCTGGACTAGGGGGTTTTTTAGGTGAAAACCGAGGGCTCTTTAGAAAGAAGACCCGCGAAGGGGGATGGATGATCTTGAGCCGTTGGATCTAAGCCGACGGCTCAGATTAGAACAGAGGGGGGGAAAGGGGGGGCGCTCCTGTTGGAGAAGAAGGCAGGGCGGTGGCGCCATGGCCGGACCACCCCAGCTCAAACGGGGCCATGGTGCTCGGGCTTCTCATCCGAAGGCACCGGGAGAACGAGGGAGGAACCACGGGCTCACCTAGGAAACGGCAGGGTCGGAGCTGACCGTGGACGTTGACGACACGGAGCAGCGGCGACGAGCTTGGTTTACGGCACGTACATCGAGGAAAAGGCGAAAGAAGGAGCTTGGCAATCCACGACGGCGAAGCGAAGCTCGAAGATGCTCATGGAGGCAGGTATCGCGGGGCAAGAGCTTCGGCGGCGGCGCTCTGCTTCGACGGAAGCGTGACGGCGCTGCGAGGAACGATACGAGGCGAGGCGGCTCGGTAACAGAGGGGGGACGTAGGCGGGGGCATTTCTACTTATAGCGGGCAGAAAGAGGAATCCCGTGCGGATACGAGATGCGCGCAAAGAAATCACGGGGGTGGTTCGCGGGATCGCTCGAGCAGCAGAGTCCGGTGCGGACTCGACGCGAGGGAGGGGACGGGCTGACGCGCGGGACCATGGCGGTCAGGGGAGGAAGGGGAGGCAGAGGCCATCAGGCCTGCGGGAGTTGGGCCAGAAGCACTGGGCCTCCACAAGCCACCCGCGGGGTGGAAAGGGAAAGAGCAGCTAGGCTGGGAGTTGCTGGGCTGGTTTGAGAGATGGAGAAAAAGAAGTTTTTCCTTTTCTTTTTCTGTTCTTTTTGCAATTGATTTTCCAAATCGGGTTTCTAAAATTGTTTTGAAATATCTCTTTGAGTTTTGTAAACCAAAAGTAAAAAGACTATGCAGCAGCATTAGATGCACAACATGTGGACCCTAACATGTGGTATATGTTTTAGTTTTATTTATTTAATTCCATTCTCACAATAATAAAATCAAATTAAGGCAATTAAATTTAAATTCGAACCTAATTTCCCAAATTTCAATTTTGGGGTGTACATTTACACGAATAAATTTACTCGAATGGGTTACCTTCATCGGCTCAAAAGGGCAAAAATTCACACTACACAAACGTTTAACCATGACACCCTCCGAGGGCCTCCAGCGGAGTCCTTTTGGGCCATCAGGGTTTTAATCCCGATTTAATGAGGTGGCATTTCTTATTTACCGTGTGGTCATTGTAAGGTAAACCGCCTCCAAAAATACCCTACTTTGGGGGCCGGCGTCTTTTAACTGCCCACCTGGGGAAAATAAAACTACCGAAGGGGGGAAACTTTAAAGGCCTGCCTCCAAAAAGTCTTTGGCCCCCAATGGGCCCCACCGAGCCCTTCAACTATATAAAGGGGACTTGGGGTTTTAGGCACCCCACTCCCTCCCCCCACGCAACTAATGTCGCGACGCGTCCTCCACCTTAGGGCCTCCCGGTTGCGGCGTTCTCGCCCCCCTGCCTCCACTCCCCTCGATCAACTCACTCCCTCGTGGAGCTAGGCCGGGGCGCATGGTGGTGGATCCAGCGGTGTGACGGTGGTGAGTGGCGCACGGCTTTGAATCCGGGCAGCATGACAGTTGGAGCTCTCCATCTTCCCCCCACCTATGGCACGGGGCCCAAAACGGTGGCAACAGCGCGATAGTTGCAAGTAAGTTTCTCCCGCTCCCCATCTCCCCTGTTCCCTCTTCATCCCCCTCACTCTCTCCCCTATCAGATCTCGTCAGGTGTGTCGCTGCCTTCCTTAGCTGCATAGACGTTTACTTAGCGGATCCCAAAAAAACGATGGCACTCCACATGGGGATCCGGGGATTCACCCCCTTTCCCCCCAACCAGGGCAACAGGGGCTCCTCCATCTGACGGGGGCCCCACGCACGGAAATCCAGTGAGGGCTACATTGGCGCCACGACCCAAAGGCCCAAAATTGGGGCCTATATCCAACCCGGTGGGTTTTCTTTCGTTTTTTCAAAAACAATTTCCCCTGGCGGGCTTCTTTATGTGCCCACCATATTTAAATGTTTAAAACCGCGTAGGTTTGCGTCCACCCCCCGGTTAATGCACCGTGACCTTTAAAACCATGGGACGTCTTTGTCTGCCACGGTAAATAAAAAATACATGCACCATTAAAGATTTTGTACACTAGTAGAAAAATCTTTTTTGCTGGCACGTCTTTTTTTTCAGAGGCGGTTCACAATTTCATGACGCACAGTACAAAAAATAGGGTGGGCCCAGCAAGAAACTGCCTGTGTAAAACCATTTACACAGCGGCTCTCCTATCTCTACCGCCTGTGTAAATACCTAATTTACACACGGTTGATAATGTCACCGCCTGTTAATTGTAACATTTAAAACACAGGCGCGACATTATCAACTGCCTGTGTAAATATTGGGTATTTACACAGGCTCCTCCTTACCAACACGCCTGGTTAATGCTGCAATAAATTCCCTTTTTTATCCACCTCCAACAAGAACATTACTCACCTCTGTGTCACAGTTCCGCACAGAGTGGGTATCCCAAGGATTTGAACTTCATTTCTTTGGTGAGAACCCCAAAAGGGTAGTTTTGTTTTTGCCCAGCCATTTTAGTGATTCTTTGGTTCAATTTTTTTGTATTGAGGTGCCTAAATCTAGGGTTAGGGGTTTTATAGCTAGGGGAAGAAAAGAAATTTAGCTATTTTTTTTTGGGAATTCATAGTAATTGGGATCTTTTCTCGATTATAGAAAAAAATACTTTTAGAATTCTTGTGAGTAGATCTATGTAATAGAATACTTAGGGTTTTTGAATTAATTTAGTAGTTTAAAGTTTGTTAACTAGGGTAGTTATTATTGTCTATACTTTGGTTTGTTAAAGGGTTAGTTATTATTTCATGGGAGCTTTGGTTTTCAATAATTTTTGTTTTAATTGATGGTTTATTACTAGGGTTAATATTTCATGTACTTGAGTTTTGTTAATTAATTTAGTTAGTAATTAATGGCTATTAAAATTTGGGGTTTGTTAGTATTCAAAGTACTTAGGGGTTTTTTAATTAGGGTTTTTTTTTTGCTTATACTTAGGGTTGTTTAAACAAGAGGGCCCTCTCCGTTTTATTAATTCTTATAATAAAAAATGATTTAAATAATTTTTTAAATTTTTTATTTTTTTAAATTCTGTAAGGGTAGGTTTTCATATCTATTTAATTTGATGGAGGAAGAATCTTATTATGAGATTATTTCGTTTGTTTTTATAGAGTGACAACAATATTTTCCTAACTACAAATAAATCGGAGAGGTCATTATGGATTACAACTTATTCCCAAAATTAGACCCATCTTTTGTAGTGAGGTCCCCCAAAAAAATTTTTGTTGCCGTGAAGATACATGCTCAGAGAACAAAGGCGAAGGGCCCTATGTTTCCATGCCAGACTGTACAAATATTGTGGGATTTGACAATGTGGAAGCAATCATTCTCATCTGGTTTCAGAGGATTTTTGGAGGACTACTTGATTGGGCAAAACATGGTGAGGGGAGTTCTACACTTAATGCGGACAACTGACAAACATGCAAGTAACATCAATGTAGGTCCAATGCCATATCTCAATAAATGTGATGCTATGCCAATATCAATGAAACCCCCCTCATTTATGCCAGATGTCAATCAAACTCATAATTCTACGTCCGTGTTTTAAAGAAACTCAACATGTTAAAAACTGATGCCATTTAAGATGCAATTTCTTAGAGGCAAATTAACCGTGTGGGGGAAACCATCAATATTCTTCATGAACCGAATGGAAGCCTTGAAGAAGGCAGCAGAAAGAGCCCCTTTTTACACATTCGAAAGTTGTACCAAAGAGTGGGCGACACTACGGGGTGTCTTCAGTTTTTTTAAAGTTAAGGCTAGATATGGGGTTTGGGCCGGTGCTAGATTCAATATTTATTGCGTGTACTTGGGACCTTCCTTCCTAAGGGGAACAGAGTGGGCCCCCAACACGGTAAATATGGGAAAGAAGCATCATCCACTTACGATGGGGGTTGAGAAGATCCACGCATGTAAAAACATTGGGATCCTATATGGGGGTGATCAGTAAAAAGACTTAGACATTTTGCCCAAACTAGCGGTGCTAGTGGGTACAAGACGAATAAAGATCATCAAGAGAAGGGAATGCAGCCTAGGGTTTCTTCAGGGGGGAAGCGAAAGAAGACGCAAACAAAGACTCAACAAGACAAACGTTAAAAAGCCCACTACCAATATGAAGTGGACTATTATGCGTTGAGAAAAAATTCCTACATTAGTGATAGGGTATCCCCTTGTTGATGGGTTGGGGTGTTTGTTTGAAAAACCCTGATAAATGCGGAACTTATGACCGGGCATGCTTCTGATGAAAAAAGATGAGGGAAAGTTACGACATCCAGCCGATGCAAAGAAAAGGCAAGAATTCGTTTAAAAAAAAAATATCCAAAATTTTTGCTGAGGACCCCAAATGTAATTTGCTTCTGATACTGATGGAATGAATCCATTGCCGAGAGGACAGCACCCCACAACAAAGGGCCAGTGACATGACAATATACAATCTTCCGTCATGGTTGAAAAAAAAAAAATATCTTTTGCTAACCATTCTTTTTTCTGGACCTACACAACCGGGAGTGATATGGAGTATCTAGACCCTTAATGAAAGAGATGCAAATCCTAGGGGAATGGGTGCAAAATGATCGATCTTCCGCAAAGAACACACACTGAAGAAATTATTTTTTCACAATTAATATTACCTGCTCTCTTCTCATTATCGGGCCCATTCAAGGAAAGGGTTGGGTTTGTAGAGGAAATAATGGAAACTTTCACGTTTCTCTTTCCTTCATCTAACAAGATAGTTTACATGAGGCATAGGATGGCACCGCACCATAACAAAAACCGCTTACAAAAATGATATAAGTACTTGACAATCGGATAATCAAAACTACTCTTCATCGGGTATAATAAAGGGCCACAGAGTGTATAAATATTTAAGGTCAAGTTTTGTTTGGAAAAAAGAACCAAAGATGGAAACCAAAAAAGGGTTTTTAAGCAAATGAGGGAGACCTTTAAGAAAAGTCTTTTTCTTTAATACTTATCTCCTGGAAAGATTTAGACGACGACATCGATCGATGGTATGCATTTTCAGAAGAACTTTTTGACACGTATTGGAACTTTGCTAGACATAAAAGCAAACAAAGGAAAGGGTTCCAATTCACGTTTGGACATGCAACATTTAAAATCAGAAAAGAACTTCCCCTGGTACTCCTAGAGAATGGGAAGTACCATCTACCGCAGAAAGCTATAACCTGAACAGAGATGAAAACATGCAATGTGTTGTGGTTGAAGAATTTAAAAGTTCCATCTGGTTTCTCTGCTCCAACATAAGAGTCTTGTTTTGATGAAAGACCTTACACTCACCAACTATAACTCCACATATTGTCATTAATGCTGACCACTTTCTTCCTATTGCCATCAGGCTATAAATCCAGTGTTTTAAAGATGGCAATCACACGTTTGCTACTTCTTCAATAAGATATCTGAGAAGTAATTATCCGTGATGATGAGAGTCCCTACAGAAATTTTGCTGTAGAGACATTGAGCCATTGGAATTGCTTTCCCCCCATCGTTCTTTGATATCATGGTACACCTTATGTTCATTGGTGCCTCAAATTGAGAATTGGGCCCCATGATTTCCATGAAATGTGGACGTATGAGCGTTTCATGTCAATATTGACTGCTATATGGCAAATCGTGCTCATCCGAGAAGGTTTCCATGATAGAGGCATTACACTACAAAGAGTCCCATGAGTCTGGAGGACCATTATTGAATAATCTCCTAAAAGACCAGTTATCAATGGGTTTTCCTCCTTGCGACATGAGGGAAGGCTTGGTGACGAGAGGATGGGACGAAAATCATTCATCCCCAGAATTACAACATAGTCCTAAGGTACACTACAGCATACTACAACAACTCATAATAATGGACCCATTCAACCAATCACACAGAAAGACTTCGTGAGGAGATCCAGGATGCACAAATGATTGGGTACACAAGGAACACAACGTCGTTCACCGCATGGCTAAGAATTTGACATGACAGATAATCAGAAACCCATCAAGATTTTAGCATCTGGACCATCAAGCCAGGTCATATCATGGCAGAGCTATGACATTAGTGCTTCACATTTCCACCATTTTAGGGACACCAAGCCATGGCCCAGAATAGTGCTTCGATGTGAGCTGTAGATGATACAACTGGTGAAGAAACTACATACTTTGAATTCATTGATAGACATATGGAGATTGAATATGGTCCACGCCTGTAGATTCCAGTGTCCGATGTCGAGGTCAGATAAACATGTCAATGGGATAACTATGCCAAGAGTTCTTGATCTAAGTAAAGTAGGTTACAAAGATGATCCTGATCCTCTAACCGTGCCGCACAGGTTTCTAGTGGGAACAAATTTTATCTAGAATAAAAGAAAAGTACCCCAAAAGCCAAAGCACGTAGCAATCCCTGAAAGCAACAAATTGTAGGGAGTTGATAGTGTAATGGATTTTTGAGATGTTATCAGTTCAAGCGAGATGTCTCTTTTTACAAACTTTGAAGAAAAGATAAAAAATGTGAGAAAAGTATCCCGCAAACCTCTTTGCCCTAGGTGCGCCATGATGAACAAGGAAGGAACTGTAGCACGCTAGATTGTTTATCATGTAACTAATTAATGTACCACTTATCATTTGTACCTAATGCTACTCTTTGTTATTAAGCAGATGTTTACATTTCCATTTGTTGTATACCTTTGGACTATGATATTATTTTCTAACTTTGATTCTATATTATTTACTAACCCTAGGTACATGAAATATTAACTAACCCTATTAAACAAGCCTTTAATTACTAACTAAACTAAATAAAGAGAATAAATGACCTTTAATTACTTACTAAGTTAACTAACAAACCTATTATTAGTAAACACTAAACTAAATTAACTAATTACTAAATAAACTAACTAAATTAACTAATTACTAAATAAACAAGCCTTTAATTAAGTACATAAAATAATAACTAAACCCTAATAACTAACTAAACTAACTAATAAACACTAACTAAATTAATCCACAAACCCTAATTAAGTACATGAAATAATAACTAACCCTATTTAACATACCATTAGTTACTAACTAAACTAAATTAAAGGAAAAAAACTAATTACTAAACTAACTAAATTAACTAACTAAATTAACTAACTAATTTAACTAATTACTAATAAACTAACTAAATTAACTAACTGAAAATGTAAAAAACATTAATACAGGCGGCTGTCAACGAGGGCCGCCTGTACTAATGTATTAGTACAGCGGGCGTCATTGACCGCCCGCCTGTACTAATACATTAGTATAGCGGCCATATTGACCACCGCCTGTACTAATATTTTCATAGCGTGGTCAATATGGCCCGCCTGTACTAATGTCGTCCAATATAAATCACCCGCGCGCGGCTGCCGAAAATTTCTAAGTCCCCGGAGGCGCGATTTTTGAATCCGACGCCGTCAGGCTACCGAATTCCGCCACCCGCTGCTCCACCCGCCGCCGCTGCCATTGCCCGTCCGCCTACGCGCCGCTGCTCCATTCCGCCACCGCTGCTCCATCGCCGCCACTGCTCCACCGCCGCCGCTGCTCCACCGCGTTACCCGCCGCCGCCATTGCCAGCCGCCGCGCGCCATGCTGCTCCACCGCCGAGAGGCACGCTTCGCCGCCACCGCCACCACCGAGCTGCTCCAACCGCCGCCGCGCGCCGAGCCCCGCTCCGATCGCTCCGCCACCGCACCGCCGCTGCTCCAACCGCCGAGCCCGAGAGGTCCTTTTTTTTAATTTGTTAATTTCATTTTTGTTATTTTTGTTATTTTTGATTGGTTATTTTTGTTAGTTAGTTTACTTTCATTTGTTAATTAGTTTATTAGTAATTTTTTAATTAGTTTATTAGTAATTTGTTAATTTGATTTTTTAATTAGTTTTTTTAATTAGTTAATTTAGTAGTTTTTAATTAGTTAATTTAATTAGTTTAGTTTATTAGTTAGTTTAGTTAATTTAGTTAGTTAATTTAGTTTTTTTAATTAGTTAATTTAGTTAGTTATTAATTAGTTAATTTAATTAGTTTAGTTAGTTAATTTTGTTAGTTAATTTAGTTTTTTTAATTAGTTAATTTAGTTAGCTTTTATTAGTTAATTTAATTAGTTAATTTAGTAATTAGTTAATTTTGTTAGTTAATTTAGTTTTTTTAATTAGTTAATTTAATTAGTTTAGTTTATTAGTTTTTGTTAGTTAATTTAGTAATTAGTTAATTTAGTTAGTTAATTTAGTTTTTTTAATTAGTTAATTTAATTAGTTTAGTTTATTAGTTTTTAATTATTTAATTTAGTTTTTTAATTAGTTTTTTTTAATTAGTTAATTTAGGTTTTTTAATTAGTTTTTTTAATTAGTTAATTTAGTTAGTTTTAAAGTATTAATTTAATTAGTTTTTTTAATTAGTTAATTTAGTTTTTTGAATTAGTTTTTTGAATTAGTTAATTTAGTTAGTTTTTAATTAGTTAATTTAATTAGTTTAGTTATTATGTTAGTTTAGTTTAATTTTGTAGTAAATTTAGTTAGTTTTTGCATAGTAAGTTATATTTCATGCATAATTTAGTTAGTTAAGTTTAGTTAGTGTAGTTATATTTCATGCATAATTAGTTAAGTTAAGTTAAATATAACTCTAGTACTTAGTTATTTTAGTTAGTTTACTTAGTTAATTTAGTTAGTTAGTTTAGTGTTAATACTTTTTAAGTTAGTGTTTTTTCCATGTTAATACTTATATTTCATGTTAATAGTTATATTTCATGCATAATTAGAGTTAGTTTACTTAGTTAATTTAGTGTACATCCATTTTATACTTATATTCCATGCAGATGAGTACTCCATCAAACGCTGAGCAGGCCGATGCCCAGGTTGGTACACCTGGATCTGACTCCGCTGGATCCGAACCTTATAGGAGCCCGAGCGTATCACCACTGAATCTCCTAGAGCTAAGAAGGCCCGTCTTGAGTTGGAACGTGACCCTAATTACGAGCCTGAAGCTGAGCCAAATGATGATGAGGTATATATATGCTCGTAGATTGTCTATACGAGAGAATAATGCATGTGTATGTATGTACCTAACAATTGAATGACAGGAGTGTTCTCTCAAGTTGTTGCTGAAATGGAGGTAGAGTCACAAGATGTTCATAAGGACACAGCGCCTCAGACGACCGGGACCTCCTCCGAGCGAAGAAGTGCACAGAAAAAGAGTGATCGAGCACGAGGAGATAGAGGAAGGAATAGATTTCCAGAAGAAGTTTATAAGATTACAGAGATTAGCCCGAGCGGAGAGCCCTTAGCACCTCTAGAGGCGCTACCCAAATTTAGGGCCGCCATTGGATGGTTAGTAAAGGAAGAATTTGATATCACCTGGAGTGATTGGAGTATGGTGCCTGAAGTAAAGAGGACGAATTGTTGGACTCAATTGTGCACTAAGTTATTTTTACCGGAGGGAACAGAAGGTTTGGTAAAGGGGTCATGTCATGAAGCAGTTAGCAATATCGTTCCGGAACTATAGGTACGATATGAATAAAAAGTGGTTGCAGAAGGGACGGGACCCAACGAAGCGGTACCCTATCACAGCAGAACAGTGGCACGTTTCAGTGTCATGAAAAACTCCGACGAGTCCAAGGCTAAGAGCCAAGCCGCCTCGGCACTTGCGAAGAAGAACAAGTACCACCACCACCTCGGCACTGGCGGATACAAGACCAAGATTCCTAAATGGAGGGCAGAAGACGAAGCAAAGAGGAGAGAGGGCAAGTTGGCATTGACAGATATAGTGCCAGAACGAAGTGCGAATTGGCTTCGCGCTCGGAAGGCAAACACTGAGAGCGATGAGATCTCCTGTCCCGATGAGATCAAGCCAGTTGCCGAGAAGGTTTTGGAAGCAACAAACCTGGAAAAGACAGGTGCCTTCAAGTCACAGAGGGAGAGGGACAGCCTTTCCCTTGCTCTAGGTAACCCCAAGCATCCAGGTCGTGTACGGGGCGTCTCATCCAGAACCACCTGGAAAGAAGGTTCGGTGAAGAGTGGAAAGGCATGTATAAGAAAAGAGAACGACATAAGGAGCAATTGAAGGATTATTTTGAGCAGCAGGCTGCCAAAAAATTTAGGGATTTGATGGAAGACTTCGTTAAAAACCCTGATCCTGAAGTGATGAAGCGGTTGGCGGGAGCAGTGTCTGCTCAACAGATGACATCACAAACTCCTTCATATATGCAGTATGTCCCAGGCCCAGCTCAACCCTTGGGTAGCCAAGAGACGACCACACAATCTATGCCCTTTCAAAGCAGTATAGCGTCAACATCAAATAAGGACCATTATCCAGTTGACGATATTGATAAACCTTGGCCTTGCTCATTGTTAATTGGATATGGCCTTAGGAATCAACATACAAAGCAAGTGGTCACAGGCAATGCCATCCCTGGACGTATGTTCCATGGTGTCGAGATGCAAGATGCATACTGCAGGGTGGAAGTGTTGACGGTCGAGAGTGCATATGAAGACGACTTCATCGACATCCCGACCTCTGAGGTATAGAGAAGCTTGGACAAGCAATCAAGAACTTCATACAATGGCCGAGACGGTACGTAAGGTTGATCGATCCACCAACGGCACCCTCTCCACAAGTCCATCAAGCATCCCAAGAGGTCGAAACAAGTCAAACAACCAGCATCGCCAATGCATGCGGGCATCCCCGTATATTTATGAGCCACCGTCGTCATCCCCAATACATGATATGTCATTCTCGCTGGATGAGCTCAAGGGCTAACCACGAACATGCCTGAGCAGCAGACTCCGCCAGCCAAGAAGGACACAGCACCAGAGAAGGAGGTAGAGAAAACTCCCCCGCCACCACCAAAGCAAAAGGAAGCAGAGCAAACTCCCCACAAGCACCGCCTCCAAGAAGGCAAAGAAATTTCCAATTCCAAAATTGGTTTCTCCCCATGAACCAAAAATGGGGAAAGCAGCAGGCACGGTTCTATTTCTGAAAGGGATTGAAAAGCAGCGGACGGCACGAGTCGTTGAGCTCGAACCGCCACAGAATAAGGAAGCCGCCGGCCAAGCAACTGAAGTCGTGCCACCAACAAAGGAAGCCCCAAGTGGCGATGTTCATGTCGAACCGCCATCAAATACACCATTGACCCTTCAGGATATAAGAAAGCCAACGGTTGATGATTATGTAAATGTCCCCAGTAACTACGTGCCCGGGAGGCCTATGCTGCAATGGACGGTGCTTGAAAATGGTCCATGGACGATAAAAAGGTTTCATGACTGGTACATGAGAGCAGTGAATGCTGGCCTGCATGCAGTTAGTGTTAACATACCAGCAGACGTGTTTGCTACTGGCCAGGATAGAAGCGAGGCATTTGTTATCTTCGAGGACATGCACCTGCTATTGAACTATAGAAAACTTGACGTCCAACTCATTACAATCTGGTGCCTGTAAGTATCACTCATGGACACACATTGTTATTATTAAATTTTGGAATGTGATAAACTCTAATATGTGGATGTTGTATGTAGTTTGCAAGACCACGAGCAGAGATCGTTAACTACAGGCACGATGGTCGGTTACCTGAGTCCAATCAGGTTACAAGAAAATATGCACAAATTTGTACTTACAAATGAAGATAGAGCAAAGATAGAGAAGGACAAAACACCAGAACAAGTTGCGGAAGCTGTAAAGGCATTGCAACGAAAATACGAGGACACATATGCCCTCTATCTCGGTAGAGCAATACTGAGATATAAGTACAGAGATTTTATATTAGCACCCTACAACTTTGGGTAAGCGTGACCTCGTATACGTACTTCAAATTATCGTGTTAACAACCCTAAGTACATATGTCGCTCACTCGTTTATTCGTGCAGCGACCATTGGATTGTTTTTTATATATATCCATTCGAAGGGAAGGTGCTTGTCCTAGACTCCTTACATTGTCCTCCTCAGTCGTATCAAACATTCCTGATTCATTTAGAAAGGTGAGCCAACATGCAACCGCATCCGTACTTATATGAATTAGAGTTTAAATAACTATAGTGTTTTATATTCGATATCTACAGGGCATGGCGGTTTTATAAGAAGCAAAAAGGACCGGTCGACGCCGCCCGCTCAGATCCTAGTGTGCCATTGACGATACAACACCATTATCCGGTAAGTTGTCCGAACACATATCATCATATAAATAATACACAAGGCATGACAATTTTCGTTTAATCTTTTGCTCATTAATTACATAGTGCCACAAGCAACCACCTGGATCGGTCTACTGTGGATACTATGTGTGTGAGTTCATAAGGCAGTGGGGACGATACGTCAGGGACAAAAATATGGTAAAAAATATCTATGTATGAAGTTTTCTCATTAAAGTTGGAAATATTAATATTGGACATGTGTCACTGATGCTTTTAAACTTTGTTTCCAGCCGAGAAGCAAAGGAAAGGACGTGTCATTCACTCCAAAAACTATGGAAAATATAGTAGCAGACTTGTGCGGTTTTATTATGAGAGAAATAATTCCAAGTACCGGAGCATATTTTGATGACGCCGGTGATTTAGCAAGTGAAGGATTTAGAGCGTTGACAGACATAGCAAGTCTAAACTTGAAAAGAAATGACATGTAAAGACCAAATGGTTGCACTCATAACTTGAAATGACGTGTATTATATGTAATTTTATGCTTGATGTTTGATTTCGTGTGGATACATCTGTAATATGTATATGTGTTGTATGTATGATGCAATTTTATGGTTCATGTTTGCATATCTTATATATATATTGTGACAAATATAGTACAGTGTGGAGTGGAGGCAAATATTAAAATTTAAAATAAAAAAAAATAATTACACAGGCGGCACACAGAGTGAGCCGCCTGTGAAAAACACACAGAGTGAGCCGCCTGTGAAAAATGGATTTTCACAGGCGGCTGACAAAGTGAGCCGCCTGTGTAAATAACTATTTACCTGTGAAAATCCATTTTCACAGGCGGCTCACAGCCCGCCGCCTGTACTGTGGGCCGATTAGTACTGACCCCAGTACAGGCGGTGGGCTTTGCCGCCTATACTAATGCCTCTACCACCGCCTCTAAAAACGTTTTTTGTACTAGTGGTAGTAGTGATTTTCGCCAAGACCCCAACCCTCTGCATGGGCCTCGTTGCTGCCATTGCCAAATGTAGTTTGCCACCCATTATTGCCATTATTGGAGCTTAGGCCTACTTAAGCCGTTCCCACAGAAAAGGCCCGCCATACACATAACCTCAGTAGTGGTGGTTCAGCACATATTTCCACTGGTGGTTCAATTAAGAAAATCGCTAGCAGAAATGGTTGTCCAGAAAAATGTAAATCCAGTTTTTAAAATAGGAAAAAGAATTTAATGGTACCATAGGCCCACAAGTTAGTCACCCACCCGCTCTGTCTCCGGCGCAAGTCATAAGTCACACATTTTTTCATGTGAAATCGCATGCTACACGGCTGTTGACGGTAGTTATCGTACATTATAAACCGTCAACCTTTCTCACATAACACGTGAATATCATAAAACATAATGTTATCACTAACAATTTCCACGAGTTTTGGTGAATTATTATTTTTCAAGGATTAATCCATTAAAGACGGAAAGAGAGATCTAATTGCATAGAAATGACGAAACTTATCATCAACGGAAACATACGCTAGAGGACTCAGGAAGGATCCAGAAGACACCAGAAGCCGACGGAATTTTTTTTGGTGATAGGCGGATGGATTCATGACACTAGGGTTGGCAGCTAGCACGCGCCAACTATTTAGACCAAAATTAGTCAATACTAATTATCCTTAAATGGTCCTGGTCTACTAAAATATAGCGCGTTTACAATTAGATTGGACATGCAAATAACTTATTTATACATGTCTTGATAGACCTTGCACATATTAGAATGTGTTTGGTTTCCAACTCCTAAACTTTAGTCACCTAATTTAGGGACTACATTTTAGTCATGTCGTGTCTGGTTTGAGTGACTAAAAGAGACTAAAATAAACCTTTGAATCCCTTTTTGTTAAGATGTTTGGCTCCAAAATGACTAAAAGATGAAGTTTAGTCCTATTTAGAAACCCGTTATGGACTAGTCAATTAACCCCATTTAGTCTCTTTGTAATCACGTAGTTTGACTATTTAATGACTAAAAGGCTACTAAAATAGGGTGACTAAACTTTAGTCACCCCAAACCAAACATTCCTTTAGTGAAATCTTTATATCTGATTCCAATTTTTTTAGGAAACTTTATCAAGATTTTTTTGAATAAAAAAACCTCTAAACAAGCCTTTTATTAAGATTTATTATCGCATCCATAGTGGCTCACAAACTAGATTATGGAAAGATATATAGGTAGATAGGGCCCATACCCCTAAAAGATCAGTTTCCAAGCCTGTATGATATAGTCCATTACCGATATATGGCATTGTGAAGATTGCCATGAATCAAACGCCTCTTAATATCTCTTTAGGTAGTGTGTTATTAGTTTGATTGCCTGGAATAATCTTGTAGCTAAAAGATCCAACATTGAACTTTCCAATGAGAGATCTTTCTTTCGTTAGGATTTACACAACAATGGTCAATTCTTAGTACAATCGATGTACCAATATCTAATAAATGAGGGTACTCTTTGGTACCTCCAACTTTTTGTAATTTAACAACGGATGGTTTAGCCAAAAGGAATTGCATAGATACCCAAAAAATGTTGTTTTTGTGATAGCCAAGAAACAATTAGACATATCTCTATTGACTGCGAACTAACCAAAACTATTTGGATCAATGTTTATATAGCTACTATTTTAACTCCACCCAGATCTAGGTCTCACATGTTTCGAAGATGGTTAAGAGGCATTAGGATGAAATATCTCCAAGATGCCTAATAATCCTTGGGATGGAGAAACATAAAATCATTTCTGTAGGGTTCAAAAGGTCCTAAATGACTAAGGGGGTGAAAGAGCCATTGGCCAACTTACTGCAGCTTTATTAGAAGCATCAGATAATGCCATAGCATTCGGTGCTCCACATGTCAACATGTCATCACCTAATGGCTAACATATCGTGAGATGCATGTTAAGTTTACATCGAGAGGTTTGAGATTGCTCCAAATCTCATCGAACGTGTCCAATGAAATCCCATCCGATGCTAGTAATCGCCCGATGCCCTTTGACTAGCTCACATGGCCAGCAAGCGAACGTGCCATCATAGCATCATCCGATGCACACTTTGGCATTGTCCGATGCAACTCTATAGCTTCTACTGCGTTAGGGTTAGCCATTGGATGATACGCCTTACCGTCCAATGCCTCTATCTTCAGCGTTGATGCAAGTAGAGCTCTTCCACTACTTCTACCAACACTTCAACCCTTGTGCAAATGTGCTATCTCCACAGTGTTTTACAACACTTGTGTGCATGAGTTATTAGCATTTCACAAACTAGATTCAAAGGGTTGTTAGCACTCACTATGTCTTAATGCACACGCATGGAGTTAATTCACCTTGTGGCGCTTAGATTACCGTATTGGCTTCGAGATCATCCCTCTTAAATAGTATGATTATCTATCATAAATCCAATCACACTATCTAAGTGTCTTGACCGGCAAAACAAAATGGTCCTATTGCTTATACCTTTGCCTTGAGCTTATTTTATTTTCTCCTTTCTCCTTTTCCATGTTGGTGCACTTGAATACCATCTTTTGGCCATCACCATCATTCACCATGGTTGCCATCTAGCTCCACCACTTGGTGTGAACAAACCTATTTCATATACACGCACGGAGCAATAAATTAGTTCACTTTAGTTTCATCAATTATCTAAAATCAAACTAGTCTTTTTAGGTTTGCAGCTCTTTGGGGGCGATCTTAATAATCTTGTTTTAAAAAACAATGTACTTGTTTTATGCAGGTTATATTTAGGGGAACATACTAATTGTGATTTTTCGATGTTGTTGTGGTATGAGGATATAAGAAAGATTTTTAGCTTGGCAAAAGCACAGAATTTGAGATTGTCTCTTTGGAGAAGTAATAATAGAATTTGCATATGATTTTTTCCTTCAGTTTGTTATTGTCATTTCCCTTTTATTCTTAATTTATCAATTGAGCTACAAACTTGTAAGACTTTGGCACGTGTGGTAGCAGAGGCCAGAACTTTTTATTTTTTTCTAAAAAAGCTGCAATAGAAGGCAGGTGCACACAAAAAATAATTTCCAACCCACTAAAAGGAATTTAAAAAATCGCAATACCAATGCAGTTCAATACTGCATGACAAAGATAGATGCGACAACCACCTTTTCCTCCACGCCACACAATATTTTCTTCGGTTGAGAACACCATTTACCAACCAATCCTTCCCTGCCGGCTGCAGTAGTGTGTTCAATAACTCGATCGAGATAGATCTATAGGTAGCATTCAAGAACGGAGGCGGCCATGAACGGCATTGACTCGTCGGAGCTGAGGAAGGTGTTCCAAATGTTCGACAAGAATGGCGACGGCCAGATCACGAAGAAAGAGCTAGGCGAGTCGCTCAAGAACCTCGGCATCAACATCTCCGAGGACGAGCTCAATGCCACGATGGACAAGATCGACGTCAATGGCGACGGCTGCGTAGATGTGGAGGAGTTCGGCAGGCTCTACCGCTCCATCGTCGGCGACGACCTAGTGGACACGCAGGACGAGGAGGAAGACATGCGGGAGGCATTCAACGTCTTCGACCAGAACGGCGACGGATACATCACCGTTGAGGAGCTACGGTCTGTGCTGGCCAGCCTTGGCCTCAAGCAGGGGCGCACGGCCGAGGACTGCCGTAAGATGATCAGCAAGGTCGACGATGACGGCGACGGCCGCGTCGACTTCACGGAGTTCAAGCAGATGATGCGCGGCGGCGGGTTCGCCGCACTAGGTACATGATCGGAGTTCGGAGGATGCCTTCATTGCGTCCATGGCATCGGCGTTGTTGTAGATACTTCATTGACAGGTTGGCATGGTAACGATGTGGCAATCTAGTGGCAATTGTTTAGTTAATTATTTGGTTTGGCGAATTCATTGACCCTTCCTTTTGCTCCTAACAACGTTTGGGTTCAATTTTTAAACATGTATATTCGTGCTCCTCTAGGTTTACCAGTGATCCTATAAGCGCTCATGTTTTCCTCACCTTGTTGGTTGCTTGTTATTTTGGTGTGTTTCTTGTCTCCCTCGACAGATCCGAGGGGCGAGATGTTTTCATCTTTGGATTTCGTGGTGTGATTTGGTTTTGGATTTGCTGATTTCAATCGTTGATCAATTTTGGGTGTAAAGAGAAAGAAGCCAATTTATAGAGCAAAAGGGGGCCAGATGAGTGGTGATGTTTATTTGCATTCAAGGTTGATGAGAACAAACTCCTCGATCCTGTAGTTCTCCCTGCCGTGCAGATTTGCCTCTATTTGTGACGGCCTCGAACAAGCTGCTACATCTTTAACCTGTGACCCAATCGTGGACGTTTTTATTTGTTTGATTGATGCGTTTATATTAAAGGGCTATGCTAGGGTACAAATTTTACTTTTTAGGAGATAATATCTCAAATGAATTCCAACCATTGATTTTCTAAAAAAAATTGAATTAATAAATCAATTAATCTAAGAAAAAAAGAAACATTGTTATATCACCCCATCACAGGAGACAAGCAAGGCAACACGCACGGGCTCTTCCTTTTCTGTGGATATCTTTCCCTTTAAGCTTTGCATGAAACATACATTAAGTGTTCAGTATATAATAAAATAATATATGAAAAATATCAGTAATCAACATATATATTAATTGATCCGTGAACTTTAGCGATTAAAAAATATGTTACACTACTACAGAATCGGCAATCACTGCTGACCTATCATTGCCGGTTTTGTTTGGGCCTGTCGGTTCATGCTCTGACAGACCCTCAATTATTGGGGGCAGGGGCAGAACCGAAACACCACATCACTGCCGGTTGGTGGCTTAAACCGACAGTGATGCCTCTCTGCACTATCACTGTCGGTTCAAGCCACCAACCGACAGTGATGTGGTGTTTCACTGCCGGTTCGTGTATTGAACCGGCAGTGATGTTGTGTACAGTATAAAGGCTTCGATCTCCTCTCCTTCCTCCGTCCCAACAGTGCAGAACAGTGCGTGAGGAGCTCCCTTTCTCCATTCTTGAGGCTGGTGGATTTCTTGACCTCCATTGTTGGACCGCTTCAATCTTGGATACTCACATCTTCTAGCTCTTGGTTAGTAACAAGCATATTTATTTAGAATTGTAGGTTTACATTGCTTTTGTGTGTAAATCCATATTTAGAGCTATACTATTTTTCATGATCAAGAAGAGCTAGGGTTGTTGCAATTTGTGTCTATTTTTTTCTAGCTTTTAGATCCAAAATTACTTGGAAAAATTGTAGCACTTTGTTTTTTTTGGGTAATTATTTTCCAATCATTGAGTAGCTAGGTTTGAAAAATTAGTCTCGAAAATTATAGATAAAATGTGTAATTAGTTATATTGTTTACTTACATTTAATACTCCATGAATACATTTAAAGATTTGATGGGATGTGGAATTAAACAAGTGCCTCCATTGTTGTTCAAAAAGAGTATGCAATTAATGTTGTTTACGATGAAGCCTCCATTGTTATCTATTTGTTGTCTCACTTTTTATAGTGCGACCAAAATTTTGCCTTCAAGAGCGAAACAGCAATTTTGACTTCTTGGACCCCATCTATGTAAATGAGACAACATGCAAAGCCGGTCTCACAGATCCCTATGTATCAAAAAGTTTAAAGATTGAGTTTGAAAGAATGTTCTTAGTCCAGAAAACAAACGCACTGCTAACCTACAACTGAGAGTATTTGTTCTCGACCCTTACTTAAGTGTTATTTTCTTCATATGTCATTCAATAACATGGACTTTGTGATTGCAGCAACCATTACGTCCTCGTAGATATCAGTCTTAAAGATTCAACTATCGAGGTGTGGGACTCAAGGAAGAAGCCACTTAAGCTTATCGACCCCCTAGTCACAATGCTAAATAAGTAAGTGAATCCAATATCACAACACTTTTCAATCACATATGATATTGTAATTAATCTCCTCAGCCTTTACACTTTATTTACATTGTCACATAGAATGAAGGCGTTACCTGATTGAAAAAATGTGAAGCCTAAGATGTAAAAGAAATGGAGAGCCCCATTCAAAGTGCAGTATATGAAGAGGGTCAAGACCCTAGATCAACCAATGGGGAACAACGAATGCGGGTTCTATGTGATGTGGACAATGCTTGCCTACTTTGGCGCAAAACTAGGAATAGAAAATGGCATGGTACGTAGGCGTCTCATTTTAATTCTGTTGTTTTGTCTTACGAATGTGCATCTCAATATCATCTTGTATCAATTTACAGCGCAAAAATCAGAACCACAACAGGCTGCTAGATTTTGAGATAAAAGGATTTCAAGAGGAGATAGCAGCTTTTATTCTGGACGAGATAGTGTAAAGAAAAGGATCTCTAGCCATTGTGAAGAGTGAGAACTTCAAGAAGAACTACGAAAAAGACCGCCTCGAAAGGCTATTGTAATGCGACATTTAATTCGATAATTTAAGTTTTGTTTGGATGTTTTGTAATAATTATTATAAATATGTGATGGATTTGTATTGTGGCCGGTCCACAACCACCTTCAATTCATATCGATATCAAATGGTTCGATAGCAAACACCTCCACGACCTCCCACCCCAACACCCCTAAACCCCAAATGAAAATAAAACAATTAATAAAATGCAATTTAAAAAATAATATCACTGCCGGTTCAATTAAAACCGGCAGTGATATGCCTACCTTCACTGTCGGTTGGTGAAACAAACCGGCAGTGATGGCGCAAGCATCACTGTCGGTTTGTAACACGAACCGGCAGTGCTTGAGCCATCACTGCCGGTTTGGCATAACCAGCAGTGATGATATGGCCTCATCACTGCCGAAGTGGTTGTGCCGGTTCAAAAACCGTCACTGAAGAGAGGTTTTGAACCGGCACTGATTTGGGTTTCTGCAGCAGTGTTATAAAATACAAACTTATTAAAACAATATCACATAATCGAGTAGCTTTATAATAAACCATATATCTGTTACGTATATTAAGCATATAAAGTCATAGTAAAGTTTCATATCCACGTAAAATTTCTTTTAACTTTTTTTTTATAAAAATATTCTAATTTGGCCATGTACGTTCGGCACTTATGCACATAAATTTCAAGTATATTGGATTCATGTATTCACATATTTATTGCAAGATTATACGCGTATTGGTGTTGAACTTTGAACTAAAATAGTATAAATAGTTCTATCCAAATTCAATTTCACATGTATTTTATCTAAATCCACTCACAGTTTCATACATGCACACATATATATTTCTCTTTCACCTCACGCATGGGCATGCACATGCAAATATAAACTCTTTCACACGTATTTGATCTAAATCCACTCACAGTTTCATACATGCACACATATATAAACTTTCCTTGTTTGTCTTATTTTGCAAAATAAAAATTATATATTTCACATATTACCTTCTATAAAGTAATAGATGATTGTTATCGTTCTAAATGAATGACTCGTAGTTTTTCTCAAAAAAGAACTAGGATCAGGTTTGATTGTAGGACAAGATTGAATGCAAATGGTATTCTTACAATAAACTTACCATGAATACCTATGTAGTTTGAACACCTATGTAGTATGACAAAGGCGATTTTGGGGCGGTTATCTTGAAAACTGACTCTGGATTTGGGAAGTATACTCCTTCCATCCCGTGATGCCCCACACAAAAAGATCGCCAATATTTAAATCCGGATGCCATCACCTTTGCTTATAGCAAAGTTTTCCCAAACCTGCAAGGCTTGTACCACGGGTGACAGTAAAGTTCAAAGGATTTTGAATAGGTAAAAGTTGACACGGAAACTGAACAGACGATAGTGAACTCCCATGTTCATTTTCATAGGGCATGCATCGCATTGAAAGCTCAAAATAATAATAATAAAAGCCTAAGTTGGTCATTCAGCAACCTACTTGGAAGAAAGAAAGTACAACTATTGTGTTCTTAACCTTCCTAACCCTTGAAAGCCCAAGTTTGATTTTGGTTAATTGTTGACACATATGGACTAACCCTACTTGCTTAAGTATATGATCTAGCTAGGGTGATCCAACTTGATTAGTGGAGCTAGATGAAGGATCATGATGGATCAAGTGCTCCATGACTAAAGAAAAGAAGAAAGAGAAAAACAAAAATGGGCTCAAGGCAAAGGTATATCATAGGGCTATTTTTGGTTTAGTGATCAAGACATTATAAAGAGTATGATCACCTTTAGAATAGATAGTCGTACTATCAAGAAGGGAAAACTCGTTTCGATTGCGGTTATCATGTGTCACTAGGTTTGCATTGCATTCATCTAAAATAAACCTAAGTGACACTAAAATTGTGAAATAAATCTAAGAAAATATTATGCAAAAGCTAACACAAAGCACAAGTGTTTGGATCTCATGGTGTTAGCACATGAAGACTTGGAGAAGAAGGAGCAACTCAATTTGGCATGAGACAGAGCTCCGGACAGAGGTCCGGACGCTCGGCTTGCAGGGTCCGGACCATTATGTGGCATCCGGTGGCATACCCTAGGCCTGGCTCTTCTTTGGACAGAAGGTCCGAACGCTGATGAAGACCCAGACGCAGGCTCCAGACAATCGTCCGGAGTGATGAAGCTCTCTAGAACCTCTCTGCATGAGGTCCGGACGCAAGGTATTGTCCGGACGCTCAACTCCGGACGAGCGTCCGGAGGTTTTGTACTCTCTGGACCTGCCCTCTAGCCATCTAGGACCTTTCAACCCTCCACTCCTATAGGCAGCGTCCCTCATACGTCGTTTCCATTGTTTCCCTTCTTATTATTGATATAGCCGGCCAACCTTATCTTTCAAAAAAATACAACTTGCTCCATTTTATGCACACATTAAGCCCAAAATACCTCAACCTAAAAAAGCCGAGATAAAATGCCTAATTAAACCCAGGGCCAAAGAGCCTTCAAACCATATGAAAAAGATTTGATTTACTAATCATTACAAATTATATATTCGAAGTTTATACTGAGTTAGAATCAAATATGGAGACTGATTTGTAGAAAACCTAAATAGGTTAAAGAAAAATGTCCAAATTAGTAAATTAAAACATGACTAATTTACAGATAACTCCTAAACTAACGTTCAACTCCCCTCAAATATATTTCAGTCAGACTAATTTATCCCTTAACAAGATTTATCCTTTTCTTGTCTCTAATTTTAAAATTGATGGTGCAATATTAGGCATTATAGCTTATTTTCAAAAAGATAAATTATAAAAAATTTATATTAATGTTTAATGTACTCCCTCCGTCCCAAATTAACTGTTGTTTTGGGTTTTCGTGTCACAACTTTGACTAGATTTATATAAATTATGTGCAATATTTGTGCCTCCAAATAAATTTATTAAAAAACTAGATCAAAAGATCTATCTAATGATATCAATTATGCATCATAACTATTAATAATTTTTTATATAAAATTATCTAAGTTTTTTCTCGGGAAGTGAGAAAGACAGATATTTTGGGACGGAGGGAGTAATTTTTTGTATTTCTAGAGTCAATTTATATTATATGTCCTAACCTATCAAATACTGATAAAAACATGATATACTTTTCAAACATAAATTATTGTGCTAGTTATATCATCACAAAATTTGAAATTAAACATGAAGTAATATGGGGAAACAAAATGACAAAATCATGTTAGGGGTAAATAAGAATAACTAAAATCTTGAGCGAACCAAAATGCAGTTTATAGGGTTATCTAGACATAGACCACATTTTATGGGTAGTGTTTTGGACTTTTTCCTAGCTCATTCAAAGATGCAACATGACCCTTTTATACCGTGTTCGGTAAGTATTTAAATAATTTTTGGGTGAATTTAAGATACTTGGGTTGATTAAATACATAGTCACTCCCTCCATTCCAAATTATAATTCATTTTACTTTTTTAACCTGACCACTCATTTTATTAAACAAAAAATGCAAACATAGTCCAATTTAAGCTATTATTAAAAAAAATTATAAAGCAAGGCACACAAAAATAAGTGATATATTGCACAAATTTTTGAATAACACAAGTGGCCAAATTTAAGGTAAAAAAATCAAGCAAATTATTATTTGGAACTGGGTTAGTACGTATTAAAATGCCTAAATAGTTTGTGCTTTGAGCTCAATAGGGTGGCTTCTTGGTGTCGGAGATGAATCATGCTGAGGAGCTGTGGAATGGAAGGAACAGAAAAGATAAGGGTTACAACTTACAACTTGCACTGGAGCAATGGCTATTGGATCAACTGCAACGGTAGCCCAAAAATCTGGTGACAGATGGGCCTGAATTGCTCCTCGGATCAGAAGACAGGTCCAAACAACGAATTCAAGGGGGCAGAGAGGAATAAAACAGAGAACACGAAGTCAGCTTTTCATATCCGTTATAAAACGTCCTACTTCAGCACTACTTCTCAGTTAAAGAACAGTATTTTTCTCTGAAAATAAATCAGTACAAGTATTCTGCATAAGCCAAATTTTAACAAAATGAACAGCACTACATATACATGTACAATACATACAATGTACTGGTGTACTGAACCACAAACTCTGAATAAGCGGTTAAGCCGCAGAGTTGTACAAGCACCACAAAGTACAAATAACTCCCAGCACAGGGCTGATTTACTTAGGAGCCTAGAAAGATTTTGGCTCGGCAAGGAGATTCCTGGAAGCTGCCTGTGACATGTTTGGATTGGACCCTGGTGACTTGCCTGGCACAAGGCGATCAAAATCAAGCATCTAGCTCTGAGTTGCCTGGCCTGGACGTTGTTATCGTGCTAAGCTAGTCATCTCATTTACATTTTATCATAAAATCATAAAAGATAGTACAGGAAACCTACCGCTCTTGCTGTTGTATGTAGGCTACAGGGTAAGTACGGGTGATTTTCGAAAAAGTTTTTAATTTGACAAGTGATTATCCTCTCTTTTTACTATTAAGTTGTGAGTACTCTTCTTTCAATTTTTTTTATTCATGTGAGGTTGGAGGACCGCTGGATAGGTGACATTAAACCAATAAATACCCTATTTAAACATTTATTATTAGAAATATTTTTCATCACAAGAAAGTATTTTCATAATAAATTTACTAAATATGGATAACATAATGCAACTCATTTACTTTGATAATATTTTTTTCTTCTTTTATTAATGAAACATGTCGCGCACAGCCATCCTCGTGCTCCAGGTTGTACTGTGAGATCATCCCACAGGCGGGATCGGGCCATGGACTGTAGTGGATTTGCGATTTTGCGAATCGCGATGGAAGCTGTAGCGTCGGAGGGGTCGGGCGTGTTTGGACTTCTGGTTTCCCTGTTAGACTCGACACGATGCGTGCAGTGAAAAATGGGCCTTCAGGCCTTTGACGTGGGCTTATTAGCCCAGTCATTTAGCCTTGAACGTGTCTTGCTAATGGACGTGGGCTTATTAGCCTTCGACATAATGGAAGCTGGACGCCTGGACGCCTGGACTGCTAGTAGGCTGCCGGGGTCAAATATTTTTTTGCTGGGGTCTTCCACGGTGAAAATTTAGTACCTATAACCTTCTCGCGGGAAATCATCGGTGTCGGACGACACCATCAATTGTCGCCACTGCCGCGCGGTCGGCGGCGGCTGGGCTCTAGCGTCGCGAGCTCGCTTGTGTGGCCGGATCTTGGTGGACGGAGCTGGACCTGGTACTCGCCTGCGCGACAGAGCTCCCCGAACCCGAAGGCGGAGCCCTCCAAGCCAGCAGAAACCGGCGAGGGGGTCGGTCCCGACCATGTCCTCGTCCCCGCCCACCGGCGCGCCGTCGGAGCCGCCCCAGCCCCGACCCCGCCCCCGGAGTTCTACTGCTACGATTGCGAGGACACGGTCTCGCTGCCCGCCGAACCAGCCGCGTCGTCCTCGGCCCGGCCCCTCTTCCCGCTCTGCTATAGCGACTTCATCGGGGAGGGACCTGGCACCCCGTCTCCGCCGCCCCCACCGCTGCTCTTCTCTGGCTCCTCCTCGACGACAGACTTCGTCATGGACCCCGACGAGGCGCGCACCCACCTCGACCTCCTGAACAGGCGAGCGCGCGAGGGGCCATGGAGCGGGCACCGCCTGGCCGCACATGAACTGGAGAGGGAGGGCTGCGCCCGCGCAGATGGTGAGGGAGGAGGACCGCTCTCGGGGCGCTGTCGCCCTGTGCCCACAGCCGCCTCGGGAGAGAGAGGGAGGGAGGGAGCGGTATTTTTTGGTGGAAAAAAAGCTCAAAATAAAGATACGACCAGGAATCGAACTCTGGCTGCGGTGTGGTGGAACGGGGGCGGGGCTGGGTGCGGCGTGGGAGATGAGAGGGATGATACACACGATTGTGATCGTTAGATTTGACTAAGTAAGGAGAGAGAATCGTCAGAAACAATTTAGATGGTTGATTTTATTAGAGTTATTTTCTTGGGTATGTTTTGTGGGGTGCGTGAAGAATTGTCATCTCAGCGGGGGATGTTTTTGTGTGTGAACATAGAAAATAAAAAGATGGTAAATTAGTAGGGTAGATGTATCAAACATGCACTTGGATTAATTTTCTGATACTTCATTCATTATGTTAGTGATTAAATGGAGTAGTATTCATGCCAGATAACCATGCATGTTAGCGTTGTACTACTCTAATTCAATGATCTACTATGATTATTGCCATGAAAAAATGAAGCAACAACTAGAAACAGAAATGGTTTGTAAGCTACAGATTGACTTCAGAGAAAAAATCATCAGGGCGGAAGGCAAGAGAAAACGAATTTTCACAAACCTTGTCGTCAGAACCAACCACATAACACCCTTTGAGCTTAGCAAGTTGCCCGACAATCTGACCCACGGCGCCTGAGGCAGCCGAGAGAAAGACGTTGTTGCTATTCTAGACTTTGCCCACATCCAACAATTCAACCCAAGCAGTAAGACCGGCCACGGCCATATGCCTGAATTGTTGTGTTGTAGCAGCAGCAGTGTTTACAATAGCTTAATAGTGTAAAAATAAAGGATTTGCAATACGTTTCTGATCAGAGAAACATTCATTTTTCAGTACAAAAACCGAACAATCAACTCAATAAAAAGTTCTGATATGTAAGTTGGATAAATGGAACACATGAAAAGGATAAAGGAACGCTATAGTTTGATTTTGTACAAAGGTTTTCAGGGAGTCGACATTTTGGTTGGAAAAAATAGTAGTAATTGCAAAACAATGAACTCACCAGTACGACAGAGGCAGCTCAGGGTGATTGATCTTGAAAAACGACTCTGGCTAAGGGACGAAAGTGTACTGTTCCCATCCGGTCATCCCCCAGACAAGATCGCCAACCTTGCAACCACCAAAGTTAGCCAAAACCTTATCCATAAAAAAAATAAAATAACCAAAACCTAGAAGATTTGTTCCATGGGCAGCATCAGAATTGTAAGGTTTCTCTGTTAATTAAACAAAAGGAAATGGTTCCACATCCAGTTTGGATGTAATACAATGGACGATAATGTTCAGTGAAAGAAACAACCCAGCCACAAATCTTACTTCTTAATGTTACTTCCTAACACGGTGGGTATGTGTGTTGTTATAATAACACGTGGCCCCACATGTAAACCAAACAATCTCTACCATGTTTTCGTAGGGATGGTCATCACCTAACTTTTTTCCCCATCAGAGACTCCACGTTAATTCCCACTGCACGTGTTAGGAAAAAAGATAAATGCTAAAAATTCTCACATTAATCAGAAATATCTAGCCATTAATCGGAAGACTATAACTAAACCCTAAACCACTAGATCCATTTTCTATTTAAAAAAGTCACCTCCATTATTATACACATAAATAAATAGCCTAAATAGTTTTTTTTAGAAATAATAGCCTAAATAGTTAATATCCCATAAAACAAACTACGGTCACATTAAAATCGGTTGCTGTTCACGTTGATCAATATTTTTAGAAAAAAATAATCACCTTTGTCGTTATATAGATAAACAAATAGATATAAAATATAATATCCCACAAAAACAAACTATATCCACGTGGAGATTTTATTTGATCGGCTGTTGCTATTCACGTCGATTTATTTTTTAGAAAAAATAATCAGCTTTTTAGTTATATAGATAAATAATTAGCATAAAATCTAATTGCCGACAAAATCAAACTTTGGCCATAGAAGCTCCAACGGTGGCTCCACATTCTCACCAGATGCTTTAGAAAAAAAGATAAATATTAAAAGTTTAAACGTTAATCAGAAACATCTAGCCATTAATCGGAATACTATAGCTAACCATAATCACTGAATCTATTTTCTTTTTAAAAATTACCTCAATTGTTATACAGATAAATAAACACAAACAAACTACGGTCACATGAAAATCAGATGTTGTTCACGTTGATCTACTTTTTTAGAAAAAATAATCACCTTTGTCATTATATAAATAAATAAATAGATATAAATCTAATATCCCATAAAAACAAACTACGACCACGTGAAGATTTTATTTGATCATCCGTTGCTCGTCATGTTGATTTATTTTTTAGAAAAAATAATCTACTTTTTTTTAGTTATATAGATAAATAATTAGCATAAAATCTAATTGCCCACAAAATCAAACTTTGGCCCCACAGAAATCATGGTGGGCCATTGTTGTTCACATTTGGTTGGTTAGTGTATTAAATTAAATTAAATCCACCTGTTTGGATCCATGGAATTTAATTCACTTTAATAATCATAATTTAGAGATATATTAATTAAGCTAATATGGTTGTATATGAATTATATTTGCATATTATTGTTCACTATATGAGAGAATACTTATTTGTTATATTTCTATCGTAGGAGAATGAGCTTGAAAATCGTGTTATAAGTTGCAAAGTACAAATATGGAATTATGGTCTATAGAATCAATTTTCATCTTCCACCCTATGAATTTGAGATACACTTATTTGTGAATTTTAAAAAGTGGTGAAATGTCAAATTACAAGTCAAATAACTTAACTTACTAAAGTAGATTTTAATTTCTCTAAATAAAGAGATCCAAATAGCCCTAATAAAATTTTAAAATAGTTAATCTATTAGTAAAGATTTTTGATATATATCTGTCAACAGATTATTTTATCTTTCTATCTGTTGAATTTTGAACTGTTGATCCACTTTGAGATTGGTGCTGTCTATTGGGTGCACATGCAGTTAGCGGGCGGCTCGTTTAAACCCGCAACCGGGATTTTTGAACTCCACGCCCATCAATTTTGTTTTCACATCAAACCAGTGATGCACCAGTGACCAGACCGCTCCTTTCCGGTGGCTGGGGCAAGGTCCTCGCCGCCGCTTTCGCTTTTGCCGCGCCAGGCGTTGGGTGGAGCGGAGGATTCGTCAGTAGTTCCGCTGAGCTGTGGGTTGGGCGTTGTCCTCGTGTGCCGTTCTCCCCTATGCCGCGGCGGGCTGTGGTTGGAGTGGGATCCTTGGGCGCCGCTTCCCGCCGTGCCGTGTAACTGATCGTCAGCGTCTGGGCTGTGTGCATGTGCGACACTGTTGCCCGTCTGGCAATAGGTGTCAAGGCGGTTGTGCCTGCCTGGTTCGGCTATTAAGGAAGCCGCTGTAACTGAATGAGGGTAACGAAGAACAAAAACATTCTCGAACAACCCAACTCTCTCACGGGCTCTGCCGTGCTCTCCCCTGTTCTTCCCCTAAATTCTCTATCTGGTTCCCAAATTTCCCTCTGAAATCCATCTCTTGTATCCTAGTTGTTACAAATGGTATCAAGAGCCAACTGATCGGAGGGGAAATTTTGTTTGCCACCAATTTCTTCGTCCTAGAGCCAAAGAAGAAGATTACAAAGTTCCAAGAGGAGGTGGCGACGTCTATGGAGGAGCTCAAAGCATCCGTCGATGAGATGGCGAAGCAGCTCGCGGAGTTCCGAGATGTGGCGAAGCAGTTCGCCGGATTCCACGGAGCGGTCACGACTACGATCGACAAGCTCGCCGACCTGGAGGCCTGGCGCACCATCGCAGAAACGTTCATGGGTCGATGATGCAGCAGTCCAAGGACACGACGACGAGGGTACAACAGTTGGAGGCTCGACCGCCGCCGCAGTTGCCGCCGCCGCCGCCACCACCACCACCACCGGTACCGCTGTCGACTGTGCTCGGACCGCCGCTCCATCCTCCTGGGCGGTTCGACCTGAACGCGCCCCTCCACGTCGAGTTCAGCATTGCCCAATGGGCACGACCAATGCATCAACCACCGGGCTGCGATTGGGGGATCCTTGGATCCTCACCAGCGCACCCGGTCACGGGTACGCCCCACGAACCTGTTCCTGATATGGAGTTCTTGAATACTTCTCGTTCTGTTCTGATGCCTAAAATGGATTTCCCCAAATTCAATGGCACCAATCCGAGGTGGTGGCGTGATCAGTGCATTTTGTATTTCGAGGTGTATGGCATTCCACAACCCATGAAGACGCGCTTTGCGACGCTAAATTTCCAGGGCGCTGCGGCAACCTAGCTCCAGACGGTGCAGCGACGCGGATGGGTGACGGATTGGGATCGTCTCTGTGAATTGGTCTTCGCCAAGTTCGACAAGGATCAGTATCAGATCCAACTCCGTCAACTGGAATCATTGAAGCAAACCGGGTCGGTTCAAGAATATCATGATCAGTTCGAGAAACTCGCACATGGCATTCTGTTGTACAACCCAACCTATGATGATATCTACTTTGTGACCCGATTCATGACGGGGTTGAAGGAAGAGATCAGGGCGGCCATTACACTGCATCGACCGCAAGATGTTGATACAGCGAGTGCCTTGGCCTTGCTTCAGGAGGAAGAACTCGCTAGCAATAAGAACAGAATTCTTGGGCGGGGTTTCACCAAGAATTTGGAGAAGACAACACGTGTCAAAAATGCACCCAAAACAGTCAATGCAGATATTGATGACAAGGTGGCATCTCTTAAGCAGTTTCGTCGCAAAAACGGATTATGCTTCAAGTGTGGTGGTAAATGGGCACCAAATCACACATGTCCAGAATAAGTGCCAATCCATGTGTTGGAAGAGTTGTGGGATGCCCTGGAAATCCAACACACTGACAAAGTGGAGGATATTCAGTCTGAATTGCTCCCAGCTGAAGATACTGTGCTGACCGTACAAGAAAATTCTGACGGTACCAAGAACAGACGTCAGACCTTGAAGCTCTTAGCTCGGATTGGCAGTCAGTAAGTGCTAGTGTTGGTGGATTCAGGCAGTATTGGTACCTTTGTTAGTGCCAACCTGGTTAAGACACTAGGCCTGTGCACTGAAAAGTGTTCCCAGTCCACATTCAAGGCAGCCGATGGAGGACAGCTACAATGTTCTGATTGTGTGCCTCAGCTTCACTGGTGGGTGCAGGGACATACATTTGTCTCTAATGCCAAAGTGTTAGAGTTACGGTGCTATGATATGATTGAGGTTGTCAGTCCGGTGTGGGTCAATTATTGCACCAAAGAAATGCGTATCACGCATAAGCTTAAGCGAACAACATTGCAAGGTGTTTGTGATCAGCTTGATAGTTGTCTGCAAATCTCACCAAAGAAGCTTGAGGGCTTACTGTAACACCCTAAAATTTGAAATATAAATTAGATTTGAATTTGCTTTAATTTGATTTATTTCAAATAATTTTGTGAGCATAGAATTAAATAATTAAAACTAAAACTAATACCATGTTAGGGTTCAACATGTTGTGCATTTCATGCCCCTGCATTTTTCTTGTGTTGATTGAATTTGCAAAACCCTAGAAAAGAATTTCAAAACCTTTTAGAAATCAATTTGAAAATTAAAAGAAAAAGGAAATCCTTTTCTCCTTCCCCCTCCTCTTTCGGCCTGCTGGCCCAAGCCGGCCTGCTCCTCTCTCCCTCACTCCCCCCCCCCCCCGCATGGGCCGGCCCAGCTCGCCTCGGCCCGCGAAGCCGCTGCCGCCTCCCTTTCCCTCCTTTCTCTCTCTGTCGGCACGGGCCCGCATGTCAGCTCCTCCCTCCTCCCTCGCGCCGAGTCCGAGCAGGACTCTGCTCGCCGCCGCACCACGTCGTGCCGCACGCGGACTCCGCTCCCATAACCGCGTCGGCCTCTCCCTTGCCCTCCTTTAAATAGCACCGCCCGCGCTGCCGTTTTCCCCATCGCATCGCCTCGTCTCGCAAGCCGCAGAGCGCCACCGCCGAGCTGCCAACCGCCGTTCCGTGCTCCCGGCCGCTCCAATCGCTTCTCCGAGCCTCGCATCGCCTTCGCGTACGTGCGGAACATCTTTCCCATCCCTTTTCCCTCTCCTTTGCGCTCGGTTTGACCCCGCCGCCGCTCTGCAGGAAACCGCCGCCGCTGTTCATCATTGACGACAGTCCTCAGCCCTCGATTGAACCCTGCCAGTGTCCTAGGTGAGCTCCCCTCACTCAGCTCGTTCTCCCGGTGCTTTCGGCTTGGAAAACCGAGCACCGTAGCGCCCGATCGACCTCGCGCCGCCGTGCGCCTGTCGTCGGCCATGGCGCCCCGCCGTGCGCCGCCCTCTCCCTCTCTCTTCTAATCTGAACTTTTCCCCTCTGGAAATCGTATTCCCTTTTCAGATCTATTTAATTCGAAATTAAAAGAAAACCCCTATTTACAGTTTTGCCACTGAACTTTAAATACCTATAATTTGCTCGTTTTAAATCCAAATCGATCCGTTCAAGTTGCGTTAGATCCGTAATTTTATGTTCTATCCAGTAGTATAGTTTTCATCTATGTTAGTAACTTTTGAAAATCAAAGTAAATTAATTCCTTAATGCTTTAATCTTGCTCTTTTCAAAATCTTGTTTAATCTATAGTTTATTCATTTTAGATCCGATTAGTGTTGTTTTCGCGTTTTTGTGATCGTGGTAAAGTATAGATCTGTTTTATAACCTTTTCAAAACCTCTTTATTGTTTATGGTGTAATGTTCTGATCATATCTTTATTGCTTCGTGTATGATTGTTCGGATGATTGTGTGGTGATGTTGATCGAGTACAGCCGGTGAGATCTTCGGTGAGCAAGAGTTTTTTGCAGCAGAGCAGGATCACCAGGAGCTTTGTGATCAAGGCAAGTTTAACATGGGATCATCCTTGTTACCTATTCACTTTAATTCATCTAGTCATGATTGCATGTGTCTAATTTGATTCCTATTAGATCTATACCATAGCTTTGTTATCCTTTTACCTTGTCACCCTAGGTTTTCTATGCATAAGGGTAGCTTTGCTATGCTTTACATGATGAATATTGAATTGAATATTGACTAATGATATATGCAACAAGGAGATAAAATTGACTTTTGTAGCAACATGGAATAGGATCCCACTGTAGGGCAAAAGCTGGGATTTAAATGCAACCATGAGTGCTATAATGGCTCTGGCTTTAGTTAAGTATGAAGTTTGGACTAGCATGCTTGTGGTTCGTGAAAGGCACCTTTGCCGAGATGGTTATGGGGTATAGCTTGTATGGGGACCGCTACGGGTGGTACCATCGGGGTGTCCCATATTCCCCTTTGCATTGGGTCCGTAGGGTCCGCTACATGCTAGAAAGGGCTTTTGAAAGACTTCATAGTGTTCCCTGCCCGCTCACCTTGGAAGTGTTTTGGGAGTTGCAAACCCGGGCATATGGGCAACACGGCTTTTGGGTAAAGTGTATAACCTCTGCAGAGTGTAAATCTATCATGATAGTCGTGCTCACGGTCACGAGCGGCCTGGAAAACTCATAGTGTAGATGATCATGTTGTTTAATGTTTAATTGTTAATGTTGATTATTAATCTTATCATGTGGTTATTAATTGGGTTATGCATAACTAAAGCTAAGTGTTGGTAAAACTTGACCAAGTTAAAAGCGACCGCAGTAAGACAGTGTCAGCCTTTTGAGCTTCATAACCCAATGTTACTCTTGCTGAGTACTTTAAGTGCTCACACTTGCTTTCTCAACCTCATCAGATGGCTATGAAGGCTACCGTGAGGAGTACTAGGCTAGTGGTCAACCAGTCGGCGTTCCCTGTGAAGTGGAGCTTCGTCGCGAGAGTTATCTTTATTTCTGCTGTTTTGTTTAAGAATATTATTCATTATGTAATAAGCACTCAGTGATGGTACTATTTAAAGATTTGTCGGCTTATGTGTGTGATTGATCTCTGGGCACACATGAGTTATTCGCATTCAATTTTATTCTTAAAATTGGGTGTGACAAATTGGTATCAAAGCAAGTATTGACTGTAGGACGCAAGCCTAGTTAGAATGGTCTTCTTATCTTGTCTTTACCTTCTCTTTTCATGCTTACAATCTTGTATATATATTTTCTCAAACTGTTTTGCTACACTTGGCTTATTCTATTGTGAAAATGTTGTTCTAATCTATCTCTATCTTCGTCATGGTTAAAGATGCCTACCCTTCGCCGATCAGCTCGTCTCAGTTTCAGTGAACGTGTTCCTCCGCAGCAGTTTGCCCCTCCTGAACCTCAAGCGACAATGGTGGAATCTCAGGAAGAACCAGAGGAGGAAGTCCAGGAAATCTCCAGTAGCGAAGAGTACCACGGGGAATAAAGCCCTCATGCCCCAAGTGCCGACGTTAATTCCTCTACTCCTGATGTTGCCGAAGAAGATCTGCCAGAAGAGTCAGGGTGGATTCGCACTAAGTATATCCGAGGAGGAGCGCATAGCAGCTACGCTCAGTCCCAGCTGGTGGATCTTGTGGGAGAATGCCACCCAGGACCCGAGATTGCAACCATGTACACCTGCAAGGAATACAAACACTCCCTCGCCAACACCTACTAGAAGGCAAAGATCTACATCTGTGGAAGTGCTGGTGGGCAAGCAGCTGAACATGTGGATTATACCTTTCATAGCTGTGTTGCTCATCCTACCATAGAAGCAAGTATGAAGGACGTCGTGTTCTCTGCATACATGGCCATCCACAACAAGTTCAGAGAAAGGATTGCCAACACCCGACATCGTTACATCCCTCGTTTCGATGCGGAGCAAGGTTGGATAATCGCCGAACCTAACGGTGAAGGTGGCCCCGTCTTGAATGAGCTCGTCAACTTCGTTCAAGAGATGATGAGCATGTATGGTCATCTCCTAATTGAAGCAAGGGAGCTGCGCAAGGAGCTTAAGCGCAGTCACCAACAACAAGATGAGCTTCGTGAAGAGTTTGGGCTGCCAAAGAACTTCAAGAAGATAAGGAAGACTTAGGATTAGGAATCCCTTTATAGTTTATTCGCTAGTTCGTGAGTCGTGTGTGCTAGTGTTCTTCTAAGTGTTTAGTTGCTTGTGCTTTTGCTAATGTGTGAGTTGGTTCTTTGTAATGATTGTTGAGGTTGTGGGCTTGTCCGCAACACTCATAGCTTAGGTTGGGTTTCTATGAAAGATAATAATAATAAAGTTGCAGTTTTCGTTAATCTATCTTTTCAGACCTCTCTGTCTTGTTAATTTTTCTTAATTAATTCTGAACATCCTAAAATCACGAAACTTTAACTAAAAACAGTAGACTTCCTTATCTTTCCATGGCCGCAAGAAGCACCTTCGTATCTGTTCAGAGTTAAGAGAAACAATTCCTGCAAGTTGATGTTTCTGTGCAGTTTGGTAATCTGGACACATCTGTTTAAACGCAGTTTATGGCTAAGTTAATGTCAGAATCAGAAAAAGTCAGAATTACGAAAGTTGTAGATAACTTCTTTATATTTCCAACCACGTAAGCTTTGCCTCTGTTTGAGTTCGGGAACTTTAGATATGACTGTTTTTCTAGACTGTTGTTGTGCTGAAACTCCAGAAAAGTTGCAGACTCATCGCGTGTCAGGTTTTAAACATCGTTCTTATGTTCTATGTGGCAGATGCCTCGCACCAGGACAAACTCCGGATCTAACACCAGTGACAACAACAACGACAACAACAACCAGCACCCTCTACCTCCACCACCTGCGATGACCCTAGAACAGATGCAGGCTCAGATGATGCAGACAATGCAAGCCATGATGCAGTTCATGCAGAACCAACCTCATCAACCTGCTGGAGCTCCACCTGTCAACAAGCGGAGGGAATTTCTACAAGGACACCCTCCTGTCTTCTCTCATGCCAGTGATCCGTTGGAGGCGGATGATTGGTTGCGCGCGGTGGAGAAGCAACTCAACATCGCCCAGTGTAATGACCAAGAGAAAGTACTGTATGCTTTTGGTCAACTTCAAGGTGCAGCTCAGACATGGTGGGAGACTTATCAAGATGCTCGCCCCGGCAATGCTCCCGCTATTACCTGGGAAGAGTTTTCCCAGGACTTCAAGGCGTGCCACATTCCAGAGGGAATCATAGAGCTGAAGCAGGAGGAATTCAGGAACCTTCGGTTGGGACAGATGTCAGTCAGCGAGTACCATGACAAGTTTTCGCAGCTAGTTCATTGTGCTCCCAATGAGGTAAGGGATGATGCTGATAAGCAGCGTCTCTTCTTAAGGGGATCTACTATGAACTCCGGTTGCAGCTGAAGGGTAATACTTACCCGAATTTCCAGTCTCTGGTGAACCGTGCCATCGTCCTGGACAATGAACGCAGGGAGATGGAGAAGAAGAGGAAGCTTAGAGGACAAGCTTCTGGGAACAACACTCGCCAGCGTCTCAACTATCCTCAGCAAGGTTACCAGCAGAGGTACCAAGGCACATCCAACTTTGGGAACCGTAACCCGAACCAGCAACGTCCGCCATTCCAGCAACAGGGTGGTTACTCAGGACCTCGTCAAGGCTCATCCAGCAGTACCCCAGCAAAGACTAATGTTCCCAATACCCCCACCAAGTGTTTTGCTTGTGGTGAACCCAGACATCTCTCCTATAACTGCCCCAAGAAGCAAAACACACCAAACCCTCCAAGTCAGAACAGCAACAACCAGAGAGGAAGGTACTAGCCGCCCTCTCATAATAGGAGCGTGAACCATGTCTCTGCAGAAGCAGCTCAGGAAGCACCAGAAGTGATGATGGGTACGTTCCATGTCAACTCCATTCCTGCTACTGTTCTTTTTGACTCTGGAGCATCACATTCTTTCATATCGCAAGCTTTTGTTAGAATGCATGGAACATCATTAGTAGCAATGCAAAACTCGATAATCGTAAATTCACCGGGTGGGGTTATGAGAACCGATTGTTATTGTCCATTGGTTACTGTTACTCAAAGGGGGGTAGACTTCAAAGCTCAGCTTACAGTTTTGAGGACCGCTGGGATCGATGTTATATTGGGTTTGGACTAGATGAGAAAGCAAGATGCAGTGATCAAGTGTGATAAGAAGATAGTTGAATTGTCTACACCTACAGGAGGCAGGATCAGTGTTGATGTGGTTATGCAACCTCCACCGACAGCCGCCGTCAATCAGCTTGAGGAGAATGACAACCCAACAGATAGGGTTGTGGATGAATTTCCAGATGTGTTTCCAGAAGATTTGTCAGGTATGCCTCCCGATCGTGACATTGAGTTTATAATTGAGTTATTACCTGGAACTGCACCTATAGCTAAAAGACCATATAGGATGAGAATAAAAGAATTAGAAGAACTTAAGAAACAAATTAAAGAGTTGTCGGATAAAGGTTTTATTCGTCCTAGCTCTTCACCTTGGGGTGCACCGGTTATCTTTGTTGACAAGAAAGATGGCAGTCAAAGGATGTGTGTTGATTATCGGTCACTCAATGAGGTAACTATCAAGAACAAGTATCCTTTGCCCAGAATCGATGATTTGTTTGATCAGTTGAAGGGTGCTTGTGTGTTCTCCAAGATTGATCTTCGATCTGGTTATCACCAGTTGAAGATCCGTGCTTCAGATGTTCCCAAGACAACATTCACTACGAGGTATGGGTTGTATGAATATACGGTGATGTCTTTCGGTCTTACCAATGCACCGTCATACTTCATGTACTTGATGAACAAGGTCTTTATGGAATATCTGGATAAGTTTGTGGTGGTATTCATTGATGATATTCTGATCTACTCTAAGAATGACGATGAACATGCTAAACACTTGAGATTGGTATTACAGAAGCTTAGAGAGCACCAGTTGTATGCTAAAAGAAGTAAGTGTGAATTTTGGTTGAAAGAAGTTTCTTTTCTTGGCCACGTTGTGTCTAACGGAGGTATATCAGTTGATCCTAGTAAGGTGGAAGATGTACTGAATTGGAAACCCCCAACCAATGTCAGTGAGATTCGCAGTTTTCTTGGTTTAGCTGGATATTATAGAAGGTTCATTGAAGGATTCTCTAAGCTAGCTAAACCTATGACCGCGTTGCTTGAGAAGGATGCCAAGTTTGTTTGGTCAGAGAAGTGTCAGGCTAACTTTGAAGAATTGAAAAAGAGATTGACTACAACTCCTGTGTTGACTTTGCCAGACTTGAGTCAGAAGTTCTCTATCTATTGTGATTCCTCTCGTCTTGGTTTGGGTTGTGTGCTTATGAAAGAAGGAAGAGTTGTTGCGTATGCTTCGCGGCAACTGAGGAAACATGAGTTGAATTATCCGACTCGTGATTTGGAGTTAGCAGCTGTGGTTCATGCATTGAAGATATGGAGACACTATCTTATTGGTCATAAGTGTGACATCTACACCGACCACAAGAGCTTGAAGTATATCTTTACTCAATCAGATCTGAATTTGAGGCAACGCCGTTGGTTGGAGCTGATTAAGGATTATGACTTAGATGTTCACTATCATCCTGGTAAAGCCAATGTTGTGGCCGATGCTCTTAGCAGGAAGAGTTATGCTAATGAGATTCGGACAATACCTATGCCGGAAGAGTTGTGTGCTGAACTTGAGCATATCAACTTGAGCATTGTTGCTAATGCTATGGAGATGGTAGTGGAGCCTACACTAGAGAAGGAGATTCGTGAAGGTCAGTTGCAGGATAAGAATCTGCAGTTGATAGTTGAGAACATGAAGGAAGGAAAATCACCAGGTTTCCGGTTAGATGATAATGGTACATTGTGGTATGGAAAGAGGATCTGCGTCCCTGACATCAAGGCTACTCGACAGACAATTCTGCGAGAAGCTCATGAGTCAACCTACTCAATACATCTAGAAAGCACTAAGATGTACCTGGATCTTAAAGAGAAGTACTGGTGGGTTGGATTGAAATGTGATGTGGCAGAATATGTAGCAATATGTGATACCTGTCAGAGGGTTAAAGCAGAACATCAGAGACCTGCAGGACTGTTGCAACCGATGAAGATACCTGAATGGAAGTGGGATGAAGTTGGTATGGATTTCATAGTTGGGTTACCACTTACCCGGAAAGGTTATGACTCAATCTGGGTCATAGTTGATCGCTTGACGAAGGTAGCTCACTTCTTGCCAGTTCGAACCACATATACGGGAGCACAGTTAGCTGAGTTATATATGGAAAGAATAGTATGCCAGCATGGAGTTCCAAAGAAGATTGTGTCAGATAGAGGTACCCAGTTCACCTCACACTTTTGGAAGAAAGTGCATGAGTCCCTTGGAACAGTGTTGAATTTCAGCTCAGCCTATCACCCTCAGACAGATGGACAGACAGAAAGAACAAACCAAGTGCTAGAAGATATGTTGAGAGCTTGTGCTTTGCAGTATGGTACGAGTTGGGACAAGAGTTTGCCCTATGCTGAATTCTCATATAATAACAGTTATCAGGAAAGTCTTAAGATGGCACCGTTTGAAGCTTTGTATGGACGGAAGTGTAGAACTCTATTGTTCTGGAATCAAATGGGAGAAACCCAAGTGTTTGGACCAGATGTTCTGAGAGATGCAGAAGAACAAGTCCGAGTAATCAGAGATAATCTGAAGATAGCAAAGTCCCGACAGAAGAGTTACGCTGATAACTGAAGAAGAGATTTGTCTTTTGAAGTAGGTGATTATATTTACTTGAAAGTGTCACCTATGAGACGTGTGAAACAGTTCAATATGAAAGGAAAGTTAGCACCCAGATATATTGGTCCGTTCAAGATTCTTGAGAGACGTGGAGAAGTTGCTTATCGGTTAGAGTTACCAGAAAGCTTGTCAGGAGTTCACGACGTGTTCCACGTATCTCAGCTCAAGAAGTGTTTACGAGTACCCGAAGAGCAGTTACCGTTGGAGGAACTAACAGTTAAGGAAGATTTGACCTATGAGGAATATCCGGTTAAGATTTTGGAAACAGCTGAAAGAATTATAAGGAGTAAGGTCATTAGGATGTGCAAGGTGCAGTGGAATCGATATACCGAGAAAGAGGCCACTTGGGAAAGAGAGGAAGATCTAAGAAAAACATACCCTCAACTCTTTAAGTAAGTAAAATCTAGGAATCTCGAGGCGAGATTCTTTTAAGGGGGGTAGATTTGTAACACCCTAAAATTTGAAATAGAAATTAGATTTGAAATTGCTTTAATTTGATTTATTTCAAATAATTTTGTGAGCATAAAATTAAATAAATAAAACTAAAACTAATATCATGTTAGGGTTCAACATGTTGTGCATTTCATGCCCCTGCATTTTTCTTGTGTTGATTGAATTTGCAAAACCCTAGAAAAGAATTTCAAAACCTTTTAGAAATCAATTTGAAAATTAAAAGAAAAAGGAAATCCTTTTCTCCTTCCCCCTCCTCTTTCGTCCTGCTGGCCCAAGCCGGCCTGCTCCTCTTTCCCTCACTCCCCCCCCCCCCCCGCATGGGCCGGCCCAGCTCGCCTCGGCCCGCGAAGCCGCTGCCGCCTCCCTCTCCCTCCTTTCTCTCTCTGTCGGCACGGGCCCGCGTGTCAGCTCCTCCCTCCTCCCTCGCGCCGAGTCCGAGAAGTACTCTGCTCGCCGCCGCACCACGTCGTGCCGCACGCGGACTCCGCTCCCGTAACCGCGTCGGCCTCTCCCTTGCCCTCCTTTAAATAGCACCGCCCGCGCTGCCGTTTCCCCATCGCATCGCCTCGTCTCGCAAGCCGCAGAGCGCCGCCACCGAGCAGAGCTCCGCCGCCGAGCTGCCAACCGCCGTTCCGCGCTCCCGGCCGCTCCAATCGCTTCTCTGAGCCTCGCATCGCCTTCGCGTACGTGCGGAACATCTTTCCAATCCCTTTTCCCTCTCCTTTGCGCTCGGTTTGACCCTGCCGCCGCTCTGCAGGAAACCGCCGCCGCTATTCACCATCGACGGCAGTCCTCCGCCCTCGATCGAGCCCTGCCAGTGTCCTAGGTGAGCTCCCCTCACTCTGCTCGTTCTCCCGGTGCTTTCGGCTTGGAAAACCGAGCACCGTAGCGCCCGATCGACCTCGCGCCGCCGTGCGCCGGCCGTCGGCCATGGCGCCCCGCCGTGCGCCGCCCTGCTCCGGCCACTGCGCCGCCCTCTCCCTCTGTCTTTTAATCTGAGCCATCGGCTTCAGATCAAACGGATCAGAGGACCCGATACCCCTTCGGGTGGCAGATTTGCTAAAGAGCCCCTGCCCTTTTCGGCCCCTCAACCCACAGTCCTAATGCGGATTTCATCTTTACGTTTTCCCCTCTGGAAAACGTATTCCCTTTTCAGATCTGTTTAATTCGAAATTAAAAGAAAAACCCTATTTACAGTTTTGCCACTGAACTTTAAATACCTATAATTTACTCGTTTTAAATCCAAATTGATTCGTTCAAGTTGCGTTAGATCCGTAATTTTATCTTCTATCCAGTAGTATAGTTTTCATCTATGTTAGTAACTTTTGAAAATCAAAGTAAATTAATTCCTTAATGGTTTAATCTTGCTCTTTTTAAAATCTTGTTTAATCTATAGTTTATTCGTTTTAGATCCGATTAGTGTGGTTTTCGCGTTTTTGTGATCGTGGTAAAGTATAGATCTGTTTTATAACCTTTTCAAAACCTCTTTATTGTTTATGGTGTAATGTTCTGATCATATCTTTATTGCTTCGTGTATGATTGTTTGGATGATTGCGTGGTGATGTTGATCGACTACAGTCGGTGAGATCTTCGGTGAGCAAGAGTTTTTTGCAGCAGAGCAGGATCACCAGGAGCTTTGTGATCAAGGCAAGTTTAACATGGGATCATCCTTGTTACCTATTCACTTTAATTCATCTAGTCATGATTGCATGTGTCTAATTTGATTCCTATTAGATCTATACCATAGCTTTGTTATCCTTTTATCTTGTCACCCTGGGTTTTCTATGCATAAGGGTAGCTTTGCTATGCTTTGCATGATGAATATTGAATTGAATATTGACTAATGATATATGCAACAAGGAGATAAAATTGGCTTTTATAGCAACATGGAATAGGATCCCACTGTAGGGCAAAAGCTGGGATTTAAATGCAACCATGAGTGCTATAATGGCTCTGGCTTTAGTTAAGTATGAAGTTTGGACTAGCATGCTTGTGGTTCGTGAAAGGCACCTTTGCTGAGCTGGTTATGGGGTATAGCTTGTATGGGGACCACTACGGGTGGTACCATCGGGGTGTCCCATATTCCCCTTTGCATTGGGTCCGTAGGGTCCGCTACATGCTAGAAAGGGCTTTTGAAAGACTTCATAGTGTTCCCTGCCCGCTCACCTTGGAAGTGTTTTAGGAGTTGCAAACCCGGGCATATGGGCAACACGGCTTGTGGGTAAAGTGTATAACCTCTGCAGAGTGTAAATCTATCATGATAGCCTGGAAAACTCATAGTGTAGATGATCATGTTGTTCAATGTTTAATTGTTAATGTTGATTATTAATCTTATCATGTGGTTATTAATTGGGTTATGCATAACTAAAGCTAAGTGTTGGTAAAACTTGACCAAGTTAAAAGCGACCGCAGTAAGACAGTGTCAGCCTTTTGAGCTTCATAACCCAATGTTACTCTTGCTGAGTACTTTAAGTGCTCACCCTTGCTTTCTCAACCTCATCAGATGGCTATGAAGGCTACCGTGAGGAGTACTAGGCTAGTGGTCAACCAATCGGTGTTCCCTGTGAAGTGGAGCTTCGTCGCGAGAGTTATTTTTATTTCTGTTGTTTTGTTTAAGAATATTATTCGTTATGTAATAAGCACTCAGTGATGGTACTATTTAAAGATTTGTCGGCTTATGTGTGTGATTGATCTCTGGGCACACATGAGTTATTCGCATTCAATTTTATTCTTAAAATTGGGTGTGACAGTTACTCAGAGCAGGAGTTGTGTCTTGCTGCTTGCAAATGTTGCATGAATACAGTGACAGTACCACAGCTGCTCAGGCACAAGTGGTTGCCACCATTCAAGAAACTCATGCTCCTCCACTTCCTCAAGCAATACAAGATCTGTTAGTGGAGTTTGATCAGTTGTTTTCCTCACCAACTTAGCTGCCTCCACAGCGAGCAGCAGATCATCAGATACCCTTACTGCCTGGAGCTCAACTAGTCAAAGTGCGTCCCTATCATTACTCACCAATCCAAAAGACTGAGATTGAAACCCAAGTCCATCAAATGCTGCTCAATGGAGTCATTAGAACCAGCAACAGTGCATTTGCATCTCCAATGTTGTTAGTGCATAAGAAGGATGGTGCATGGCGCTTCTATGTAGATTATCGACACTTGAATGCAATTACAGTGAAACACAAGCATCCAATGCCAGTTGTGGATGAGTTGTTAGATGAACTCAGTGGAGCCCAGTGGTTCACGAAGTTGGATTTCTCAGCAGGGTACCATCAAATACGAATGGTAGCAGGTGATGAGTATAAAACTGCATTCCGCACTCACCAAGGGCTATATGAATTCCTTGTCATGCCCTTCGGCTTGACAAACGCACCAGCCACTTTTCAGTGCTTGATGAACACACTCTTTGCTGCATTGCTACGCAAAGGTGTTCTTGTATTCATGGATGACATACTCATTTACAGCTCATCCCTGGAGGAGCATGTCAAGTTGCTACAAGAAGTATTTCAAATTCTACAACAGAATTAATTTCTTCTCAAACAGTCTAAATGTTCCTTTGCACAGCCTTCAGTCGAGTACTTGGGCCATGTGGTGTCAGCACAAGGGGTATCCACTGAACCCAGCAAAGTGACAACAGTTAAAAATTGGCCTACACCTGCTAATGTGAAACAGCTGCGGGGTTTCTTAGGACTAACCGGATATTATCGCAAATTCATGGCTCACTATGGTATAATAGCTCGACCTCTAACAGACTTGCTCAAGAAAGGATGCCTGTTCAAGTGGACATCACAAGCGGATCAAGCTTTTCAGTTGTTGAAAGAAAAATTGGTGCAAGCACCTGTGCTCGCTGTGCCGGATTTTGCACAGTCCTTTGTGGTGGAGACTGATGCGTGTGATTTAGGCATCGGTGCTGTCTTAATGCAAAAGGATCATCCAATTGCTTATCTCGGTAAGCATCTCTGTCCAAGAAATCAGGCCTTATCTGTGTATGAGAAGGAATGTCTAGCTATTCTACTGGCCATCGAGAAATGGTGTCCATACTTACAGCACCGCTAGTTCATCATTCGAACTGATCATCGCAGTCTATTATATCTCACTGAGCAACGGGTGACATCTAAGATTCAACACAAGGCATTGGTCAAATTGATGGATTTGGATTATAAGATCTAGTATAGGAAAGGTATTACTAATGCCGCTGCTGATGCCCTATCTTGTCGTACCGAATCTGATGAAGTGGCAACTATCTCTGAATGTGTGCCATCCTAGATTCAGAGACTGAAAGATGGGTATGAATCCAATCCTGAAGATAAACAGTTGCTAACTGAACTGGCTATCAGTGGACACAATGAAAAAGGATATGCCTTACAGGATGGAGTGATTCGATTTAAAGGACGATTCTGGGCGGGCAGTAATAACTTGACACAACAACATATCATGCAAGCCCTCCATGACAGTGGCATTGGAGGACATTCAGGCATTACTGCTACTTACAATCGAATCAAGGCACTCTTGGCTTGGCCCAAGCTGAAAGATGCAGTTCAACAGTTTGTTACTCAGTGTACCACATGCCAACAAGCTAAGGTTGAGCATACCAAACTACCAGGTCTACTGCAACCGCTGCCTGTTCCTTCTCAAGCTTGGGAAGTGATTAGCATGGACTTCGTGGAAGGGTTACCAGTCTCTGATCGGTACAATGCAGTACTTGTGGTAATTGATAAATTCTCCAAGTATGGGCATTTCATCCCACTGCATCATCCATTTATAGCAATATAGATTGCAAAGTTGTTCTTGGACAATGTGTATAAGCTCCATGGATTACCTAAGGCCATCATTTCTGATCGAGATCCAATTTTCACAAGTCATTTGTGGCAGGAGCTTTTCAAGCTCACTTATACTAAGCTGCTGATGAGTTCAGCGTACCACCCACAAACGGGATGGCCAAACCAAATGCCTAAATCAGTGCCTGGAAGGTTTCCTATGGTGTACTGTTCATTCCTGTCCAAGGCAATGGAGTAAGTGGTTGGCTGTTGTGGAGTTCTGGTATAACACCGCTCATCATTCCGTTCTCGGACGCTCTCCATTTGAGGTTTTATATGGCCACAGTCCTCGGCACTTGGGAATTGAGAAGTTACAACTTAGTTCAATTCCTGATTTGGAGCAATGGATGAAAGAAAGAGATTTGCTGTCAAAGGTTATTCAGCAATAGCTTCAAAGGGCCCAACAAAGGATGAAATCTCAGGCGGATAAGCATCGATCTGAGCGTTCGTTTGCACCGGGAGATATGGTTTACATGAAGCTGCAACCTTATGTGCAAACCTCAGTGGCTAACCCAACAAACAAGAAGCTCTCCTTCAGATTCTTTGGCCTATTCAGAGTGCTTGAAAAGATTGGTGCAGTGGCTTATAAGCTTGACATGCCGATCACTAGTAAGATCCATCCTGTTCTGCATGTCTCGCAATTGAAAAGACACATTCTGCCTGAAGCAGTGGTTTCATCTGACATCATGGCGGTGTGCACTACTCCTGAGCAAGAGATGAAGCCTGAAATTTGCCTGGATACTCGGATGATTCAAAGAGGTGCTCATATGGTGAAGCAGCAGCTGATCAAGTGGTACGACCTACCCGGTGCCATGGCTACATGGGAAGATGAAGTTGCGATTCATCGACGATTCCAGGGTTATGCACCAGCCTGAGGACAGTCTGGTTGTCAAGGCGGAAGGGATGTAACAGACTGATATGTGGGCCTCGTCAGCGTCTGGGCTGTGTGCGTGTGCGACACTGTTGCCCGTCTGGCAACAGGTGTCAAGGCGGTTGTGCCTGTCTGGTTTGGCTATTAAGGAAGCCGCTGTAACTGAATGAGGGTAATGAAGAATAGAAACATTCTCGAACAACCCAACTCACCCAACTCTCTCACGGGCTTTGTCGTGCTCTCCCTGTTCTTCCCCAAATTCTCTATCTGATTCCCAAATTTCCCTCTGAAATCCATCTCCTGTATCCTGGTTGTTACATGCCGACGGCTGCTGAGGAACCCCACGCACTCAAGATGTTGATTGCGGGAAGGCTATCTAGGTTCTCTTTGTGCAACTGCGACGCGTGCGTTTGATTTTGTAAGTGGAGAAATGTTCAGATTTATAGTTTGCTTAGTCTTGTGTTGCTGATGTGTTCGCTGCCGGGTCAGTCGATTTGCTTGGTTGATTGAGTGTCGATGTCTCGGGCTCGGACCCTGGAAGGGAGATTAGCGAGGGGAGGGAGGCGAAGGCCGAGGCGAGGCAAAGCCGACCATGGCCGATGCGACCAAGCCGTATGTTCGGGCTGCTGCCGCTGCTACCTTGCTTGCGGCCTCCCACCTTATGTGGAGCGACTTGCTGGCAGCCCTGTATGAGGAAGGGCTTTTTGTTGTAGGTGATGCATAGTACAGATTATGTGTATCAACAAGTTTCCGTTGAGATGCCTTTATTTGGTTTATGTTCCTGCATATGCAAGCACCTGTTTACTCATTCGCTTGTTCACTGTGGCCTTGCGTGTATTCTGACCTCGATAGTGCGGGAAATGTTTGGTTCCAGCACCTTCGATCTGCATGTTTGTCCTTTTTTTTCTGTGAATATGTTACCGAAGGAAGGTGGTGTGTATTGTTGTGTACTAGGAACAAACAAGATGCTATCTTTTTCTGGGAGAGTAGACCCAAGTGATTAAATGATTCTTTCAGCTGTAAGGTTAAATCCATCTCAAATTAAAGCCACTGCTGGCCTCAACAAACCTTGGTTCACATTTGTTTTCGCTGCTGATATGTTGTTTGTGCTTGATGCTTAGTAATTGTGAGGAACACCCTTGGGCTCTAATTGTTTGATACTGCAATTGCTTGCTGGAAACCATTCATGCAACGGTGAGGGGGCCCAGAGGTTATTGTCCGTCATCATTCATAGTGTCTGCCTGATCTTTCTGATTCGAATTTGACATTCAGTTATATTTTTCCATTTTTTTGACTGCTCTTTTTCATAGTGTTTACTGCAGTCCTTGGTTGCATACTTATGTTCTTATATATATATATTTCTTTTTAGTGTCTGTGTGTCTGGGGGGGGGGGGGGGGGGGTGTTATCTGTGTCTGTTTAGAGTGTTGTAGTTATTGTATGATTTGTCTTGGGGTACTGCATAATGGTCATGTGGTCTATGGGCTGTAATTTTTTTGTCAGCTATATCTGTAAGAAGATTGGTAGATCTCTGCTTGTGTCTTGTTTGACTAGTTATCGATGTATTGACAATTGAATGTTATTAGCTTGATTATTCTTTTTTTAGAGTAACATGTTTTTTAGAGTTGTTTTTTACCTAGGAATTTTTTTTGCCATTCCGGTAGTCATGAGGTTGATGAGTTACTTAGGCATTAGTTATCTTTGTATTGCAGGTTTAGTTTTTTTTTATAGTTGATTTTGACCTGCTTACTAGTTTATGCTCCACAGGTAGTCTGTCCTATAGGTGAGATGAATTTGAGATTTTTTTATCCTATTTTTTGCATTGTTAGGGTGCAGGAGTAGTATATTGGGAGCATATGTGTTTTAATCAATTTTTAATGTTTTTTAGTTGTCATATATTTTTTTGGTTTAAATTGATTGATTCAGTGTTTTTTTAGTGCTGCTGTTATATATCTTTGCCTTGGTCATTTTGTGAGAATGGTTTCATGTTGCTGTCACAATTAAATGTCAACATCTCAGTGCTGCTTTGAGTTATGATGAATTTAGGATTTGAAATGATGAATTTAATTTTCCTTTCTTTTTTCTTTGTAGCCAGATTGATTTGTTGGGTTGTTTTGTGTCATTTGGATGTTGATGATGCATCACGTAGAGTAAGGGTTAGTCTTTTGCTTTTTTTTTTGCCTTGTATGCTGCATTTGTATTTGCAGATGTCTTTTAAGAATTACTTCTATTTGAAAAACATTAAGATGTTTTGAAGTTGAAGACATCTATTTTTCATTGTTATTCATTTTTTTTGTAGTTGGAGTTTGTTTTTATGATTGGTTTTAGTTTTTAGGTCTGTTTTTTATTTTTTTTTAGTGACGATGTGTTGTTTTTTTGTGGACTTCTTTTAAAGATTTTTTTGGTTGTTGCTCTTTGAAGTACCAAAAGCCAATTGATGTGCAGATTTGTTTTTGTATCTTCCAATTTGATTCTGTTATGATTTTTAGGTTCTTTTTTTGGGATAGCCATTGTTGTTTTGACTTATATTTGACTTGTTTAGTTTTTGATGTGTTGTATTGGTAATTTAGTTGATTTGTTTTTTGTAATGGTGATTTTTTTAGCTAATTAAATGTTAGAAGATTGGTAAACCTATCTTGTCTCTTCTCTGACTTATACTTAACTGGTTCAGTTAATTAGTTATTGATGTGTTGACATTTGATGTGTGAGGGAGCAATACAAGGTGTAGTTGAGTTGAGTTGAGTTTTTTTAAGTTGTTTTTCAGAGTTGTAATTGTCAAATTAGTTGAGTTGAGTGTATTTTTTTTCTGTAGTGTTCATGGTTGTAATTGTGATTTTAGTTAATTTGGTTTTGTAATGGTGAATTTTTTTTTGCAAGCTATTACCTTTGGTTTTGTTTTATTTTGGTCAATTTATTTGCTTTCATTTCCAGAACGGGTGTCCTTTACTTGGTTTTCCCCTTCCTTTGTTTCTTTGTAATTTTTAGTAGGTTTACCATTTTGTGTTCTGTGTGGGTGTCATAAGTTGTGAGCAACAGTTTATGTTTGGTTTTCAGTTGCTGAACTTTTTTTCTTTCAATATTCTATTATTTTTTTTGCTGACAGATGTGTCTTTTTTTTTGTTTGTCTGTAAGTGATCTTGAGGATATCATTATGTTCAATGTTTCATGATATGTCATATATGCTGCTTCTTGTAGGTGGTGATATCCAATTATCTGCTTATTGATCTTATGCAATTATTTGATCTATTATTTGAGTTTTTCTTATTTTTAGTTGTTGATCCTTTGCAATTGTTCGCAATTTTGTTGTTTTAACTGTTTGATCAGTTTCTGTAGTTTTCTAGATGAAGGTCATTGTTGCTCCTTCGTTTGCGGTGTGGTTGTTCATCATGGTGTATGCTGAGAGGAGAGCCTGAAGAATCCAATACATTGTCCATCTGACAAGAAACTTGACCGGCCAGTCATGTATAATTCGTGTGTCATCAGCTGAATTGCACAGGACAACTGAAGCACGAATATTGGACTACTTTGTGCATAACGGGTTTTGGATCTTATTCTGTTATTGAACTTTTCTCTATCTCTTCTATCTACAACTAAAACATTTGTAAAGGAATCTTTGACAGCGTGCGAAAACAAGGCTCGCGCCTTAGCTCGCCCGGCGTGCGAAATCCCGCCCCCCGCACAACAATTATTTCCCGACCAAAAAGGCAACACAAATCGCATGTCCTCTCCCTCCCGCCTACGCGCGGCCCTCCGCCATCTCAGGATCTTCGCGAGTACGCCTAGCAATCAAGTGGAGCCATGCAAACAATGCAAGCAAGTACACCTGGATCTTCTTATCATGGCAAGATTATATTGTATCACGCCGCCATGCACACAATCATGCTGCTCTCGTCTACGGCTCTCCTATCGTCCATCCAGTAAAAGCAGTACAAAATCAATTTCCCCTCAATTACAGGAATTAATCTATCCCTCCATTGGCGACGTCCTTAAATTACATATCATCAGATAGCGCTACTGTCCATGGAGCATGGACTACTACGATGTCCAGATACTCGAGAGCATCAACGTCGGGTTTTCCCCGGCGCCGCCACCATAGCCTTTCACTGGTTTTGAAGATATAAGCTTTATTAATCCACTTTTCCTAATTGTCCAATGCCTGAGTCCTCAGGCGATGCCGTATCCCACTTCTGCCTTGATTTTTCTTCCATCCAGCTAATTCGCTAATCCTTGTGATTTAGTTTTTCTATTCAGGAAATGTACCAAATTGATTTCCCATTACATCAGTTTTGGAACTCTTCGGCATTGAATTTCTTAACACTGCATTATCCTAATGTCCAATACTACAGATAACAAATGGAGCTCCTCACCTGAATGATGCTACTGATGTGGGTGCATGCGTTCGTGAAGTGTTTGCTTGATGATGATGGACATTGGGTTAACAGTGTAGGCAATTAAAATAATTTTGGACCAAATTTAGATATTCAAGGTACTAGATATTTCGATTTGGCTGACTATGAACATTCTAAACATCTAGCAGCACATGGACATAACCCTGCATGGCTTGGTTTTTGCTTGAGGAGGATCCTCAGGCAATATAGAACATTTTTGTTGCTCTTGTTGCAAACTTGCAATGTACATACATAAACTTTTTTTGTAGCGGTATTCTACATAAATATGAACATGCACAAGGCTTTGATATAATTCTGGACAATATTAGAGGATCATATCTCCATTGCAATCTAAACTGCTTAGGTATTCAAAGGAAACGCTCAGCTAAAGTACAACCAGAAGTTAGGCTTACAATGCAAGATGTTTGACCATATAGGTGTTTCGGTTACCTATGATTGTACTCAAATTTTTTTTTTGAATGTCACCGTTGGGGGGGGGGGGGGGGGGGGGGGGTGAATCCCCACCTGAATTTGTATTTACATGTAGCCCAAAAATGGCTCGTTTGTATAGAGGTGTTTACAGCATTCTTGCATAGCCATATCAAAGACATCACACCATCGATCAACAATATTCCTATCACGAACTCTGAAGCGACCTCGCCAAAGGCTTGCATCATTCTTGCATTCGTTCATCAGCTGGAGTATAGAGGGAGCTGATTCTCTGAAGACGACTGCATTCATGCATTTTCACAGTTGCCAGCAGCAGAGCGCGAGGAAAGTACTGAAGAAATCCTGAGGGATGTGCGATGGGCAGACTGCACCCTGCCTGAGGGATGTGCGATGGGCAGACTGCACCCTGAACGTCAGCGATTGGCCATGAGTGTGAGATGACAATGCCAATAGCAGTCCAGAAAGATGCTGAGAAGGAGCACTGACTGATGATGTGCATTGTACTCAATGAATATCATAATGCACACGAGCCATTTTTTCATATATAATAAATGAAAAGTATAAAGGAAAGTTTGGATAGACACCCGTAGCAACGTACGGGCACGATCCTAGTCTATGTAAATCTGACAGATTTTTCCTTGTAGCATCTGTCAGTTTTTCTTGACCTACGTGTCATCTTTTAATTGATCCAAAATTTGACAGATTTGTTGTTCCTAAATCTGTCAACAGATGTATAGAGTCTCCCTTTTTCTTGCAGCCACCGTTCTGAATTGAAGACATGTTGGGTCGTGCGGTTTCCATAAACCCAACAACGAAATCAACATAGGTAATAACTCCATCTACCTGCACAGGTGGCAAAAACCATAGGCCCAAACCACACCACGTCATATTGTGGCGTGTCCTAAGGCTGTCCGCATCGGCGTCCTATAAACAGTGCTGTAGGAGCGAATCGCGCACCAGCTACGCTAAACATGGACCGTAAGCAAGGGAACAAGCTCGGACACGGTATTTCTGGTGGAGCTAGAGAGCGAGCAAGGTTAATAATACAGTCCACTGCTGGTTGTAGAGATCCTTACAGCCAACCTCTCAGCTCACTCATATAATGGTTACATCTTCATACTTAATTCATAGCTCATTTATCTATCTCACAAGATTTATTGGTTCTTGTGACCAAGCTCGCTGGAAGCTTACAGCCCACTCCTCTTCTCTCTCCTACCCTCTCTCTTCCACTTCATCATTTAGCCTGCTTAGCGGACGGAGGACTCCAACCTACATGCATGTGTTCAGTAGGGTCCACGCTATTATATGACTGTAATCGTGTGGTTTCACTATTATATGATTTCTAATAATGACTTTGCTAAAATATGAATTGAAACGTTGTGGCTTCGTAATACATATGATTTTGATTTATTTAATATATTTTATCATCTAAATACATGTATATGTTTATAAAGTGATTATTTTATCCTTCATGTATTTCACCTGTTGCCTTGGTTACGGAAAAAAAAAATGCTGGCTGGCTGTTCGTGGCTGTCCGCCATGCCTTGCTGGTCCGTGGCCATGGCTTGGCTGCTGGCCGTGGTCACTGGTCACGGACTGCCCTGCCTGTCCACTAGTAGCCGCGTCCGGCCCTCCAGGAGCCGCGACCTGCCCTTGGCCTGCCCTGTAGGAGCCAACGACCCTCCATAGATGGCTTCAGGCGGAGGATCTCCGTCCATGGAGAGAAGGCGTCGAGGGGAGGGAAGGAAGGCCGCGGGTGGGAGGAGGACGGCTGGCGGCGGGGGGCGGGCAGGAGGAGGACGGCTGGCGGCGGCCGGTCTCGCCTTGCGTAGATGAATCAGGAAGATGAACAGTCGAGTCTCGTGGTAGATGAATCGATCTTTATGTGAAAACAGCAGAAGGGCAATACGGTCATTAGAAGACCGTATGGTATGAAAACCAATTAGATATATAAACTACGCAAGCTCCCATCAAATCGATAGAATTCTAATACGATGGACTTAGAGAAAGGTGGGATATTTATTCACTAAACCCTCTCACCATCCCCTTTCTAATCACTTAACCTCGCGCTGTCTGCCGCCGTTGTCGTCCCGTCGTCCGTCTCGCTACTCGCGAAAAAAAACACCCGACACTCCGCGGCCCCCGCCGGCCCCTTCGCCGACGCCATGGCCGTCCGCGGCGTCATCGTGCTCCGCGTCGGCACCACCCTTCCGTCGTCGCCGTCGACCTACTCAAGGAGATGGTGGACATCACACACTACACAGCGGAGCGACACGTACATCACTTAACATCGCCGTACATCACGCAGCGGACCTACTCCGTAGGAGCAGATCGAGAACGCTGTACGAGTACAGTATATATACACCCAACCCGTGAGGCCATCAGTAAAAAGAGAGCGTCACGACCCATGCGTAGACGCGCATGGGATTGGATCTGCTTGTTGCTCTGTACCACCACCGATTGCGTGTGACCACCGCCCCCGCTGCTACGAGTCTACGACGATCTGCATGATCGAGGCATGAGCATCCGCGATGTATGTGTCGCTCCGCTGCGTGATGTAATCCACCATCTCCTTGCGCAGGTCGACGGCGACGACGGAAGGGTGGTGCCGACGCGGAGCACGAAGCCGCCGCGGACGGCCATGGCGTCCGCGAAGGGGCGGGCGGGGGCGGCGGAGTCACGAGTTTTTTTCCGCGAGTTGCGAGACGGGGCGGGTAACGGCAGCAGGTAACCTGAGGTTAAGTGATTAGAAAGGGGATGGTGGGAGGGTTTAAGTGAATAAATGACACATCTTCACCTAAGTCCATCAGATTAGAATCATGTGGGTTTGATTAGAGTTTGCGTAATTTGCATATCATACGCTCTCATACATGTATTTGGGACTTTAAAGATATAAATGTATCAAAATCATATGTATTACGAAACCACAACGTTTCGAGTCATACACTAGTACAAAACCAGTCTATACAGGCGGTTGGGAACCCATTTTCACAGACGTTTTCTAGCCTCGCCTGCGCTGGGGGCTAGTAAAAATGGACGATTTCTATAGGCGGTTGCTTGAGAACCACCTGTAGAAACTCATTTTTACAGGTGACCCATTTACAGAGGCGGTTCACTAAGAGACCCGCATGTGAAAATGTTTTTTAAATTTTATATTTTTAATATATATATATTATTGTATTATTTAATATATACATATATATTGTTATTGAAACTACTAAACCCTATTGGATGGTGTTTAAATATAGCAACATGTAATTTAAATATCTCATACATACATGTATTACTTCAATGTTCAATGCTCACAATAAAGTTACAAGTGTATGACACATTATATACATGAGTCTCACGTTCACATACATAAAGTTACAGGTGTATATACATCAAGAGTTTGGACATGTCCTCTAAAAGCCGTTCCGAGTAAGTTTTAGGCTATAAATCTCTGTTAGCACTTCGTACTCGGGCTTGGCTAATTTACTGTCATAATCATGATATTTCCCTACACTTGAGATGACCTGTTTGATGAGAAAAAGACACAAGTCCTCAACTATGGTGTACAATATCTTTTCGTTGATGGTCGTCGCCTTGACTTTCTTCTCGGAAGGTTTCTTCAAGTTTTCTGTGTCTCCTCTTATGTGCTCGCACACGTAGTATCCACAGAGGACAGATCCTGCTAGTTGCTTGTGGCACTATAAAATAGAAAAGTGGTTATTTATAGATGCTCGCACACATAGTATATTCACAGAGTACATGTATGATCTGTATTCATAAGAGTAAGTTTTTATACTTACCGGCCAGTCATATATAACTTTCAATGGCTCATTTTCTTTTTTCTTCAAAATAAGCTTTTCACCGTTCATTTTATAAAACCGTCATGCCCTACGAACTCGAATACAATCACCATGTTAATTATTCTTAAAAACACTTACCAAGCAAAAGTATATACGTGCATATATATCTCGACTTACATCTCTAGCATCTCGGATAATTTGCGGAGTCTAGTACCATCACCCTTCCTTGTCTAGGATAAATGACGACACAGATCCAGTGGTCCCTGCATGAATCAAATTGTGCATTTAAATTATGTAGTATGATCACTCAAAGTTATACGATGCCACTACCCAAACTCATATACTTACCCAAAGTTGTACGGTGCGACTATCGATTTCCTGTCTTGATATTTATTCATACACTTTGAAATGTAGAAGGCGTACTTGGCTTCAAATTGAAACTTTAAACTTTTCTTTTTGGCGGCCCGTGCTTCACCTTCTAAGCCCAATAAATCGTCGTTGTGTTCCCGATTCTAAAGGTGTGCCTCTCTTCGCATATATCAATTGGGTTCAGATAGGCAATCATCTCATCGGCACAATAATCGATATCCTGACTATAACTCTGCTCCTGCTCATCAAATAGCATTATACAAGGCACATGCATGTCAGATATGGAACATTTGCAACTACAATGCATGTCACATATTGAACATTTATGCAACTACAATGCATGTGTACTATGTAACACTTATAATGCTAACGTCATTATGATCTGTACGTCTAGTCTCTCGAGGTTCATCATCAACCAAAAGTCTTCAAAGCTAATCTCGCATAGATTATGCTCACTTTGAAATGCCTTATGTGGTATAGACACGTTGATGGTGTGAATGCCAACAGCAGAGACTCTCATGTACCAGTCATGCAACCTTTTTACATTGGTTGGGACCTTTTGGAGTTTCTCCTAGCTCAGTAGATACTTTCCCACCACATAGTTTTCAGGCACAGACTTGTAGTCTTTCCAAGTTGGCACCTTGATTTTGCAGGGAATTACCTTAGGCACCGGTTGCGCTGACTTCGTGAGCTCAGACAACTCGAGGACTTCACTAGTCGTTTTTTCCCTAATCCTTTCAAAAATCTGGCTGTGCCAGCTGTTTTCTTCTTTGACTCGAAGGGGGAAATCAACTTGGGCACCGGAAACTTCTTTTTTGGCGGCGCTAGTGGCTCTGGTGTTTGTTTAGGATCTTTTGGTTATGGGGAAGGTGTGAATTTTTGTTGTGGAGGCGGCGGAGGTGATGACTGTGGTGGAGGTGACGGAGGTGGCGGAGGTGATGATTGTGGCAGAGGTGATGGAGGTGGCGGAGGTGATGATTGTGGCGGAGGTGACCGAGGTGGGCTCCAATGAGAATAGATTGGTGATGGTGGTGGGTTCGGAAGAGGATCAGTCGGTCCTGATGACTCCTCAACTGCTATCTCTTGTGAGGATGGTGGCGACTCCCTCAGCTGGACGTCCCGCCGAGGCCATAGAGTGAAATTGTTTGTGGCATGTCTGAGTTTCTCAATGTCCTCGGGACCGGGGATGTCTAAAATCTCGTCCTCATATCCTTGGACCACTGTCGATACTTCTACTCTGCAGTAGTCTTCAGGAATGTCAACACTGTGGTACTTGCGTCCTGGGATCGCTTTGCCTGTGGCTACTTCCCTTGTACGGTGATTGTTAATGCCATATCTTATGACTAGGGAGCAAGCCACTAGAGTAACAATGTCGTCAACACCGATATTGAACCTTATTCCTGGTAGACACGACACTGCTTGGTACCTTGACAACGGTCTGCTGGGACACCACTGGAACTACCTACATCTGGGGTGCTTGAGTGCTTATTTGTTGATTTGACATGACCGCACTCGCCAATTTCTGCATCAACTCCGCAGAAGGATCATCTAGCAATTTCTGCATAAACTCTGTGAATTCTTTCTTAGCCTCCTCCTTTTAATAGCTAGCAATTTCTTCCTTGTATCGATCACGTTTCCTATACTCACCTTCCCATTGAGGGCTGAATCCCTCCTTCCATCCTTCTTTGGATGACACGCCTCGAACACGGCCAGGATGCTCAGGGTTATCTAGGCCCTCGCTAAGGATGTCCCTCTCTCTTCGTGACTTGAATTTGCCTTCCTGTTGCTTGGTTGCCACTGCAAAGATGTTCTTTGCTACTTCTTCAACCTGAGGGTCATCAAAGGACAAACCGCTGTCGGTTTCCTTTTGTTTCCAAGCCCTAATCCAATTCGCGGACCTTTCACCAACTTGTTCAGACAGCGCCGGGCAACCATTTCGCTTTCTTTGCAGCCTCTTCGGCTTGCCATTTGGGAGCCTGACGCTGATAACCACCTGTGCCTAGACGGTGGTGGTACTTATTCTTCTTTGCGAGAGCAGAGTTGGCTTCGCTAATAGCTACAAAGTCTTTCTATTTCCTCTGCTCTAGAAAGACCTCCCACTGCCCTTTGGAAATCTTGTACTTTGTTGTAGGGTCCAACCCTTTCTTGGCAAACTTGGTATTCAAATCTGATCTCCAGTTTCGGAAACTGATCGCACACTACTTCAATGTATAGTCCTTTATTAGTGCCTCTGGTATGGCTCGAGGAAACTGGAACCTCGTCTTCATTTTATTCCAAATTCTTGTCTTGTCATCCTCCGACACATTGGCCCAGTGCTTCTTAGTGATGTCAAGAAAGTCCCTAACATAGAAGCCAATTGCATTCCGGTACTTGGATAGGGCCTCCAAAGGAGTTGTGTGCTGTCCGGTCGGGCTGACTTCTAAGATGGCATATACGTCATCTAGAAACTTGTTCAATTCTCTCTCGCCTCGTTTGGCATCGCTCCGCTTCCTTTTCCTTGATCTCTCAGTGCTCGTCGTCGCGGTCGGTTCGGGTGCATCTTCGGCACGTTCCATGGTATGTTGCGAGATTAACTCTTCCATCTGAGTCAATGCCCTCTGAATATAGACATTGTGAGTTTAATGGTGACGGTTTATATATAGACATATAATTAAATAGAAACATGAAATCATATAATAATAGGCACCATATAATTACCTTCTCGGCTTTTTGATCATAATCAGGGTCATGGCATAATTCACGTTCAACTTGTTTTTGAGCCTTCCTCACTTCGGGACGCTCGAAGTCGTCGCTCGAAGTTGATTGGTTTCCTTCTTCTTCCTCCATGGGGTCGGATGACCCCAGGACTTGCCCGTTTCATGGGTATCTTATACTTGCTCCATGGGGTCGGACGACCCCACGCCTTGCTCTGTTTGGTGGGTATCTTGTACTTGCTCCGTGGGGTCAGACCTTGGGGCTTGTTCTGTGTGAATGGGCCCTTGTGCTTGGTCTCCGCTTGGAGATATCATCGTGCAAATCTAATAAAGGATAGGCATTTATAGATTATATATATGACTTATATGTACTGGAGGCATATATAAGTTATTATAATCAACGCATTGATATAATCATTTCTCTAATAAGCGATAATCATTTATATAAGTATTTAAATATATATATAAGCATTTCTATAAACATATAGAACATTTTTCTATATGTATAGTTTTAGAATCATAGAATTAATTACATAGTATAGTTTTATATACATATACATATGTCAAAGCATTTTTCTATTTATAATCAAAGCATTTATAATCAAATGTCTTTTTTACATTATTGCTTTATTTTTGAGACATATACAAGCATAAAGATATAAACATATACATTTGCTTTTGAGACATGCATAAAGAACTTAAATATATATATATAAGCATTTTATTACAAGCAATTACAAAAATACATAAGCATTTACACCAAACAAAATAAAACAAAAAACAAAAAAAAGTCCAAGCAAATTGGGCCGACCCACTTCCTTGTAGGCCGGCCCAATTGCTCGGCCACAGCCACCCCGCTGCGCCACCACCACCACCACCGCTGCCACCACCGCCGTTGTGCCCCACCGCGCCACCACCAACGCCACCGTGCCACCACCGCCGCCACTGCCACTGTGCCCCACCGCGCCACCACCAACGCCGCCGTGCCCCACCGCGCCACCACCGTCGTGCTCCGCCCCACCGCGCTCCGCCCCACTAGCTACCACCACCGTGCCCCACTACCGAGCCGCTTTCTACAGGCGCCTGTAGAAATAGGTAACACAGGCGGTTGGCATTGAGAACCGCCTGTAGAAATGGATTTTTCAAAAATAAATCAAATAAATTTTAAAAAATCATATCTTGAGAAATATTATTCCAAAAATTGTGAATTAAATTTTGTAGTGTTTTTCTTGAGAAGATATACATGTTAAAAATATGAAATGACATGTTTGATGTACTTTTATATGTAGCTATATTTATATGTCTTATATCTACATAAGCTTCAAAAAATCATATCTTGAGAAATATTGTTCCAAACTTAGTCAAATAAATTTTGTGGTGTTTGTCTTGACAAGATATGAATGTTTGTAATTTGGAATGACATGTTTGAGATACTTTTATATGTAGCTATATTTATAATGACTCTAATTTAATATATGTCTCATATCTCGATTAATACATAAGAAAAGTGCTTGAGTTTGTATTTTTTGAATTAAGTGTTAGGGTTTAGGGTTTAGGGTTAATTGAGATAGAGTTTAGCTAGGGTACATTAGGGACTATGGAGTAGCTAGTGTTACAAAAATAGGGTACACAGAAACAAAAATAGAGTTTAGCTAGGGTATGTAGAAACAAAAATAGAGTCTCACAAAAATAGGGTCTCCACATGTACAAACATAAAAAGGATCTCACATTGTAACATAAATGGATTAAATGGCAAATAACAAAAATAATCTAGGCAGTTATATTGTTCTTCCTTGTCCATCGTGGCGCACCCAAGGTAGCGATTCTGTGGGATGCTTTGCTCAACACTCCTGATTTTTACTGGATGGTCATCTACAAAGAGACACATGTTGCTGAACTCATTAAATTCATCCAGGTCAGATACACCATCAACCCCTATAGCTTGTTGCTTTCTAGGAATAACTACATGCTTCGGCTTGTCGATACTTTTCTTCTCATTAGGACAAAGGATCTGTTCAGCATAGAAGACTTCTGCAACACGGTTATCCATTATCCACGGATCATCTTTGTAGCCTACCTTACTTAAATCAAGAACTCTGACCCCATAGTTGTCCACTGTGACATGTTTGTCTTCAACCCATTGGCATTTAAACATAGGGATCTGAAATGTATCATAGTCTAGTTCCCATATGTCGTCAACGAAGCCAAAGTATATAGTTTCATCACCAGTTTCAGAGTCTAAGGCATTGCATCGAACTCCACTATTTCGTGCAATTCTCTTTTGGTCTTTGGACTTGGTACAGAATATGAAGCCACTAATGTCATAGCTTTGTCATGTTGTGACCTGACGTGATGGTACAGAAGCCAACACCTTGATGGTGCGTTCCTCAATTGTTTCCCCTCTGGAATGTCAAGCTCCCTTAGCCATGAGGTGAACTTATTCTTGTGTTCCTTCATTAACCACTCATCTGTGTGCCCATGGTTATGTTTGCGAAGCTCATCAATATGTTGCTCGATGAAAGGCTCCATTATCGAGAGTTGATGTAGGATGTTGTGATGTGCCTCGAGGACTGAATTGTAATTTTGCGGGACTAATGATTTCTTTCCCATCCTCCCTCTTCCATTCAGCCTACCATCATGTCTTGATGGAGGCAAACCTATTGCATCCTAATCTTTTAGGACACTATTGCAGAATTGACCACCAGACTCAATTGCCTCTTCGGTTAAGTACCCCTCTACCATGGACGCCTCAGGACGAGCACGAGTTGATATGTAGCCATTAAGTGTTGACATGAAACGCTCATACGTCCACATCTCATGCAAATACATGGGACCCAGTGCCTCTATATGTGGAACCAAGTGCACCACAAGGTGAACCATAATATCGAAGAATGCTGGAGGAAAACACATCTCGAACTGTGACACTGTCTCCACTGCAAATTCCTTAAGAGATGTCAACTCATCACGGTCGATCACCTTTTGTGAGATCCTGTTGAAGAAGTAGCACAACCGTGTGACTGCAACCTTTATCCACACTGGATTTATAGCCCTAATGGCAATAGGTAGGAAAGTAGTCAGCATGGCATGAAAATCATGTGAGTTGTAGTTCGTGAGTGTAAGGTCTTTCATTGACACAATACTTCGTATGTTAGGGCAGAATCTAGATGTGACCTTTAGATTCTTCAACCACACACATGTCACACCCATTTTTAAAGACAAAATGGGATGCATAAACCTTATGTGTGCCCAGAGATCAGTCACACACATAAGCTGACAAATTATCAAAAAGGTACCATTACAAGTGTTTATTACATAGCGAATAAGTATCTAATTAATGTCTATTACATAACATCGGAAATAAAAGATAACTCTTGCGAAGCTCCATTGCACAGGGACGTCAACTGGTTGACTCCAAACCTAGTAGTCCTCAGGATACTCCTCATAACCCTGATAATCTGGTACCCATCCGGGATTTTTATCCAAATATGAAAATAAACAAGCGTAAGTACTTCTAGTACTCAACAAGTAAACATGGGGTTCATGAGGCTCAAAAAGTATGACACTGGTTAAACTGCATCATCTTTTATGTTGTCAAAATTTTAGCATATGGATAACATCAATATAATCAAAAGCCCAAATAACCTATGATCAGTAAACATGTATAATGAATAGCAAATGAGTAAATGGTAGATTAAAGTCATTCTGTTCCATAAGAATTCCAGGTCGCTCGTATCCGTGAGCACGGCTAACATATTAGTTTTAAGACACTCTGCAGAGGTTGTACAACTTTACCCATGAGTCGTGTTGCCCAAATGCCTGGGTTTATAACTCCCAAAACACTGCCGAGGTGAGCGGGCAGGGTACACTATGAAGTTTTCAGAGGGGCTCGCTGACAAACAACAGACATTACAGATCCACGGGCAAGGGGTATACGGGGTCTCCTCTCGATGGTACACACCTGCAGCGGTCCCCACCCTGGCCATACCCCGCAACCAGCTCGGCAATGGAAAATTTCATGAACTGTCACATGCGAGAAAGTAACCCCCTTACTTAACTAAAGCCAGAGCCATATAGCTCTCATGGTTGTACTGTAAATCCCGGGTGATCGCTTACGGAGGTTCTAGAGCATCTAAAAAACTGTAATCTAGATCACCTTAATCCATGTTGCTAAAAAGCATCTTTTACTGTTTGTTGCATAAGTCATTAGTCAATGTTACATGATCATAGATATTTATCAAGAGCACTAGCTTGATCTACCCAATGCATAAATCCCAGGGTAACAAGGTATAAGGTACAAATCTAGGGTAAAACCATACAGGATATCAAGGAAACGCATGCATATCATGAATTAATGTTTAATGTGATTAGGACAACAAGGATGATCCCATGTATACTTGCCTTGCTCAAAATGTTCCTGCTGATCCTGCTCAAAGAAATCCTCCTGGTCACCCACGTACTGCTCACCGTCTATACTCGATCACCACATCAAAATACAATCATACCGAGGCATAACATGCAAACAAACAAGACTATAGATTAGAACAGTACACCAACAATATAAAAACAAGATTAAAAGTTTATAAAACTAATCTACGTCTCACTACGATCACATAGACGTTTGGATCACGAAAAACGGAGCTATAACGTAGAAGATATGCTCTAAACAAGATTCGTAAATTAAACTTGAGATTAAAATAGATTAAGCAATTAAATATTTTTAAAAGTTGTCTAACATGATCTATGAACTAACTAACACGTAGATCACGTCGATACTATCCTAACGCGATTTGAATGAGTCAAAACGGAGTTAAAATGAGCATTTTATGATTAAAAGAAAATCAGTGGCAAAACTGTAATTAGTTGGAACTATTTTCGAAATAAAACAAATTATTTTTCGGATTTTAAATCGGCCAGAGGACCGCGGGTTGAGAACTTAAAAGGTTCAGGGTTTCTTTTGCAAAACGCACAAGCCAAACCGGTATGGGGCTCTTTGAGCCGTCCGATCGGAGATGAGCGAGCAGGATTGGATTGGGAGGGAAGAGCGGTGGCGCGGCCGCCAGAAATAGAGCAGACGGCGGCGCCATGGCTGTAGTTGGGCGGCACGATTCAATCCGCCGATTCAGTACATGATTCTTCGGGCGAAAAGAATGGGGAGGGAGAGGAGGCGATGGCGAACACGATGGTGCTATCGGTTGAACCGATTGGAGCACGGAGACGGCGGCGCGCTCCACGTGGCGGCTCTGCTCAGCCGGCGGTGCTCGGCGAAACGCGAGCAGGGCGAAAGAGGGGCGGAGAAGGCGTAACGGAGCACCTGGGAGCTCCCTTACCACAGTGCGGAGCTCGGGGAGCGGTTCCAGGCGACGGCGGTGTACCCCACGTCAAAGCTCCGACGACGGCTCGGGGTTAGGGTTACGACGACGGCTGGTGGCTCTGTGGTGCTTGGAATGGGGCCGAAGGTGTGCGGGGGCTCGGTCTTTATAGCCCGGAGGCGCAACAGCGATGGAAAGGAGCAGTCATAGCTCCAATCAAGCTCGGCGTACAAGGAAGGCGCCGGCTGCATGAGAAAGGAAGGGAGGGGAGGAGGAAGAAGGCAAGTGGATGTGAGGGGCTGACGTGAGGGGTCCGCCTGCCAGTGAGAGAGAGAGAGAGCGCACGCTGGGCCGGTTGTTGGGCCTCTGCACACGGGAAAAGGGCAACGGCCCAAGCAGTGGGGTGGAGTTGGGCTAGAAATGGAGAAAGAAAAGGGGAGGGGAATTCCAAAACCATTTTCAAAACACCTTTTTGAATTCTAGTTTGAGTTTTGAAATTCGCAAACAAAACAAGAACACTATGCAACAACATGAATGCAACACAAATGTTTCTAATATTATGGTGACTTTTATTTTATGAAATCTTAATTATTTTTCCTAGATTATAATGCCCACTGAAAATACATTTAATTCATTTTTAGTCTATTTCAAAGGATGCAAGTTTTCGGGTGTTACAACACACATCGAATGTTTCTCATCATTGCTGAGGTTGTAGCTTGCTGTCGGGAGATGATACTTCCCATTTTCTTGAAGAACAGGGTGGAGTTCTTTTTTTATGTCTAACTGTACCATGTATAGCCGTGACTTTAGTCCTTCCTTTGTCTTGCCCTTTATGTCTAGCAAGATTCCAATTAGGCTTTCAAACACGTTCTTCTGAACGTGCATACCATTGATCGCATGGTGTACGTCTAACTCAGGACAGTATGACAAATACTCGAAGAAAATAGATTTCTTCTTGAATGTAGCCCCTGGAGTTGGTTTGACATTCTTTCTTGGTTTTTCGTCTGTTGTCTTCTTCCCGAAAACAAATTTAAGGTTCCTGACTAGGTTGAAAACTCTTTTGCCTTTACTGTTACCTAGTGGGGCAGTAGACTGGAGTTTAACGTTATTATCGAAATACTTATCCATCTTCTTCTGGCGGTACATATGTCCTTTCGATAAGAAGCGTCTGTGCCTCATGTACACTATCTTCTTAGATGCAGTAAAGGACACATGAGCGGTTTCATCTATGCATACCACACAACCAACTTTTCCCTTGAACTGCCCTTATAATGTGAAGAGAGCAGGGTAATCGTTGATGGTAACAAAGATAATTGCTCTCAACGTGAATGATTCTTTGCGATACTCGTTCCATATTTTAACACCTATTTCCCACAATATCTGCATGTCTTCCATTAAGGGATCCAAGAAAATATCCATGTCAACTCCAGGCTGTGTAGGTCCAGAGATAAGGATGGTTAGCATGAGGTACTTTCGCTTCTACATCAACCATGGAGGAAGGTTATAGATGGTGAGGATCACCAGCCATGTGTTGTGCGTGCTGCTCCTCTCAGCAAATGGATTTATTCCGTCAGTACTCAGTGCAAACCTAAAATTTCTTGGTTCATTTGCAAAGTCGTCGTGGTTGTTATTGAAATCTATCCACTGCTTGCCATCGGCTGGGTGCCGAAGCTTCTCATCGTCTTTGATGTGCTCATCAGAAGCATGCCAGCTCATAAGTTTGGAATCCTATGGGTTAGCAAACAAACACCTCAGTCGATCGACCACAGGCAAGTACCATATCACCAATGCAGGAATCTTTTTCTGCGCATAATAGTCTACTTCGTATTTTTCTTTGCTCGTGGGTTTTGAACTCTTTTGGGTCTTCTTTCGCTTCTTTTCTTTACACACCGAGACAGCACAATGTTCATCTTTGTAGTCTTTATTCATTTTGTACCTACTTGCATTACACTTTGGACAGCTCTCCATGTCCTTATAATCGTCACCTCGATATAGGATATAGTAATTTCTACAAGCATGGATCTTCTCAACACCCATCGTGAGTGGACTGATTAGTTTCTTTACATAGTACGTGTTAGCAGGCATTTTGTTTTCCTTTGGAAGCATGTCTGTGATAATACTCAAGAATGCATCAAAGCCAGCATCAGAAATATCAAACCTAGCTTTGCATACCAACAATTTTAGCACCGAACGCAAGGTCGTGAACTCTTTGGTGCAACCCTTAGACTCATCGTACAAAGGCTCTTTTGCTGCCTTCATCAGGGTCTTCATACCTTTCTTGAAGAACATTGATGGATCTTCTGCATGACAACGTAACATTGCCTCCAGGAATTCTGCATCTTCTGCAGCTATATTATTTTGCATCACATCAGTTCCGACGCCTTCAATTCCTCTAGCGAAACCATGATCAGGACCATCGCTGACAGGTTGTTGTGTCTCGTGTACTAACTGAAACCCACCGTCAACAAGCATATCTAGACCATCGGCATCGATATTTGCACGGCTAACAGTTGTATAAGGCACAGAGCTACCCTCTCCATGATTTGTCCAAATCAAGTAATCTTTCATAAATCCTCGGCGGACAAGATGAGAAAGGATTTGTTGATGGTCATCAAATACAACAATATTCCTGCAGTCCATGCATGGACAATGTATGCGCGTCTTTTTTGTCCTCCAAGCATGGTTCTTAGCGGCATCAATAAACTTATGAACCTCAGGTATGTATGATTCATCTAGCCTTGATAACTTATACATCCAGAATGACCTTTCCATCGATCAATACCTGACTTTCAAAAGGGAGAGACGACAAATATTATGTAACCATCTTAATCAACCTGACTTGAAGAAAATGGATTAAAACTGACCTTTCTTGGCAATCTCCTTGCAAGAAATGAAGATCAAAACCTCCCCCCTTATATTTTGATAAATATGGCTCTCCAAAATCAGCTCCTTCCAACAGTCCTCAAATCAAAATGCCCTTGTCTGTGTAAATGAAGTTTAGAGAGGATTTACCTCGGGTTTAGAGTGTAATAGCTAGGGTTTAGCTAGGGTCACTGGATTAATTTAGCTAAGGATTTATGATTTACCTAGTGATTATTAGCTAGGGTCTAGGGATTATTTAGCTAGTTATTAAAGTAAAAAATCTAAGTATCATAATTAAATTAAAAAACATAAGTATCATTATTAAAAACACAAAATTAATGAAACACAAGTGCATATAGTGGATGAAATAAATTGAGAAATAAAAAAGCATAATAAAAAACCTAAGTAGAACAATTAAAAAAACTAACAAAAAAACTACACTTCTCTTCCCTCTATACATAAATTCTATTTAACACAACAATGATTCATGAAAACAAGTAAATATATATAGCATAAACTAAATTAAAAAGCAAACATGAAAATGAAGAGAGGAGATATATTATATAATTAATTTAATCAACCTCACATGAATAAACAAAGAAAATAACCTAGGTATTCTTCTCTCTCACTCATGGTGAAACCCTAGATCTAAAATGTGGCTCAAATTGAGCAAATATGAGATAAATGACGCAAAAGGGACACAAACTAACCTTTTTTAACAACCTCCTTCCAAGAAATGAAGATCAAAACCTCTCCCTTTGTATTTTGAAAATTTTGGACCTCCAAAATCGCCTCCAATAAAAAGTGACGGCTAGAACTGTAGCTAGTCGGGAAGAAGAAAAGAGTGAGGGTCGGGAGGGTGGTATATATAGGCAGAATGTACCACAGGCGGGTGGCATAATCCAACCGCCAGTGTAAATGAGGTTGTTTACACTGGCGGTTGGCTTATACCAACCACCTGTGGTAACCATTCTTCACAGGCGGTTGGAAAGTCTGCTCGGTCCAAAACACACCACAGGCGGCGTGACAACCAAAACCGTCTGTGGTGTGTTTTGGAAGGGCGCAAGTAAAAACGTGTTTTCTACTAGTAATATTTTAACGTAGTGGTTATTAGAAGACATATAATAACGAAACCACACGATTGGAGTCATATAATAGCAATTATCTCCCTCGAAGTACGTGATATTTCTATTTAAACTAATAAAAAAATACTATAACTCACAAAAAAAAAACTTAATTAAATTCCATTTACACCATTAATAAAAAATACTATAACTTATAATCCAAAAAACAAATGTTGTGATTTGTACCAAATTTGTATTATATGAGACCCGTGATATCTGTACAGCGGCAGAGGAACATCTGCATGTGGGTGTGTGTGCATATGAATCAGTCGATCCTCGGACGCCACCAGACCGTTGGTGATCGGTCATGGTCGTTCCAGAACACATGTCTCACAGCGTCCACGGACAACGCAGAAAGCATCAACTGTGCACTGCATGAGTCGCCACTCGAATCGACGCGCTCGCTCCCTGGCGCGCGTTGGTGCGTGGGCATTCCAGAACATACGGAGTAGAGTAGTATCTACCGTCGCTCAGCCTCCACGTAGCCTTTTGCCAACACAGTGGTCAATATTGGCGCTGCCTCTGCACCTGGCCGCACTAGCTCGATCTCCAGGCCGTCTGCCAAATACTAATCCCCAAGGAACCCCCCAGTGTCCCGCACCCATCGTCGTCGTCAAGCCAGGGGCTGCTGAGATTGTGCTGAGAGCAGCTAGCCAGAGCCATGGCGGCAGCGGAGCAGCTTGCGGAGGAAGTGGTGGTGCCGAACAAGCGGGTGATCCTGAAGCGCTACGTGACGGGGTTCCCCACAGAGGACGACATGGAGGTGGTCACCGGGACAGCGCGCCTGGCCGTACCGCCGGGGTCGGCGGCCATGGTGGTCAAGAACCTCTACGTCTCCTGCGACCCGTACATGCGCGGCCGCATGACCAAGCACGACAGGCCCAGCTACGTCCCGGACTTCGTCGTCGGGGAGGTAACTAACTAACTGATTAAATACACGTACTGTAGCAGAGGTACAAAGAAATCGATGATAACCAAGCAAGCCGTACAATCCGCGAATATTGGCTTACTATTTTAATTTATCCCTGATTCTTAGTATATTATTAGTTTACTATTTATATCCTTAATTCTCTGCTATTCAATATTAGAGTCTCTAGACTAGAGTTTCTTTCTCTCTCGGTATTTTTTTTTTGTCTTTCTGTTTTTTTTCGCCCCCTTTTTTTATGTTACTCACTGCTCCTCCCCTTAATTCTCGATCATGCCGTTCTCGTGTAGGTGAGGAAATCGAAAATAGAGAGAAATCAAATAACAAAGGCAAATACAGATTTCTAAGATAAAAACAGGGAAGGGAATAATTAAAGAGTAACTAGAATATTCTGACAGGATTCCACCACATACTTTTGTTGTGTTGAGTATCTTCAAGAGTTTGATATATTTTACTTGACCAATTTTATGATTTGCCAACTCCTAAAATAATATGAAGAGTAAAAAAAAGATATCTCTGACTGTTTGCTATTTTAAATTTAGCAAAATAAAAAAAAAAATAGCGCACGACATGTTTTTTCCTCCCGAACGGTATTGTTTTCACGTGAATCCTTCATCCTCGTTGCGAAGGTCGCCGGCACCATCTTCGTGCAGTCGCATTACTCCCTCCGTCCTAAATTAACTGTCGTTTTTTATATTCGTGCCACACGTTTGACTTGATTTATACAAAATACGAACATTTATATCTTCAAATAATTTTGTTAAAAAACTAGACTTAAAGATCTTTTTGATGATACTAATTATGTAACATAAATATTAATATATTTTAATATATATTTAATCAAAAGTATTTCTCAAAAATCGAAAACTATAATTATTTTGGGACGGAGGGAGTACAGCGCTACAAAGAGACAAATATTGGATGCCATACACGCCTATCGTATCAGGTACTCAAACAGGATCAGCAGGATCTGCCAGTCACCAGCACTTTCACCGTCCCATCCAATACAGCAGGATCAGAGCAGAGCAGCATTTCCCGGCCACCAGCACAAGCACGGTAGTTCAGCGCGGGAAGGGACCAAGTTCTGGCGCGCGAAGGACAGAAGTCCTTGGCGCGCGAAGTAGAGGCCGGCCGCGATGCCAACTCTGATAGGCACGCGCAAATTTACGAGCTGGAGACCGAGATATGCCAAGTTGAGAAAAATGTCTAGTTAGGATGCTAAAATGTTGAAGACTATTTTTTCTTAATTTTATCAAAAAATCATGGATGCCAAGTTGATTTAGCAAACTTTTGAAAATACTTACAGTAGTTTTGTGAGTTTTATGCACAAACCCACAATTTTAACTTGCCTAATAACCAAATAAATCAAACCTCTAATCTAAGTGATAAATCAAGGGATTTTTTTGCCAATAAATGTGTCTTGCCATGTATCTCCGTAAAGATTGCAGCATGTGGAATAGGAAGAGTTAGTTGTCTTGTCATAGAAGGTAGGGCGGTAAGGGCACTCACAATACAGACTCTATCATAAAGTCTAAACGTATTTATTACCTCGTAGTTATCATAGATTTGGAGTCTAAATAAGACTCAGAGTCTTGTTTTTTCCCGCTCTTTTCAATAAATATACTGCGGCATCAGCAAAATACCATCAATAAGAGGGTAATAAATAAACTTAGACTTTATGGTAGAGTCTGCATTGTGAGTGCCCTAAACCAAAGAGACACATACTTCAATGATCCAAGTTTTATTTGTTTTGTCTCCACCACTGAGTATGGAAAGCATTTTATGATATATTTTCATGTATTAATTACTCTCTACTTTAAATTATAAGCTATTTTTACTTTCTTATATAAGGTTTCGTTATATATCTAGATATATGCTATGTCTGTATAAAAAAAGAATCTATGTACTTAAAAATATAACTATTTATAATTTAAAATGGATAGGGTAAAATTTTCAACTATAGCAGTATTTTTTTAAAACAAAGTAACCAAAGAAATTTATGTAAACATGCAGTCAACGAGAATTAAGGGTAAAATTTGACGACAAGGTCAATGTTGGAGAAATCTTGAAGTATTTCAAATGAGTATTTCTTGGTGTTTACATAATTCCCTGTTCATGTGATATTTGGAAAAATCTTGGAGTATTTGAACTTTGAATGTGGAATGAATCACTCGAAAATATTCAACTTAATCGGCAATAATGAGTACTTATTATACTCTCGCTATTCTTTTATTATATGTCTCATTAGCTTTATCCTAAATCAAATATTATATTTGACCATCTTTATTAAAAATCCTAAGTCAAATATTGTCTTTGACCATCTATTTCAAAAATTATTATAGCGTACTGATTATATATTATGAAAGTATTTCTCGTAATGAATCTGCACATATCTCGTGTCATGAAGTTATATAATTTTTTCCTGTTCATTAATATAATTGGCAGTTCGCTTCTCTAGTTCATTAAATTTTTTTTGAAGATATGGTCGAAGATATAAATTTTTGATTTAGGACAATTCTAATACAACATGTAACAAAGTGGAAGGAGTAGTGAGACCTTGGGAAACCATTCAAAACAATTTCTAGTTTTTGCTGTCATAAAAGGAGAGCCATTCATCCGTTGTGCACCTGTTGAACTTGTCCAAATTACAAGAAAATTTGGAATCACTTGCTCGGGTCTCAAGATTTAGATTGTGAATCTACGCCTTCATTTATTAATAGTGCTAAAAATGAATTACCTGTGTCCTTTGATGTTTGGACAGCACATGTTAACTAAAAACACAAGTTTGGTTGTGTAGTACAATACTTCCTCCAAGACATCTCAAAAATATTAGAGAGTTAAAGTATCTTAAGTTTGACCAAACTTATATGATCCCTGTTCACTGTGCTGAAATTTAGATTACGCTGATTCGTTACGAGGAAAATACTATTCATTTGTGGAAAAAAATACTATTAAAGTAGTGTTGACGAACAGGGTCATAATAACATTTATGATGTCAACTAAGTATCATTAGATTCATTATCAATTATAATTTATATTATGTTTATTTGATGTTATAAATCTTTATAATTTTCTCTATAATTATTAGTCAAACTTGAGATGTTTTAACAGTCTAAGATTTTTGAAATATCTTATAATTTCGGATGGAGTATATATTTATTCTAATGAACATGGGATTTTTCTGTACTCTGTTCAGCAGCCTCTGCACTAGAGACAGGTCCACTTCTCTTCCATTTACTTCTTTTCCAACTAGGGACCTTACAGTTCTGTACTCCCCCTACTGGTGCAAATCGTGCAGGCTTTGGTAAACCTTGGTGTCTGCAAGGTGATAGCATCTGGGCACCCGGGTTTCAAGGTTGGCGATCTTGTGTGGGGGATGACCGGATGGGAGGAGTACACTCTCATCCATAATCCGGAGTCATTTTTGAAGGTCAATCATCCTGAATTGCCTCTGTCCTACTACACAGGTGTTCTTGGTGAGTTCATTGTTCCGTAAACTGCCTTTTTATTCAACAAATTGTCAACCCCTCAACCTCAACGCCTTTTATTTTATTGCCATTATCCAACTTACAAATTGTATTTTTTTTGGTTGACGGTCTTTCACTGAATCCAAATGTCTCTGTCTTCCTCTGAAACGATCCTATCTCAACTTCTTTTTTGTTTCACTGTTGCTCGAAGTGTTTCTTCCCTAACTAGTATATGATAAATATCGTACTATTCAGGCATGCCCGGCCTTACTGCTTGGGCTGGATTCTTCGATGTGGGCAAGCCCAAGAAAGGCGACTATGTCTTCGTCTCAGCAGCATCAGGCGCCGTTGGTCAGCTTGTTGGGCAGTTTGCTAAGCTCACAGGCTGTTATGTGGTCGGCAGTGCTGGTTCTGACGCGAAGGTTTGTGAAATTTTCTTCACATTTGTCATCTGCCAACGATCTGCTTTCTTTGTTTCTCTACTTCATGTAGGGTTTTATTTATGAAGTTAGTTTCATACTTGCATGCTGCTTCCATTGGTATTTTTTCTGGCATCTTCAATTGTTTCTTCTCAATACTAATAGTTACAACATTTCACTAATTGTTAATGATTACGGCTCTTTTTAATTCAGGTCAATCTTCTGAAAACCAAGTTTGGCTTCGATGAAGCATTCAACTACAAGAAAGAGCAGGACCTGGATGCTGCCTTGAGGAGGTTGGCCATCTCTTCTTGTCTGTGTTGGAATTAGATCTTCACCGTTTAGGCCCAACGGCCTAACGGGCCCTAAGTCTGCGCCCTGATCGGGGGCGCCCAACCTTGTGGTTGGTGGACCCCCGTCGCACAGCGCTATAAAGAGAAGGCGGGGGCCAGGGCGCTAGGTACGAGACGAGACGTGACACGAGTCACGAGGTTTGTCAGCCGCCAGTCACCCCACCGACATCTAAACCCTAATCCGATCCAGAGGGGCGCTGCCAGCGACGGGAAGCACCACCGACGCCGGCGAGCACCCGAATGGCTGCTGACGCGACAACCGACGCGACACCGACGGCCATGGCAGGCAGCGGCAACCCGAGCCCCGGCACAACCGCCGCCGCCACTGCACCACCTCTCGTCGATCCCTCATCCGGTCGGTGATATACCTCTCTCTCTCTCCCTATGTCCATATCATCCGAACTGCATATACTACCTATCTATCTACTCGAACTCCTACTGGATCCGCTCCTAGACGATCCTATGAGCCCTAACAATGGTATCAGACGCCTCCTATGGAGGGGATCCACTCGGATTTGAGCCGAATCGGCTCAACACAATATGAACCCTAACCCTAGTTCTTGAAACAGAGGGTTACAGAACTGGCGAATGAACAAGATCGGGATATGAAAATCAAGCCAATGAAACCCTAGAACGGGACCCGAATCGTCATACACGAATCAAAACCTAACCCTAACCGATTCAAAAGAGGGTTAGGGAAAAGAACGAAAACAAGAAAGAACCAATCACGAATCGAACCACACAACAGGTCGGCGGGTCTCCTTCCGACCTCACTGACGGCCAAGGTGAACCCCGAACCAAACCCAACCTCTACCTCGGGCAAATGAACAGAACACCGCCGGAGACCCGCTCGACGGCGGCGTGCTCAGCCGTGGGCGAGCACGCTCGCCGGCGAGAGGGCCCGCGACGGCGCGGTCTTCTTCCTCTCCGGCGAGTTGCTCTCTGCCGCCGTTCTCTCTCTCTCTCGGATGTGTGTGTTGCGGCGCGGGGAGAAAGCAGAGAAAGGGAAGGGAGAGGGAACAGACTGAAGCTAGGGTTTGGGGCTTGCCGTCCGGAAGCCGGTTTTGTGCCAGCGAAGTGCACGGACGGCCGTAGGATCCATCCGCCCTAGATCCGACGGCCGCGGCAGCGCCTTGGCAGGTGGGCGAATTCCCGGCCCAGGCCCACGTTGCGGCCTGGGTGGGAAGGGGGGAGCCCCGAGCGCGGGTGGGCTGGGCCGATTTGGCCGTCTGGCTGATTCGGTCGCCCAGGCCCGCGAGTGAATCAAATGGTTTTTCCATTTTTTTTATTTTATTTTTTTTCCAGAAATCATAATGAATTCGATATTTGAATGCAATTTTGAACTGCATTTTAATGAAAATTTCTGTGCAAAATTTTATCCAACGATAATTTTATGTGCAGATGAATAATCTGAATTAATTATTTCTGGAAGATAATATTATGAACTTTATTGTTTCCGCTGCGAAGAGATTTTGAATTGACTCTTAATTAAATTTGAACCAACAGGATAATTTAATTTTGAGCAAATTATGAATTCTATACAAATTTTGATGATATTATAGTACTGTTATTTTCTGACCAACGTTGTTAATAACATTATTATAATGAAGAGCTATGCATTTATTTTACTTCTGCCCAACGGTGATGTATAATTTTGCATAGAAGAATTGTATGTTTTAAATTTGACCAACGTTGAGTTAAGACATGCAATTTATATGATGAATGTTTCTCACTTTTCTTTGGACAAATTTCAGGAGTTAAAGGAATGGTGAACATAAACAACATTCCTCCGCTCAACGGTACCAACTACCGGGTGTGGCGTGAGAAGTATGAGCTGGAACTTGCATTGGCAGAGATCGACCTTGCCATTACTTCACCGTGTCCTACTATTCCAGAGGAACCGGTGAAGAGAACTGATGAAACTGACGAAACATTTAACGCCTGAAAGCGTGACTTTGCTGAAGTCAGAATGAAATATGACATTGAACACATGCGTTGGATTCAATCCAACAGAAAATGTCTGTTGGTGGCGAAAGCCACCATTGAAGACCAAATCCGAGGGTCCATCCCAGAATGCATCACCGTCATTGACTATCTCGAAAGGGTAAAGAGTCAGTTTACTGGGTCTTCCAAGGCCACAGCAAGCACCATGATACATAAACTTGTATCTAAAAAATACAATGGTGGTGGTGTGCGTCAGTACATATTGAAAATAAACACAATGACAGCAAAATTAAAGACAATGGATTTGGGGATCAATGATAAGTTCCTCGTTCACTTAGTCTTTCTTTCTCTGCCAAAAGAATTCGAAACTTTTGCTGTGAACTATAATATGTTGCCTGAAAACTGAGACATTGAAAAACTCATTGCAATGTGTGTTCAGGAGGAAGAGAGACTTAAGTCCTCACAGGGTGACTCAGCTCATCTTATGAAGGACAACAAAAGAAAGAATTATTACAAGAAACCACAGGGGAAACCCTAGTAGAATAGAGCCTCTCCCTCAAAGCCACAAGAAAATACAATTGAAAAAGGAAAAGAAAAGGACTCTCGAGATGAGGACTATAGAAAATATAGCAATGCTGAAAAAGATCAGTGCAAGGAATGCTTCAAAAGAGGGCATTACAAGAGAGATTGCCCAGTCTACCTGAAAAAGTTACTAAAGAAAGGTGACGACACTATCACATTTGTAGATGAATCCCTGTTTTTATGTTATTTGAACACCACTTGGTGGATTGATTCAGGAGCAACAATTCACGTTTCGAATTCTTTACAGGGGTTAAGTGGGAGGAGAACCCTGCAAAGAGGAGAAAGAACGATTAAAGTTGCGAATGGAGTACAAGCTGGAGTTGAAGCCATTGACGATCTAGCTTTAGAATTAAAAGATGGCTTTGTACTTAAGCTTAGAAACGTACTCTATGCTCCCTCTTTGCGTAGGAATTTAATAAGTGTTTCGAAACTCGATGATGATGGATTTGGTTGTCATTTTGGTAATGGCAGATGTGAAATATTTGATAATAATGATAAGTGTGTTGGTCTTGCCTTCCGATAAGACAAGCTTTATTTATTATCTCTTGATGAGAATGTGAATCATGAATGTGATGTTGTGAATGATGTGAATGTCTCCCAATCTACAAATGAGAACAAGAAGCGGAAGAGAAATGAAAGTGTCTCTTCGAAGCTATGGCATTGTCGTTTGGGCCATATTTCGAGGGGGGGAATAGAACGCTTAGTGAAACAATCGATTCTTCCGCACTTAGAATTCTCCGATTTAGAACAATGTGTTGATTGCATCAAAGGAAAATATGTTAAGAAAATAAAGAAAGATGCTAAACGAAGCACGAGAGTATTAGAAATAATCCACACGGACATTTGCGGTCCATTCCCAATGAAAAGTGTGGATGGTTATGATTCGTTCATAACATTCACGGATGATTACTCTCGTTATGGCTATATTTATCAATTAAAGAAAGAACAGAAGCATTGGATAAATTTAAGATATTTAAAGCCGAAATTGAAAATCAACACAACTTGAAAATAAAGATAGTTCGATCAGACCGTGGTGGAGAATATTATGGGCGACATACCCCGTATGGCCAAATTTCAGGTCCCTTTGCAAGGTTCCTACACGAAAATGGCATAGTCGCTCAATACTCCACACCGGGGGAGCCTCAGCAGAATGGAGTGGCTGAAAGAAAAAACCGTACCTTAATGGATATGGTGAGAAGCATGATGAGTTACTCCACACTACCGGTTGGTTTATGGATGGAGGCACTGAAAACCGCCATTCATATACTTAATCGAGTACCAAGTAAGTCGGTGCAGAAAACACCATATGAATTATGGACAGGAAGAGAACCTTCACTTAAGCACTTACGTGTGTGGGGTTGTCCAGCTGAGGCAAAGGTTTTTAATCCAAATATTGGAAAATTAGACTCCAAGACTGTCAGCTACCATTTCATTGGCTATCCAGAAAGATCGAAAGGATATCGATTCTATTGTCCTGATAGATACACGAAATTTGTTGAAACAAGACAGGTTGTGTTCTTGGAGGATGACATGATCAGGGGGAGCAAGGTAACACGTGAAATTAGCCTTGAGGAGAAGCGGGTACATGTACCTACTCCGATGGTTGAAGAACCATTCTTTACGTTACCTGCTACCGATGTTGCACCAGCAGTACAGGACGCTGTGGTGACAACGCCTGTTGTGAATTCTCCCATAGCGACAACGAATGAACAAGAGGAACCTGTCCATCAGGAGCCTATAGAACCAAATGTCGCCTATGAGGAAGAACACCGACCGCCCATAGTGGACCAAGTGCCAGAGGCCCCTAGAAGGTCTCAAAGAACTAGAAGGTCAGCTATTCCAGATGATTATGAAATTTATGAAACTAAATAATTCCATATGGAAGATGACCCTATAACTTTTGAAGAAGCCATGAGAAACGAACTCTCATCAAAGTGGTTTCAGGCCATGGAAGATGAGATGAAATCTATGAATACCAACAAGGTTTGGGTTCTAGAAAATATTTCTAAAGGAGCTAAGAAAGTAGGCTCCAAATGGGTCTATAAGACGAAATATGACTCCCAAGGGAATATTGAACGACACAAAGCGCGACTTGTGGCTAAGGGTTTTACCCAAAGAGAAGGGATTGATTACAATGAAACTTTTTTCCCGGTTTCTTGTAAAGATTCATTCAGAATTATTATGGCACTTGTGGCTCACTATGATCTAGAATTACATCAGATGGATGTAAAGACCGCATTCCTAAATGGGGATTTGGATGAAAATGTCTATATGGCACAACCGAAAGATTTTGTCGTAAAAGGAAAAGAAAATATGGGATGTCGTCTGAAAAGATCCATTTATGGTTTGAAACAAGCTTCGAGACAGTGGTACTTGAAGTTTGATAAAACTATAAAAGGTTTTGGGTTTACAGAAAATGTCGAGGACAATTGTGTCTATGTGAAATTTAAGAATAAGAAATACATATTTCTGATCCTATATGTAGATGATATCTTACTTGCTAGTAGTGATGTCAATCTACTATTGGATACGAAGAAATTCTTGTCCTCGAACTTTGATATGAAAGATCTCGGTGAAGCTTCATTCGTCTTGGGAATTGAGATTCATCGAGATAGAAGAAAAGGAGTATTGGGATTGTCGCAGAAGGCATACATAGAAAAGGTTCTGAAGAAATTTAGTATGCATGTGTGTAATTCATCTCCTGCTCCGATTGTCAAGGGCGATAAATATGGGGAACATCAGTGTCCCAAGAACCAATATGAAATTGATCAAATGAAAGCGGTATCGTATGCTTCAGCAATTGGAAGTTTGCAATATGCTCAAACGTGTACGCGCCCTGACATAGCTTTTGTTACCGGGTTACTTGGCAGATATCAAAAGAATCCAGGAATTGAACATTGGAAATTAGTGAAAAAAATCTTGCGTTATTTGCAAGGTACGAAAGGTCTCATGTTGACATATGAAAAATCTAATTCCCTGCACATAGAGGGGTATTCAGACTCCGATTATGCTGGAGATGAAAGAAAATCCACATCGGGATATATCTTTACTCTCGCGAAAGGAGCGATATCATGGAAAAGTTCGAAACAAACAGTGACTACATCCTCGACAATGTATGCCGAGTTTGTAGCTTGTTATGAGGCCTCGGGGCAGGTAAATTGGTTGAAGAAATTTGTACCCGGATTGAAAATAATTGAAAGTATAGAAAGACTGATGCGGTTGTATTGTGATAACAACCCAGCGGTAGAATATGCTCACAACAATAGGTCAAGTGGTGCTACCAAACACATTGACATAAAGTATTATGTTGTGAAAGATAAACTTCGGGGTCATATCATAAATCTTGAGCATATACGAACAGAAAAGATGTTAGCGGATCCGCTCACAAAAGGCCTTCCACCCAGTGTGTTCAGAGGACACATAGCCGACATGGGTTTAAGGGAGAGCCTATGATTCCCGAAGAATAAGAAGGGCCTAGAATAATGAAAACTTTATTCCAAAATAGAAAGACGTTTAGTAGCTGTGAGTCTAACGACAAGAATTGTTGTGACGATAAAGCATGCCCTATATGCTAATCTACGATGGAATAGAATAATTGAAATAATGAACTAGAATGAAATTTAAAGAATCGAAAAGAATTATGTAAGATTTAGGGGGAGAATGTTGGAATTAGATCTTCACCGTTTAGGCCCAACGGCCTAACGAGCCCTAGGTCTGCGCCCTGATCGGGGGTGCCCAACCTTGTGGTTGGTGGGCCCCCGTCGCACAGCGCTATAAAGACAAGGTGGGGGCCGGGGCGCTAGGCACGAGACGAGACGTGACACGATTCACGAGGTTCGCCAGCCGCCAGTCACCCCACCGACATCTAAACCCTAATCCGATCCAGAAGGGCGCTGCCAGCGACGGGAAGCACCACCGACGCCGGCGAGCACCCGGATGGCTGCTGACGCGACAACCCGAGCCCCGGCACAACCGCCGCCGCCACTGCACCACCTCCCGTCGATCCCTCATCTGGTCGGTGATATACCTCTCTCTCTCTCCCTCTGTGCATATCATCCGAACTGCATATACTATCTATCTATCTACTCGAACTCCTACTGGATCCGTTCCTAGACGATCCTATGAACCCTAACAGTCTGCACTACTATATATACTTCTTCAGCTTCAGCATCGCCAGACGATGTACAGGGGGGGACTGATCGATCATTCCCGGCCGCTGTGTTTGTTACCATTGCTCAATCATCAGGTACTTCCCAGAGGGCATCGACATCTACTTCGAGAACGTGGGCGGCCGCACACTGGAGGCCGTGCTGCCCAACATGCGCAACCATGGGCGGATCCCTACCTGCGGAATGATCTCGCAGTACAACCTGGAGGAGCCAGAGGGCGTGCACAACCTGTTCGAAATCATCGCCAAGCGCCTGCGCATGGAGGGCTTCATGGTCTTCGACTACTACGGCCAGTACCACAAGTTCGAGCAGGAGATGGCCGGGTACCTCAAGGAGGAGAAGATTACCTACGTCGAAGACATCGCTGACGGGCTGGAGAAGGCGCCGGCCGCGCTCATCGGGCTCTTCACTGGCCGCAACGTCGGCAAGCAACTGGTCGCCGTCGCTCGGGAGTGAGTGCTAGCTTGCCGTCGCTCGGGAGTGAGTGGTAGCTAGACATCCATATATATGATGGGTACGACGGTAAGGGCAGGCATAATATCTAGCTACATTGAGAGTTGAGGATAATGCCATATATAGTGTTGTCTTGGAGTTCAGATTTGTCTGGAATTGATGGTTTCTGGTGCTCAGTACTTGTACTTTCTTCATCCTAAACTACAATATCAATATTGTTTTACTTTGACTAATTATATATAAAAAAATATTAATATTTATAATATATAATTGGTATCATTAGATAGATTATTAAATATATATTTTTTATAATAAATCTATTTTAAGATTTAAATGTTGTATATTTAGTTAAATATGAAAAAGTTTAATCTATATACATAGTATAACGATTTTTACTATCAGATGGAGGGAGTACGTAGCTTTATTTATGCTGCTCGTGTGCTCTGTTTTGATACCATTGGTCACTCAATTCTATTGTTGATGCTTTAGCTAAGCAAGTTTTCACTGTACAAGTAGATTCCAATCAGCCTCCTTAGGCTGCCTGCAACTATGGTGCTCACAATACTCAGTGTCCATTGTTAATGACACTCAATTTTGTAACCCTACCCTTTGTAAGGTTTCTAACAGCTTTATATTGTTAATTAATATATCTGTGTTCCCTTGTAAAAAAAATGGTGGAACTTAAAATATTTGGACTTTTAGTAACTCTATTTTGATAACACGTCACGTCACACTAAACTAATTAATGTAGTGTTTTGGATCCAGACACTAAATTTCAGGGTTGTTAATCGGGTGTTCCAATAACTAGAATGACTCAACATGAGTTAATCATAAAACTAATTACATAATCTACGACTAATTCAGGAGACAAATCTATTAAACATAATTAATTCTTTATTAGCACATGATTACTGTAGTACCACATTATTAAATCGTAGACTAATTAGACTTAACAGATTCGTCTCATAAATTAGTCTCAATCTATGTAATTGGTTTTATAATTAATATGCAAATTAGTATCTAAACATTCAATGTGATAAAGACTAAAAAAACGAGCAACCAAACACCCCTGGAGTTTTCTGGGAAACATCACTCCCTGGCAACGGTGACTAGCTGCTTGCCAACATTGCGCCCGGTGAAGAGCCCAATGAGTGCTGCCGGTGCCTTGTCTATCCCTTCGGCGACGTCCTCGATGTAGGCAATCTTGCCATCCTTGAGGTACCCGACCATCTCCTCCTCGAACTCGTGGTACTTGACAAAGTAGTCCGATGCCACAAAGCCCTCCATGCGGACACGCTTGATGATCAAGCTTGCAAGGTTACGCGCACCCTCCGGCTGCTCCAGGTTGTACTGAGAGATCATCCCACACATGGCGATGCGGCCGTGTACACGCATGTTGAGTAGCACGGCGTCCAGCATTGCGCCGCCGACGTTCTCAAAGTAGATGTCGATGCCCTCTGGAAAGTACCTAAGCAAGATGTGGTATAACAAAGTGTTTGAGCCTGCTATTTGGAACACAAAACTGTAATGTGAATTTGGAAAGTGAAACACCCTATAGAAAGAAAAAATCACGCGAGTTCAGTTTTTTCTGCATTATGTATTAGTCTTCGTGATGTTAGAGAAAGAGGGGGGGCAGGAATGTAGAACCTCTGCAATGCAGTGTTGAGGTTCTGCTCTTTCTTGTAGTTGAAAGCATCGTCAAAGCCAAACTTGGTTTTCAGAAGATTAACCTGAAGAGGCAACAGGCAAAGCTTTTTTTTTTAGTAAGTACCAAATATGTTGACAGATAGGAGTGATTTTGCCTACATTGCTGATCTAGACAAATTGTTAGCTGAAATCCTACAGACCTTCTCATCAGAACCAGCACTTCCAACCACATAGCAGCCAGTGAGCTTTGCAAGCTGGCCAACAATCTGACCAACAGCACCTGCTGCTGCTGAAACGAAGACATAATCACCTTTCTTAGGCTTTGCCACGTCATAGAGTCCAAAGTATGCGGTAAGGCCGGGCATGCCTGAACAATGGGTCAAATTCTACCATTTGTTAGAAAAAGAAAAACATTGTACCCTCTGATAATGAAGAATTCTGGACAGGTTGTTTAGGAATTAGGATTGGAAACAAAAGAAAACGTTTGTTTGGACTTTGGATCACGGAAGAAGGTTTTCAGGCATTAAGGATAACACATTTTGCTGGCGTTAGAAAAGTGAGAGCTGAAAAAAAAACTGACTCACCAAGAACACCAGTATAGTACGACAGAGGCATTTCTGAGTGGTTGATCTTGAAAAAGAACTTAGTAGCAGGGTCGACAGCAGTGTATTCTTCCCATCCGGTCATTCCCCACACGAGATCGCCAACACTGAAATCTGGGTGCCCAGATGCCACCACCTTGCTGACACCAAAACCATCCAGGGCCTGAAATGTTGTTTATTAGTACAATAGAAAATCGCAAAATTGTAGTACAGTACAGTAAAGCTTTCGGATGTTTGTTTGCATCTTGAACTTGAACAGAAGACAGTGGATCCGAACAGAATCTGTGTAACTTGTCAGCTGGTTCGCAGTGGTTATAGTGGATAGATACCTCCCCTGGGACGAAATTCGGGATGTAGCTGGGCCGCTCGTGCCTGTTCATGCGGCCGCGCATGTAGGGGTCGCAGGAGAGGTACAGGTTCTTGAGCACCACCGCCGCCGAGCCGGGTGGCACGGCCAGGCGCGCGGCACCTGCCACGAGCTCCATGTCGTCCTCGGTGGGTAAGCCCGTCACGTGCCTCTTCAGGATGACCCGCCGGTTCGGCACCGCCTGCCCCTCGGACCTGACCGCCGCCGCCGCCGCCGCCATGGCTTGATTTCCTGGGGTAGGTTTGGGATTGGAGCAGCGCGGGGCGTCGTGGGCTCACGGAGCGTTTCTTTGCGTTTCGCACGGGAACCAAGGACTTCTGGCGTGTGGATTGGAACCACATTCTGTTTATGTTGATTGACGTGGATTCGTTGAGTGAACCAATGATGATTACAACAACCAAGACAAGACAAAGTATCAGATCGGAGCACACGATGAATTGTTGACCAAACTCGATTAGTCCGTACTACCTCGGTCCAACAAACAATATAATTCTAGCAGAATATCACAATTCAATATCTTATAAGTTTGACTAATTATAGATAAAAAAACATATTAGTTTTTATAATATTAAATAAAGGGAACGTATCCCGTGCAAATCACAACTTTGTGAAAACTCGTGCAAACCATGTCAAAAAATGTTATCTAAATTCACAAGAAAAATCACACATATAGATTACACGATGATACATAACCTTGTAAAATATCTTATTCAAACTCGGCTTCGTTTGTTAGATATAAAAATAACAAAATTCTAACAAATTATTTGGACACCTTTCTGACTAAAAATTTCTTATTTTTATATCTAACAATGGGATTTGTTAGGCCAGTCTCAATGGGGTTTGTACGGAGTATCTCCTTCTTGTAATTGAATGCGTCATCGAATCCAAACTTTGTCTTCAATAGATTAACCTGAAGATGCGCAGCAGTAGCAGTTTACCAAGATTAATGCAATTGTTCATCCAAAATTAATGTAACAGAACAGATGCTTGTATTATTTCGTGGAACAATGATGGCGATCTAAGTTGACTTTGCTCTCCGATCCTCCTACCAAATGAGAAAAGAAATTGAGTAAGCTGGTACCTTGTGATCAGAGCCAGCACTGCCGACAACATAGCAGCCTGTGAGCTTAGCAAGCTGCCCAACGATCTGACCGACGGCGCCTGATGCCGCTGAGACAGACATTCTCGCCTTTCTTAGCCTTGGCCACTTCAAAAAGCCCAGTATGTGCGGTGATCCCCGGTACGCCTGAGTTATTCATGGCTTGTTGTAACATGCAGTACAAGAATTTACAAAACGAAGACACAAGCCCACGGGCCAGCCCTACATGGTCAGTGGTCACGCGTCCCAGTCACAAGTCACACTATTTTTTGCCAGAAATATGTGGACGTGTAGCTGCGGAGATCAAATCCAAGACCTCTTGCTTCACGTGTTGTTTCTTTAGGTACTACTCCTACAACTCAAAGTCAAATTATCTCTGAGTAGCTGATTGTATTCATTTTCTATTCACTTAAGTAAATATTATTATTATAAAACATATTTAAGACCATAAATGAATGTAAATTAAAAAAAACTTTGAACCGAAAAAATTTAGATGTTTTGTAGTACAACACTTTTATATTATTTATTAGGTCATTTGAAAGTTTTCGGAATATTGTACTGCAAATTATGAAAACTTAAAACATAATTTGTGGGCATTATTATGATTTTAAATGAAAAAGCTCATATGCAAAGTTCTAGAACTCTTTAAGTATTACTACTTCGATATAAATTTTGTCTTCATTCTACTTTGTTTCAAAAAGTTATGAGTTTTACTAGTTACCAAACACACCCTAAAAGGTGGACAAGCAATAGAAAATTTTCTTATGGTTTTATCCATTTTTTCTTAGGTTCATATTTCCTAATTATACAATCAGCTATTTAGCTGAATGATTTTTGTAAGATTTGGTTGTTCATGGTCGCAGAGGCCAAAATTCTTCCATGCAAAAAAAAGCTACTATCTACTTGTATTAACTCGATGAAGCACTCACCAAGAACACCGGTGTAATAGGAGAGCGGAAATTCAGGGTGATTAATCTTAGGGCACTCACAGTGCAACACTTTATCATAAAGTCCAAGACTATTTATTGTCACTTATTTATTGTATTTTGCTGATGTGGCAGTATATTTATTAAAGAGAGAGGGTGAAAAACAAGACTTCAAGTCTTATTTAGACTATAAATCCACAATATTTGAGGTAATAAATAGATTTCTACAATGTGAGTGCCCTTATGGTAGAATTGTGGGTTGGTGATCAAGCTGTACTCTTCCCACCCAATCACAAGCCACAAAACATCGTCGGGCTTGAAATCTGGGTGCCCGGAGACCACCACCTTGCTCATAGCACAGTTATCTAGAACCTGACAGTAGCATGTGCGTGTCAACGGAAAGAATCAGATTATTGCATCTACGTTTCCAGGTTTTCAACGGAAACGACAATCATATCGTATCGCCATATCATATCATACATAGAAACAGAGATAGAGAGAGATTTGTCAACGGTGCTTGGAAGGCTCCACCGGTTCGTCCCTTGAAAATTATTTGCAGCATTTGTTGATTAGGACAAGTAATTAAGGGCAGTTTAGTCCTTTATTTTACTGTAAACAATTAATAACTCCCTGAGGCAGCCAGCAGCGTGGGAACCTTTGGTCCGGATCGTGGCAGCCAGACGGGTCGGAGCCGCCAGATGTGACATGATCCCGAAGCAAGCTGCACCATCGAGACGCGTGGCGCTGGAGCGGCAGTAGGCCGAACGCCGGCCGGGTGCTCCTGGGGTTGGGCGTTGCTGGCGGCGGCGCGTTTCGACGTACTCCTACTGTGCGAGCTTCTCTGATGTCCTGGTGCGCGCGCAGCTGTACCACAAGCACGGCAACACGGCAGTGTGTCCTGGCTGCGAGCCCCGATCGAGCATGGTGCATGGTCAGGGCCTGCGACGACGCCTCCGGCCGGAGCCCACCACCGACTAGTGTCTCTGGGAAGGCCTCCCCGCGGAGCTTCGGCGGGGTGGCCGCGAACCGGCCGCCCGACCATCCTAATTTAGTTTTTGTCTCATGTTCTGTGGGCTGATTCCTGCTAGTTTATTGGGCCTGCATGTTTCGTTTTCACGTGGCTGATTTCTGCTAGTTTATTGGGCCAGCGCGTTTCCTTTTCACCTGCTGTTTCGTTTTCACGTAGCTGATTTCTGCTAGTTTATTGGGCCAGCGCGTTTCCTTTTCACCTGCCTTCCGCTCGGCCCGGTCTTCCGGCTACAAGGTTCTGCCCTCACTTCCTGCTTGCCACGTGATGTGATTCCTACTTCAGACTAGGATTCAACGATACTACTCACACCACTACAATATATACAAGGTTTATGATAGTTGTAGTTTTTTATTATTAAATAAACATGAGACTATTAAGGGTCTATTTGCCACAGCGTGAAGCTGTTTTTTTAGAAAAATAGTTTTATGAACAACTTTTTAAGTGAAGTTGAACTATTTTAGAAAAAATATTTGGTAAAACAGTTTCACTTTTTAAGTAAAGTTGGACTATTTTGGAAAAAAAATATTTGGCAAAACAGTCTCACTAACAACTTTATGCAAGGATATGAGAGAGAAATGAGAAATAAAGATAAGATAAGTTAGTTTTTTCAATTTCATCTCACTTCGTGCCTTTGTGAGAGGGGAAGAAAAATAGTTTCACCTAAAACTGTTTTGTAAATAGGTGTTTGGTAAAAGAACAGCTCGGTGAAGCTATTGTGAGTTGTATCAAACAGATCCTAAGTTAACAAAAAATATATTTCATTTTCATAAAATAAGATCACGAATAAAACACCACATAACATCTTATAGATTAAGAAAAAAAATCACATGTACACTACCCAAAAAAAACACACATACCATGGAAAATAGGAAATAGAAAAGGCAAAATATAAAAATAAAAAATGAAATGGCTCAAGAAAAGAATTAGCAATATACAGGAGTTGTTGCCTAATGGTCGGCGAGGTGTTTCAGTCCGAGCTGGTCGGACCGGAAGATTGGTGGGCTTTTTCAGCTGCTTCATCCACGTGGCGAGCGGTGTCATGGTCGCGCATGTGAAAGTGAAAATATACAACGTAGGTTGAATACAAGATGATATATAACTTAAGGTATTTTCTTGTGTCTTTAGAGACTGTTTCTATGTACCGCATGTCCGTATAGCCAACCAAAAGCAACAACATGCAGTACATCCAAAAATAGATGACGTGAGCACATTCCATGTTTTATTTGAAGTAAAAAAAGTCATAGCAGCTAAATCAAGTATTATAATTAAAATCCGATTGCACTATTGTGTTTTTTTACAATAAACTCTTCAAAACAAGATCCACATGGATACATTACGATAAAAAAATTACCGAACATTTATCTAATATTGAATATATAATTAAAGATAATCGTTGAAAACCACATTAACATTGCACGAACATGAAAAAAGTAGTATAAAACATCATACTTATACTACGTGAACATCACATGCATAATGAGATATAAAACATAAGTAAATAATAAAATTAGTGAAGTGATTAATTGTAGTCAAATAAAAAAAAGAAAGAAATACTACCGAACATCACAAATAAATTGTAGAACATCACATTAAAACTATACGAACATCATTATATACATCACAGAACAATATATGTATACTATGTGAACATGAAATATATCATGAAATGTAAAAAATAATCAATTATAGTAAAATAAAAAATGCTATCGAATATCACATATACATCGAAGAACATCACATTAACACTATACAAGCATCACAAAAATATAGGATAGAACATTATATTATACTACATAAAAATCTCATATATCATGAAATGTGAAATAAAAATAATAAAAAGTAGTTAAGTATTTAATTAACGTCAAATGAAAAGAAAAAAAGTAGTACTAAACATAAAAAAATATCCTATGACATCAATGTATGCTTACTATACATCATAGCATACATCATAGAACATCACATTTTCACTTGGAGACATTAAAAAGTATATCATAGAATATTATATGTATACTACATGAATGTTACTCGTGTATCTGTAAATACAAAAGTGAAACAGAAAATTATGTATAGAAGAAAAGGAAGGAAGACAAAAAAATAACAAAACAAGAAAATAGAAAATAAAACAAATTTTTTAATTATGTAAAGAAAAAACATATAAATAGTAAAGGAGAATGCTGCTCAAATACATCAAAGAACATCATGACACTATTGACCATCGACCAGTCAATAGTAAATATTATACTAACGAAAATACCACCGAACATCTCATAAGAAACAGGTCATAATACATTATAAAAAATATAAGAGGAAAGAAAAATAAAGCAAAATAAAACAAAAGGAAATAATAAAATTTAAAAATCATGGATTCAAATAATACAACAAAAACTGAAAAAGGCGAAAAAATAATAAAAAAAATTAATTAATAAAGAAAGGAAGAAAGAACTCACCGAACAGCGGGAAAAAGAAAGAAAAGAAAAAAAATAGAAAAAATGAATCGGCCTCGTCATGCGTACAACGCAAAGTGTCAATCCCTCATATACACAATCGCATGGGAAAAAGCTGCTCAAAACATAATGTGCAGTACATGCATGTACCACAAATGAAAAACAAACAAAAGAAAAGAAAAATGATCACGTAATGGAAAATGAATTAAATATACAATTAATTAGATTATACTGAAAAAGATTAAATGTAATAAAGAAGAATAAAAAACCGAATAATAATAAACTACCATAGAAAATAAAAAATAAAAATAAATGAGTGAAAGGATAGAAATAAGAAAAGGGAAACACAAAGTAAAAAAATAAAAAGAAACATAAAAAGTTAAAAAAAATAATAAACAATAGAGTAAGGATGGCAACGGGTCGGGTCGGGTTCGGATCGCATGGAGTCTCCGTGCACCCAAAACTGAAACCCGAAGTCGAAACCCGAAACCAAAACCGAAACCGATTCGGGTGGAAATTCATCACCAAAACCAAACCCACGGATACCCGAAACCCGAACGGATACCCGAAACCCGAATGGATACCCGCGGATATATATACACATTTCACATGTATAAACAAGAGACAACAAATAATAAATATTTTCATGAGTTAGCTTTGAATAAATTTAATAATTTAAGTAAACAAATTATTATTAGCATATTATAAAATATGAATTTTAATTCCAAATGATTTATTTCGGATATCCATTGGATATCCACGGATGGAAAACCAAACCCGAAACCGAACCCGAAAACCGTGGGCAAAAAACTACCACCAAAACCAAAACCGCTGGACTCGAAACCCGTGGATATCCGAACGAAAACCGACCTGTTGCCATCCTTACATTATAGGGATGACTAACTACTCGTACATAGTAGGAATTTGCGTAGTCTGGCTCAGCGGTAACATGCGGCGCTCGCATAGTGGCCTCGGCTTGAAACGAGGTGGGTGGGCGGTGGGCCTCGCATGGTGCTTGCTGTAGGCCTGCACCGTTCACGCTAATTTATTTCGGACGTCGGACGTGGGATCGCCTGGTCGGCAGCCGGCGTAGGAGTGCCCCACCATCGTGCTAATTAAACTAAAGTACTAGTATACACTTTAAATCTTTTTGGACATAATTCCTAAATAATACTCCCTCCTTCCCAATTTATAAGACATTCCAAGAATCTTATAGAGTCAAAACATTTCAAGTTTGCCAAATGATTATAGAGAAAACTATAAAAATTTATGACATCAATTAAACATAATATAAAAATATAATTGATAACGAATCTAATGATACTTAATTGACATAATAAATATGATTATATTGTTATATAAGTATGGTCAACTTGAGATACTTTGACTCTTCAAATTTTTTTGAGATGTCTTATAATTTGAGATGGAGGAAGTATATTTTATGTTCACTCGTATGCAATTATTCCTTTTGTGGCCCTTCGTATGCAATTCCTTCTTTTCTAAGATTCAAATAATCTAAATTTTAACTAAATTTATATATAAAAAAGTGTACTATGCATGCATTAATCTCCTCTCGTCATCTCTTCTCTCTCTATCTCAGAATACCTACCTACAACAGCCTACTTTCAACTTTTTATTATACTTGCTCCTATGCAATTATGCAATTGTGCTTTAAGAAAGTAGGTATATATATAGAATGAATTATTATTAATTAGCACAGCACATAGAAAATCGTACCTCCCCTGGGACGAAATCCGGGACGAAGCTTGGCTGCTCGTGCTTCGTCATGCGGGTGCGCAGGTAGGGGTCACAGAAGAGGTAGAGGTTCTTGACCACGATGGCCGCCGACCCGGGCGGCACGGCTAGGCGCAGGGTGCCGACGACGACCTCCATGTCCTCCTCCGTGGGGCACCCTGTGACGTAACGCTTCAGGATGACACGCCTGTTCGTCACCAGCTCCCCGTCCTCCGGTAGTTCCGATGCCGGCGCCATTGCTCCCTCTAGCTTTGCTCGATCTTTTCACACCCCACGCTCTCGCTGTCTGCGTCTCTGCTCGATAGGTCCCTAATTAATCTCCTCTGTGCCCATTCGATGTCTTCTTAGGGAGAAGGGTCATCGCAGTTTTTGTGTGAGATTAATTTATTTGTATTTTTGACTAATTTAGTACGTACGACATTTCGTTCGGTAGGTGATAACGCTTGCAGTGACCACTGACCAGTGGCCAGTGGTAGCAATAGCATGTGCCTGTCATTTACTCATTTGGGCAATCGGCATCCAACGTACTGTGTCTATCTCTGTGATATGGTCACCCAACCAAGCCACTGCCCAACCGTCCATTTTGCTTTTTTCCAGTTCTTGTTGACACACACCTCTCTCTCCGGTCCCGCACGAAGGTAGGCCAGCATCTGTGTCTCGTGCTATTATTTCTCCTAACAATAAATGATCTTGCAGAGATCGCGAGCATTTTCTTTCTGTCCTAAAACCAAGTGTCCTTTTTTTACTAAGGAGTAAATTGTTTTTTCTTTAATTAAATATATAATAGAAATATTAATATTTATATAGTATATAATTAGGATGATTAGGTAGATCATTCAATTTATTTTTATAATAACTAATTTTTATAATATTTTTTCTATAAATTTAATTAAATTCAAGAAAGTTTAATTGCCATGAATAATACAACGGTATTTATTTTGGACCAAAATGAGTAGTACAATACTACAAGTACCAATGGATAGTGCTTGTTGTCACTTCACTCTTGTTAAGAGCTTTGTATGCACACACTAGCAGCAACCAACATTTGAGGCGCAGTTTTTTCTCTATCATTTTTTATGTACTCTTATCTTCCAGAAAAAGTATGGAAATCAAATGCTTTCAAATTTAAGTAGAGTTTTATAAAGATAATCGCCCTGTTCGGGTGATCGTTTAGTTGACTGATAACCAGCTAATGCCGTTTTTGACTGTTTTGTTACGAGAGAAAAACACTATTTCTGTGGCTGATAAACCAAACAAACAAGACGAATATTGATATAATGATACAAAATAAGTATGGTTAGAATTCTAGAATATATCTTTATAATAAATTGACTTAGAGACATAAATCTAAATAATATTCACTTATAAGACTTGAACTACTTTAATATATACAAATATTATAGTTGTATTTTTTAATAGAGGCAAGTAATAAAGATTGCGGACTGCGTTGGTCTCAGATTATCACGTGAATATGTGATAGTGGTACTGGTACGACAGTGGTATGGTGGTACTGGTACGGCAGTGGGTGGGAGGGCCTTGTGATAGCGCACATATATCCAAGGCTAGGGTTAACCTTGCATCACCGTAACGAGTGAGAAGCAGTTCCAGGCTATTGAGGATCTTAAGCGCCTGTTTGGCACAACTAGCATTACCAGTGAAGCCGTTCTTTTATAAAATAGCTTTATTATCAATTTTTTAGGTAAAGCTGTTGTATTTTAAAAAAAGTATTTAATAAAATAGTTTCATCAATAACTTTATGTATAGATGTAAAAGAGAAATATGAGAGAGAGCTGAAATAAGCTATTTTTTTCAGCATTATCCTAACTCATGTCTTTGTGAGAGAGGGAGAAAAATAACTTGACCCATCAAGTCGATTTAAAAATAAGTGTTTGGAAAAAACAACTTACAACTCATAAAGCTATTATAAGATATACTGTGGAGAGTATGACCCAAGATGATTTCACAACTAACCAAATCAGCCAATACAAAGACGACACAGCCAATACAAAGAAGACAGATTTGGATGGAAACTGTCTTAACACTTTGAACAACTATGAATGCAGTCATAAATCACCCAAAGATATGATCTTTAACAATTTGAAAAGCTTATGAAAAGTACTACAACTTTTCTAATACTAACAAATCATGATTTACGGTTTAACTCAATCAACAAGTACCATCTTTCAGGTCTGTCCAGAAACTAAATAGATTTTGAATACAAATTGTAAAAGCTATAACTCCTAAACCATTAGAGATATGTTCATCATAATTTAGCACAAACTATATAATGAAATTAACAATCACTTTGGTTTTCAACAAATCTCCATAAAATATTATCTTATTCAGAAATTCAATTACCTAACTAAAACTACTCCAGGAGTCCTATACAACCACACAGAGAATTTATTATTTTTATAGATCTTACAGAACCTAAAATCCTAAAATTATTACCAGACATCTATCATCACCTAAGTAACATCCCATAAGAATTTCTCATTTATTGAAGCAATACAACAGCTGCCACTACACCACAACATCGAATCACCGTCAGACATCTGACGGTAAAGATTATATTTTGGGATGGACGATCTGACGCTAAAACTAACTAAGCGATTATCTGACGCTAAATGCTCATTTAGCGATCCACTGTCTAACGCTATAGTTAGGTATATTTATCATCATGTGGTCTAACGCTAAAACTCGCTATATCGTCGTGCGGTCTGACGCTAAAAAATAATCCCACGTCAAGCCAACTCCCATCTCGTGATTTTAGCCCAGCCCATGAGAAATCCCATCCTCTATTTCTCCCCAACCCTAAATCAGTAGTTAGGCCTGGATATCGAGCCAGCTCGGCTCGTTATGGCTCGGCTCGTTATAACTCAGCTCGTTAGCATTCTGGCTCGACTCGGCTCGTTATGCAAACGAGCTAGAAGAGTAGCTCGGCTCTGCTCGTTAAGAAACTCAAGCTAGCTCGTTATGCTCGCGAGCCAAATCATAAAAACACATTTCAGGGAAATTATAAAAGCAAGACTTGCTGACTGCTCTATCTGCCGGGTGGGAGTGGGAGTCAAGGGGACTTCTATATTTGCCTAGGATTTGGGCTAATTGGGTTGACCTGAGCCGATTTTTATATACTACTCATTTGACCTGATAAATTATCTGGCTCGTTCGAGCTAACGAGCAGGTCACGAGCTGGCTCATTATAGAACGAGCTGGCTCATTATGAATCAAGTCGAGCTCGAGCGAGTTAGGAGTTTCAAGTTTTTCGTCCACACTTATCAGTGCTGTGGTGGCCGCCGCCGTTGCCTGCTCCCTCGTCTCTCTCTCCCGATCCCTTCCCCACGGCCACTCCACTGCCGAGAGCCTCCTCCTCCTCCTCCCCTCCGGTGGTGTTCCCCTGCTCGTACCTCGCCGGTGGTGTTCCCCTGCTCGGCCCCCTCCGGTGGTGTTCCCCTGCTCGTACCTCGCCGTTGGTGTTCCTCTGCTCGGCCCCCTCCGGTGGTGTTCCCCTGCTCGGCCCCCGCCGGGAGTCTGGACGGCGGCGGCGGCACCTCCTTCTGCCTACCGACGGCGGCGCCTGCTTCTTCCCCACCGATGAACGCGGCTGCTCCTTCCCCACCGATGGCTGCGCCTTCTCCTTTGCCACCTGTGGCTGCGGCTTTCCTATCGACGATTGGAACCCCAAGATCTGGTGGCGGCAGACCACGTTGGCACCACCTTCTACAGCAGCCACGGCACGACGTCGCCTCCTCTCTCCCAGCGGTGATGGTAGACCCCAGAACCGGTGGCTGCTACGCCCCAGCCTGGCATCCATGGTAGAAGCAGCCTGGCAACCGTGGTAGAAGAAGCAGGTTGGAAGGTAGCATCTTCTTACGCTTTCAAAACCAGCTCTTCTTGGGATTCTTATTAATCTGTGGCCTTGCTTATGTGTGTACATATGTCTTAGTGCCCACTACATGTTTGCTGATTTGTTTCTCAGATTGGAACAAGAGACGTATAGAAAAAAATACTCTCGTTCAACTCTAATTTTTTCTGAGTTAGTGTTCCAAATGTAGATGTAATTCACATTTTTTTTTTAACCTTAACAGCGAGGTTTGTTTCTCTCTTAAATTATTCCTGAATAGCAGCAGCAGTAGTAGTAGCTGAATAGCAGCAGCAGTAGTAGTAGCTGAATAGCAGCATTTTTAGTTGGGATACTATGGTAGTAGTAGTAGCTGAATAGCAGCAGTAGTAGTTAAAATTACTGAATAATCCCAATCTCAATTTTAACTATGATCTCTCAATAATCCAATATAGGCTGGTATATTATTTTAACTATGTTTCCGTTCTATTCATAGTTGGTGCTCTTTGCAGCTGTAAAATACCAGAGGATATATGCTCACCAAAGAAAACTGTTCGGTCCTCCTCTCTTGAATCAAAGCCATTGTTATTGTTGCTCTGGCTTGAGGAGGTTCCTGGCGATCCCAGATCCCAGCGATTATGCAGGGTGACATGGACTTATGATGTTTGCGCATGTATCAGATTATCTATACTAGATAAGCTACTTCCTCATTATTATTTTGGTCTTAATGCTGTTTTAGTCTAGGTCAGATCATTTTAGGACTGTTTTACTAGGACTTATGATGTCCACATGTTTTAATAGGACCGCTAATGTTTCAGACAGCACTACAAGAGTAAGATGATTTAGCATTTCACACCACTGCACAAAGTGCATATAAGCTCTAGTGTTTTAGTGTTCTATTTGTATTTGAACTGCAATTAGAATATTCGAAGCATAACAATTGTTGTGAAAGTATAATCTCTTGGCTACTGTGAACTAGTCTAATGTTTGCTTATATCTGAAGAACACAATGTCTAGTCAGATAATAATCTCATGAATGTTTCTATTTATATCTTGTTTTGATTGTAGAGGGACCAAAGATGTGTAGCAGCTGCTGCATAGAACCTTTGTGAATTTACATGAGCGAACAACTAAGCTTTTAGATTGTGCCTACATATAGGAACATATATGCTTTTGGAGTTCTACTACTTAAGAATTGACATTTTCCTTCCAGTACTGTTATACTACAAGGAGCCAATATGTGTGATGGTTTAATATATATAGATTTACTACTGCTCCTTCTATTCTATGAGGATATTGCTGTTGCTTCAAAATCAATGCAGGGTACATGCCTTCAACTTGATTTTTGTGGGTTTTTCCTTTATTTTCTATCTGAGCACGTTTGGCATCCGTGCATCAAGAGATGATGCATTTGTCATGGTTTAGTTTCATTTTCTCATCCGTAAATGGAAGCAAAAGACTCTACTATATTCCCCTTGTTCTAGTTAGTCCATTGTCACTGCGGAAATATGAATTCTGAAAAAAAAACAGGTTGATATATATTGCTGTTTCATGAAATTTGGGCATTGTGCTGTCCACAACTCTATAGGAATTTTTTTATTGAATCAGTTAAAATTTGGGTTCAGATACAGGTGTGCTGTCCACACAACACTGGATTTAGATAAGTGCACTGAAAAAATGTTGTATTCAGTTATCTGGGATGCACCTTGGGCTATATCATGAACCAGCTGACCGTACTAGTTTAATTGTAATTTAGATCTCACATGCTCTCTTAAGTGTGAATGATCGGATGTTTATAGACAACATATCATTTTCTTGTCTTAAGTGTGAATAGCAGTAGTAGTAGTTAAAATTACTCAATAATCCCAATCTCAATTTTAACTATGATCTCTCAACAATCCAATATAGGCTGGTATATTATTTTAACTATGTTTCCGTTCTATGCATCTTATAACCTTAAGAAAGGAGAAATTAGGTGTAGTATCGTAATCTGAAATGACTATTGAAATCTGGATGTCTTTTTTCATATAAGCTCAGTATTGAACTCTGCATGTTCTTAGCGTATTGTGTAACTTCATTCATTTTGTTTGGCTCCGAGAAGGCTAGGTAGAAAGGAACTTTAGTCCCTAGGTAGAGTGAATTTGAATTATCACTAGATGGAACCTTAGTCCCATAGTCTAGGTAGATCAGCTTTACTGCATAGTAGTCTTTCATATTACCTAATTAAGATATGTACTTCTAATGACAGTTATTTGTTCTCCTTTGTAGGCAAGATTCTTCTTCCTACAACCGATTTAAGGAGTTAGCTACTGTCATTCAATGGTATATAGTTATCTCCAACTGACGTGTGATTAGTTATTGTAGATTATATACTTCAGTAAGCAGCTTGCCGATAAATAAACGGACACTAGAATCATACCCTGTTTTTTTCGTCCATAGTGTTGCACTCTCAACGAAAATCAACTGTCAGGACACCAGCTTACATTTCCCAGTATCCAGATGTTTTTCCATGAATTTTTTGCTATGAGTTTCCCTGAAATTTGTGATGACTTTGCCTTGCTGTGCACTTGTGCCTTTATATTGTTCATTTGTTTTCAGATCATTAAACTTTTATTGTCCTGTAGACCTGTGAAAGTTCAGATTCAGACTCATTGCAACAAGATAATCTCAAATAGGTTTTTGTTTATTGTGCTGTCTACACCTCTATAGGATTTTTTTATTGAATCAGTTAAAATTTGGGTTCAGATACAGGTGTGCTATCCACACAGCACTGGATTTAGATAAGTGCATTGAAAAAATATTGTATTCAGTTATCTGGGATGCATCTTGGATGAAGAATAATAAGCTCCTTTCTCATTATTATTTTGGTATTAATGCTGTTTTAGTCTAGGTCAGATCATTTTAGGACTGTTTTAATAGGACTTATGCTTTCCAATGTTTTAATAGGACAGTTTTAATGTTTCAGACAGCACTACAAGAGTAAGATGTGGACAGGGTACTTGCCTTCAACTTGATGAAGATCACCTCCCATAAAGCGAATTCCTAGTGAAACGCCTCGAGCACTGCTTGGTGAGGCTTACACACCCTTTTCATTTGTATTTCATAAATAGAGAATTGAGCATTCTTCTGACAAAAAAAGCTAGAGTGTCAAGCAGATGTGGAGTCCATAGATCTTAATATCTGAAATGTGGAGCGATGCTTATTTTGTTAAATTTGTTTGACTGGTGATACAAATTAAAATTATCAAATTATTTCTGCTTTGAAAGGCTCTCAAGTAGTTTACCAATCAACATTTGGTGGTTCTGGTTTGGGTGCACACAAGGAAAGGGGATAGCTACATGCTAAGCACTTCAAACAGCCCTTTGTGCAATTGTGCTTGACGAACACACATCAGATTTCTTCAGTATGGGGCTGTATCTAAGATTCGCTACTGTAACTAATAATTAGTATAATTTACAAAGGCTGGGATTTTCCTGTGATGCGTTGCTATATATGAACTAGCTCTTTGTCAGTTTCAAAGGCTGGGAGTTGTCTGTGATGTTGTTGCTATATTTGAACTAGCTCTTGGTGTGATGTTGTCGCTATGTTTGAACTAGCTCATGGTGTGATGTTGTATCAGTGCTAATGTTGTGGGGCAACTATCTTGTTTGTACAGAACACTCCTTTTGATCTTGTTTGGTTTATAGATGTGAGGCGTATGGCGTGTTGATTTGTTTATGGCATATGCATGTGATGTACCTTTCCTGTTTGTAGTTTCTACCTCAACTGTATAAATCTGTTTACAGTTTTCAGGACAAGACACCATTCCTCACTTAATAGAAGCATGCATCTGCCTACATTTGATTATTTTCACATGTTTGAGGTCATTGACCATATATGGACTGTTTTAGTGCTTTATAGAAGAAAATTGTGCTACTTGTATAGAAGGTGGGCAATTGTGATACTTGCACAGAAGGGGAAGGGGAAGCGTCATGTTTACGTATATTTTCTGAGCTCCAACTGTCAACCTCATATTTGTCCAGATTCAATGTTTCTTGTTTCTATTGGCTGATCATATATGTATTGTTTGGACTTCATCATGAATGAGTCTATTTGTAAGAGAAACATGCACAATGATGTGAGTTTTGTATTAATTGGCAACCAAATGGCCTTTTTATTTTTTTAATGCCTTGAAATGATTCCGTCGAACCATCTGACGCTAAAAGCATTTATAAGGTCAAATTGTCTGTCGCTATAGAGTTCTAGTAGGCCATCTAACGCTATAGTATACTGACAGGCCATCTGACGCTAAAAATATTCAGGTCAATAGATGGTCTGACGCTAAAAATCTTGTCTGACGCTAAAGCTTTTTAGCGTCAGGACTTACAGCGTCTGCAGAAGTCTGACGCTATATGTTTTTAGCGTCAGATCATCTGACGCTGTATCCGCTTTTAGCGTCAAATCATCCAACGCCAATTCTGGTGTTGTGGTGTAGTGTGCTATGAAAAAGACATGTCATATCTAGCGTTATCAACCTAATTGCATAAATATATTTTTATAGCAGAAACTTTAAACTAAAGTACGTCATAAAATAGATCCACAACATAGAGAATTTAACATGGATTCTAGAAAGTCCTTACTTGCTATCATACAATTTTTCAATGAATTACCAAGAATTTCAAAAATTAGCTGTATAAAAGGGAAAGCAAAAACGAGAATCACTTTTGCATCGGGAACCGTAGATTTGCTTCGAAATTAATGGAGCCCATATTTGCAAAAGTATGAGTCTTGGTAATCTTGCAATAAAAGCCAACGAAAAGCTTCTGCCTCAATCCATGCCCTTCTGCTTCTCTTTTGCAGGGGATTTGATGGGAGAACGACAGAGACGTCGGCCTGGAGGTGACCAAGACCGGCAGGGAGGGGCACTGGGCTTTGCTTCGGCCAGCGAGCGACAACAGCACAGAGGCAGCGGCACGCAGCGGCAGTGATCGGCCAGGCAGCAACCGCACAGGGGAGGGCGAGCGACCAGCACCAGAGGAGCGGGAGGGAGAGAATGAGTATGGGAGAGAAGAGTGTTGGACTCATCCCTATCTCTCCTCCACTCAACATTGCACCGGGGCAAGTGGCAATCGGGCGACGGGGAGAAGACACGCATGGGGCGGCGTGGCAGTCCTAGGCCAACCAGGCCACAACCCAAATAAAATGCCCTAAAAAATAAAAGTAATTACGAAATTGCCATTGGCTTTCTACCCTTCCAACTGTAAATCCAAAAGTCATTTTGATCAACCGGTTGCACCGTGATGTAGAGCGACTCGAGTACAACAACTTTGATAAAGAAGTTTGGTCAAATCCATAACGGTTGAATAGATATAAAGCTCCAAAGTAAAGTACTTGAAATTGGAATCTGGAACTCAAATTTCACCGAGGAAAAGTTAACTTTTTCTGTTTTCGAATATGTTTTTGAAGATTCAAATGAGCTCCAAAAGCTATGAGACCTGATTTGTTGTTTCCATCATGATGAGTACTTCAACTCATATTAAGGAATTAATTTGAGTTGCCATATGAATTTGGAAGAGAAAATGCCGCAAAGAAGGCAATTCATTGCTGTTTTTCCAAGACTTCTCAGAGAACTCAAGTCGGCATTGAACTTGAGGCAACATTTTGAGCCACTTAGAGGTTGAATCAGGGATTGGTCCAAAAATAAAGTTTGTTGCAAATATCTTTATCTTCAACTTTGCTTTAAGGATCAACCTAATATCTTGTATAAAACTTGAATCTCAACCTTTGTCAATGCAGCACCACGAGAGAGCTCAATTTAGGGTTTTAAGCCGACGGAGGCGTTTTCTTGGAACTTGATCAACACAAACCTTTCATAACTTTTGCTCACGAGTTCAAGTAGAGTTGTTTGGACATGGTTGCAAGGTTTGATTGGACTCACATCTTTTCATCCATTAAAAAACAAGTTATCAAGTAAGCAAAGGTGCATCATCCAGGTTTACATTGGGACTTATTTTCATAGATTTGAATTTGACTTGACTTGTTTGAACTCACCACTGTTTAATTAGTGATATACACCAGAGGTGTTAATTCTTTTTTTTAACTTAGAGAGACACAAACTAAATCCATAACCATCGTGCATGTAGAGTATGCAATCGGACAGCAGCAACACCGACAATTCCAAGCTTAACTTCACTCCCGCGCGACGGCAACCACCTGCTTGCCGACGTTGCGGCCGGAGATCAGGCCCACGAGTGCTGCCGGCGCCGCCTCGATCCCCTTGGCAAAGTCCTCCACGTAGACCACCTTCCCTTTCTTGAGGTACCCGGCCATCTCCTCCTCGAAACGCTGGCGGTACTCGCCGGCGTAGTCGCTCACTAGGAACCCTTCCATGCGGAGGCGCTTCCCGACGAGCAGGAAGAGGTCTGGCGCGCCGTCGGGCCGCTGGAGGTTGTACTGCGACACCTGACCGCACACGGCGATCCGGCCAAACGGCCGCATGTTGCGCAGCACGGCCTCCAGCATCGCGCCGCCTACATTCTCGAAATACACGTCGATGCCCTCAGGGAAGCACCTGTAGCCGACGACGGGAAAGAAAACAGACGTTCATAACTTGCACTGTGTGTGAACGACATACAAAATGGATGCGAATCTTAAGTACAGGTTTGATGGTTTTGTAAACCTCTTTAACGCAGCGTCGAGGTCCAGCTCCTTGTAATTGAAAGCGTCGTCGAAGCCAAACTTTGTCTTCAACAGATTAACCTGAAGATGCGCAGCAGTAGCAGTACTGTTAGTAAATAGTTTACCAAGATTAATGCAATTGTTCATCCAAATTAATGTAACAGAACAGATGCTTGTATTTCGTGGAACACTGCTGGTACCTTGTGATCAGAGCCAGCACTGCTGACAACATAGCAGCCTGTGAGAGCAAGTATAGTAGCAGGCTGCAAACCGGCTAAATGGTGACGTGGAGGAGAGAAGAGAAGAGAGAGAAGCAAAACGGACTGTAAGCTTACAGCCAGCTCTGGAAGAAAGTTTGTGAGAGTGACAGGTGGACCCAATATTAATGTTGAAGACTTAACTTATATGAGTGGGCTGAGAGCAGGCTGCAAAAAAATCTTACAGCCAGCAGTTGACTGTATTATTAGCCTTGCTTAGCAAGCTGCCCAACGATCTGACCAACGGCGCCTGATGCCGCTGAGACAAAGACATTCTCCCTTTCTTAGCCTTGGCCACTTCAAAACGCCCAGCATTTGCGGTGATCCCCAGCACGCCTGAGTTATTCATGAGCTTGTTGTAATATAATCTAGTCAAAATGAACTTGGCACTGGAGTAACAAGAAAACATTCAGTGGAGTGGAAAAGACGTACGAGGGATCTCAGGTAGCCTATTTAGGGCTAATTTGAAAACTCAAATCCTCTAAGATTCCTTAGCTTTTCTCATAGTGGAAAATTTATGGGGGTATTATTTTGCTAATGCTTCAACTAAGACGTTCCGGACACCTTGCTCCACTCGCTCCCCCAAGCGTTGTTCACCTAATAAAAAAACAAAATCAACTCCCGCAAGTCACGCTATGCTGCCGCACCTTATCCCTTCCGCGCTCCTCATCCCCTATCATGGTGCACCAATGCCGATGTCCTCCCCCACTGGAAGCTCCCCTTCCGCGCTCCTCGTCTCCTGCCATAGCGCACAAACGCCGATGTCCTCCCCCACCGGCTGGGAGCCCTCAAAAGCTCGTAGATCCGGCGGCCCTGTCCCTCACTTCGGCGTTCACCTCCCTCCACACCGGCATCCGACGGTTCCTTCCCCGACCCTGACGTCCTCCTTTCTCACCCTGACGGTTCCTTCCCCACCCTGACGGTTCCTTCCCCACCCCGGCTTCCTCCTCCCCAACCCAGGCGGCACGCTCCCCTGACACTGGTGTCCTACCCGCGCTCCCGCGTAGGCGCTCTCTCCCCTCCCCTCCTATGTTGCAATTGTATCTTTTAATTGTTTCAGATGTTTCAGAGGTATATATATGTTGCAATTGAATCATATGAATGTTGCAAAAGTAGATCTGAGGATATTTGCACATGTTGCATATGTGCAAGTGTTTCAAATGCATGTTGCAAGAATTTGTTCGAAGCGTTTCACCTATTTCTAAACGTATGATTGTAATCATTCTAATCTGGATGTTTCGTATGCTTCACTCAAATGGTGCAATAATATGTTCCAAATGTTTGAGCTGCTTGAATCCTATGTTTTAGTAATTGTCCCATGTTGTTGCAAGCATTTTATTTGAGCGTTTTATATTGTTCGGTTGGGGGTGAGCCGAGGGCCGGCGGATGGGGCACGTGGCTCGCCGGGGGCCAGTGGTTGGAGGCGTTGGGGCTCGATGGACAGGGGTGCTACGGTCAGGCGGCGTTGGGGCGTGCTCGTCACGTGCGTGAGGCCGTGCGAAGGAGGATGCGGTGGGCTGCAGGGGCGAGCGGCTCGCCAAAGGGTTAGCTGTCCGGACTAGGGGGTGTCGATGGAGAGTGCGGGTGGGGCAATGTCGAAAGGGACGCGGATGGTTTAGCACTTGAGCGCGGGCATCCGGATGTGCATGGTGCGCTGGACGTCCGGATGCTAGTGACTCCCACATTATTTGAATAACAATTTAGTTAATTATAGAAGGGTAATTATGAAGGGGTTATCATCCGTGGGTTTTCCTCCCCTTACTTCCAAACTATCCCTTAGAGACAGGGCCAGCCCCACTTGGCCACACGTCGCAGTCACAAGTCACGCTATTTCTTTTTGAGTGAAATATGTGTATATATGTAACTATGGAGATCAAACCTAAGACCTCTTGCTTCACATGTTGTTTCTTTAGTCACTACACCTCAAAGTCAATTTGTGTCTGAGTAGCTGATTATATTCCTTTTTATTCACTTAGATAAATATTGCAATACATATTTAAGACCATAAAAAAAACTTTGAACTAGAAAGTTTTAGATCTTTTCGAGTACTGCAACTTTTGGTTAGGTCTTTTGTTTAGGTCGCTTCTCCATCCGATCTCATTTGAAAGTTTTTAAAATATTAAATGCAAATTATGAAAACTAAAAACATAATTTGCAGGGTATTAACTGATTTTAAATGGAAAAGTTGTCAATTACAAAATTTTAAACCTCTTCAAATATTACTACTTTGATATAAAGTTTGTCTTCATTCTACTTTGTTTGAAAAAGTTGAGTTTTACTAGTTGCCAAACATACACACCCTAGATGTGGACAAGCAATAGGAAATTTGCTTATGATTTCATCCTTTCTTGCTTAGGTTCATATTTCCCGGACTATACAATCAGCTAATTAGCTGAATGATTTTGCAAGATTTGGTTGTTTATGGTCGCAGAGGTCAGAATTGTTCCATTCAAAATTAAATGTTACTAGAGTAAGTGGCTTTTTAAATTGCTCACAACTGAGGGTACTTGGCAACAAATGCTACACAAAAAATATTTAGGATCTAAGCCTCTTTCACAAGTTGAATGGAAGTATGGAGACTCGCATTTCTGGGCTAGCCTAATGAAGGTTAAACGAGATTTTCTCCGTTTTGGGACCTTCATAATTCAAGATGGATCACAAGTACGATTCTGGGAAGATAGGTGGCTAGGACAGTCAACTCTGCGTCAACAATATCCTTGCCTTTATAACATAGCCCGACATAAATAGGCTACTGTAGCAGAAGTGCTAAGCACGTCTCCACCTACCCTATCTTGGCGAAGAGATCTAATCGGATACAAATTAGTGGCTTGGAACAACTTACTTCCACGCATCACGAATATTGTGCTAAGCCAGTAAGAAGATGAATTTCGCTGGAACTTGCATCCTAATGGACAGTTCTCTGTTAAATCTCATTACCTGACAATGATCCATAATGACGTTCCTAATATAAATAAGTGTGTGAGGAAACTAAAAGCTCCGTTGAAGATAAAAATATTTTTATGGTACCTACGTAGAGTAGTAGTGTTAACCAAAGATAACTTAGCTAAACGTAATTGGCATGGCAGCAAACAATATTGTTTTTATCACAAAGATGAGACAATTAAACACCTGTTTTTTGAGTGCTGTTTCGCTCGTGCTGTCTGGTCCATTATTCAAGCGACATCAGGCTTGTCTCGACCACATAGTATATCAAACATGTTTGGGTCTTGGCTCTGTGGTTTTAGGAAAGAACTAAAATCGTTGGCCTTGCTAGGTGCAGCAGCTACATGTTGGTCGCTTTGGTTATGTAGGAATGACCTAATTTTTGAAAAGAAACGTACCTCTTTTCCTTTACAGGTTATTTACTCGATTATTCATTGGCTTCGCACATGGGCTGTACTACAGAAGCCAACTTCTCAAGATTTGGTTATAGCGGCATCTCAACAATTGGCGCGGGTGGCCAAGGAGTTTTTTACCCAGGCACATGGGTGACAGTCTAGTCTTCGGATCGAGGATTCTTAGTTTTTGTTTCTTTTATAAGGCTGTTTGTATCCTTGTTATACAGAGGCCGGAAGTGTTTCAAGGTTTTTGTATCATCTTGATGTAACGATCTGGAAATTAATAAAGCTTTCCTTATCGAAAAAAAGCTACATGGATTAACTCGATGAAGCACTCACCAAGTACACCGGTGTAGTAGGAGAGCGGAAATTCGGGGTGATTAATCTTATGGCAGAATTGTGGGTTGGTGGACAGTATGTGTCAACTACCTTTCCAGTTTTTCAACAGAAACGAACATTATGTATATATATAGGGGTCTGTTATAGTGTTTCGGGAGGAATAGTTTCTCCCTTGTAAGTTATTTTGCAGCCATAAAAATTCTGGGATAAATTATAGAAGAAGGTGTGATATCAAGCTTAAAACTCTAGTGAATAGTGTCCCACTAAACAGCCTACCATTAGACTACAGATCCATTCGTTTATTTGCAACATTTTAGGAAAAGTAATTAAGGGCAGTTTAATCCTTATTTTATAATAATTTAACGATAATGATAAGATAAGGATGTCCGTCTATGACTCGTGAGCCCACATGCACTCCCACAGAAAGAAAAAAGAAACAAAATCCCCATTCACCCACTCACTCCTCGTGGTGTCTCCACCCTTCACACTGCTCGTGACACCTTCGCTTGCCGCCCGTTGCTGCGCCTACTGCTGGTCCCTTCTTCCCTTCCCCCTCCAGCCAGAGCTCCCTGCCTGACCCTTCTCCCGTCTGTCGCCTACGGCCAGCCCATTCCTTATAGGCCTCGCCTTGCTAGAGCCCAGCGGTGGCCTGCGCCATCGCCGATGTGTCTCCCCTCCTTCCCCTCCGCTCGCCTACGACGACGGTAGCCCGAATCCTTGGCAGTGCTCAGCGACAGCCCGAATCCTTGGCAGTGCTCACTCGGGCGACGCTCCTCCTCCTGACACTGACATCCTCCCCCATTAGGAGCCCGCAATGCTCATAGATCCGACGGTCACGGTGTTCCCCGCACTAGGCTCTCTCTCCTCCCCCTATGCTGCATTTGTAGGTTTCAATTGTTTTAAACATTTTAAAGATATGTTGCTGAATTATAATGATGTTGGAAAAGTAGATCTAGGGATGGTGCACATGTTGCATATGTTGCAATTATTTCAGAGGCATGTTGTAAGAGTATGGTTCGAGTGTTTCAGATGTATGTTTCATCTGTATTTCCTAGACGAATGTTGCAATTGTGTTTATTTAGATATTGCGTATGGTTGTAACAGTTTTCAAGTGTGTTTTAGGTATTTTCCAAGTGTTTCGTAAGCATATTTCAAGTGTTTCAACTGTCATCAGACGTATGTTGCAACCGTTGTATTTAGATATTTCAAAAGTAGATCGAGTGTTGCATCTCTCTTCCCCACCTTCTGGTGCATCGTCTCTCCGAGAACCGGTATGACATTTGTACGACCGGTCGGGTCCTTCCGAATCGAAGGCACCGTGCGCCCTTCCCCTCTTGTCGCCCGGGCGGCATGGGCCCGCGTGTAGCGAGAAACAAGTGTGGCGTTGCATGACATGGCAAGGGCCTGCGGAAGGGGGCGTGATGGGGGCTTGCAGAGGGAGGGCGCTTGAGATGCAGCATGGTGGTGAGATGTGGTGTGGAGGAGATAGACCGCGGTTGGGGACATGTGCACATATATAGGCGTTATTTTCTATATTCAGGTGTTGTTTACTGAGGTACGTCCAGATGCTTCGTGGCGCCCAACGTCCGGGCCTAGACGTGCCTATAATTTAAACAATAACTCTCCGAGGCAGCAAAGGTGGGATCCTTTGTAGGGGTGAAAATGGTACGGATATTTTCTGATCGTATTCGAGACCGAATCCATTTAGAGGGGTTTACACCAATCTATATCCGTGTTTGGATATTGAACATTTGATACCGTATCCGTATCCGAATACTCAAATCACATGTTTATGATGTTGATAACAAATCATATCCTATCCTGAATGATTGTCACTATTCATATTCGAATCCGAATCCGAATCCAAACAAAAATATGAAAACAATTGTAATATCAGTGATATCCGTCCGTATCCGATCCGTTTTCATATGTAATCCTTTGGTCTGGATCGTGTTACGAGAACGACGAGGACATGATCCCGAAGTAAGCTGGATCATTGAGAGAGGCGGCGCTTGATCCAGCATGGAAATTTAATTGGCGTATAAATACTGTCAACCCAAATTAAAACATTACCTACTTAGTATATATACCTCTTATAAAGTTTTTTAACTAAAGAACTTTACAAGAGACACAAGTGGATCAGATCATGTTAGTACTCTTGTCTGCTCTCTCTCCTCTCCTCTCTTCTCTATGTGTCAGCATACAAAGCCTACTTATTACACGACATTTTATTATACTTCTTATATATTCACTTATGCTTCAAGAAAGTAGGTATATATAGAATGAAATATTAATTAGCACATACAAATCGTACCTGCCCTGGGACGAAATCCGGGACGAAGCTGGGCTGGTCGTGCTTCGTCATGCGGGTGCGCATGTAGGGGTCGCACGAGAGGTAGAGGTTCTTGACCACGATGGCCGCCGACCCGGGCGGCACGGCCAGGCGCAGGGTGCCCACGACGACCTCCATGTCCTCCTCCGTGGGGTACCCTGTGACGTAGCGCTTCAGGATGACACGCCTGTTCGTCACCAGCTCCCCCTCCTCCAGTAGTTGGGCCGCCTCCATTGCTTCCGATCCTTTAGCTACTAGCTCGCTCTTTTCACACCCCTCGCTCTCGCTGTCTGTATGTCTCTGCTCGATCGTCGGTCCCTAATCTCCTCTGCCCATTCAACGTCTTCTCAGAGAGAAGGATCATCACCCGCGCGGCTTTATAGAATTGTGAGGATGCACAAAGCATGATAACAGTCATTATGTGTATTTTATTAATTTACTACGACATTCATCACTGTAGGTAATAATGCATGCAGTGACCAGTGGCCAGTGGGTAGCATGTGCCTGTCATTTGGGCAGTCGGCATCCAGCGTGCGTTCAGGGCCGTCCCAACAATTTCAAGGGTTTAGGCAACGACGACTCTAAGGGCCCGGCAATTAAGGGTTCAGTGTAATGATTGAATGATATATTACTATTCATTAACTTGCAATATACATTTAGTTCATGAAAAAAGGTCAAAAATTCAAAGTAGCTAGAGGAACGGTAAAATAATGTAAATGTTTGTTAGGCAACATCTAACATGTTCAAATGAAATTAAATTGAATTAGAAATCTAGATATTTAGAATCCTATCACGATAATACGAAATGATTTACATTTAAATTTAGAAAGAATTACCTTTTGGCGGTATGGCTCCATGAATTAAATAAATAAATAATGGGTCAACCATTTGCTTCAATCGCTTGATGCGTGATAGCCTATATGGATTGGATTGCAAGGTCGAAAATCGAATTGAAGTTGCCACTATCGGATTCAGATCAAACAAACACAAAATTAATTGCAGCAACTTCTGCAAGCCGTAGAGTACGTGATAAACTGAAATCTGAAATCACTTACATTTAGAGGTACATGGAGGAACGGAGGGACTACAACACTTGCGCTACTGCATTAGCTGTGGGCTGCCGCTGCTGGCTAAATTTGATCAGTGGTATCGATCGATGATGAACGCTGCACGCCGTCACATGAGTCGAAGAGACGCGTGAATACTACTCATCCATAGCCGCGGCCACACAGACTCTCAGCTGAACTCCGTGTGGTTGAAACTGGTATGAGAAAAATAGCCAAATATACACGTATAATACTATATATGTACTGTACTCCTATACTCATGGCCCCCCAGGGTCAAGGGCCCTCGGCATGCCCACCCCTCTGGGACGGGCCTGCGTGCGTTGATGAGGTAAACCTACTGTGTCTGGATGGCAGCCCAACCAAGGCAGTGGCCAGCCGCCCATTTTCCTTTTTCAGTTGTTGTTGACACATGCACATCTCTGTTCGGGTCGGCAGTCGGCACGCAGGGTAGGCCAGCATCTGTCTGCCGCTCTTCTAACAAACGATCTTTCGTCTGTCCTAAAACCAAGTGTCGTTTTTGTTTTCTAAGGAGTCAATTGTTTTTTCCTTAATTAAATATATACTAAAAATATTAATGTTTATAATATATAATTAGGATGATCAAATAGATCGTTCCATTTATTTTTATTATAAACTCATTTTTATAATATTTTTTCTGTAAATTAATTAAATCAAAGAAAGCTTAACCGACACCAATAAGACAACACTATTTATTTTGGACGAAAGGGAGTAGTACAATACTACAAGTACCAATGGCTAGTGCTTGTTGTCACTTCACTCTTGTTGAGGTATAGTTTTTGTTCTCATTTTTTATGTACTCTCGTCTTACCGAAAATGTATGGAAATCAAATGCTTTCAAATTTAACTAAAATTTTACAGAGGTAATATTGATATCATGATACAAAATAAATATCATTAGATTAATTCTAGAATATATTTTTATAATAAATTGACTTAGAGACATAAATATAAATAATATTCATTTCAAACTTTATAAGACTTAAACTACTTTAATATATATGGATATTATAGTTGTATTTTTTAATAGAGGCAAGTAATAAAGATTGCGGATTGCGTTGGTCTTAAATTGTCATGTGAATATGTGATAGTGGTACTGGTACGACAGTGGTGGGAGGGCCTTGTGATAGCGCACATATATCCAAGGCTTGGGTTAGCCTCACATCTTGTCAACAAAAAAGAAAAAGAAAAAGAAACGTAACGATGCATCAGAAAGCAGTTTCAGGCTATCGAGGATCTTAAGTGACTGTTTGGCACGGCTAGCTTCATTAGCGAAGCTTTTTTTTGAAAATAGCTTTATTAACAACCTTTTAGGTTGGGTTGAGTTATTTTGAAAAAAGTATTTAGTAAAATAACTTCACCAACAGCTTTATGTATGGATGGAAGAGAGAAATCTGACTAAAGTAAGCTACTTTTTTTAGCTCCATTCTACTCATGTCTTTGTGAAAGGAAGAGAAAAACAGCTTCGTCACCCATCAATCTATTTTGAAAATAGGTGTTTGGCAAAAAGAAAATGCTCACAACTCATAAAGTTGTTATGAGCTATACTGCGGGGAGTACGACCCGAGACACCCATGGCGCACTATATGGGTTGTACCATCCAAAATCGCTCAGCCAACAAGATCAAAGAATGTGATGCACGATGCTGCCCAACATGCACCGCAATACTACAAGAAGATAATACCAAATAAGATATTCTACTTGTAATTCTTTTCCTTCAGAGTATATAAGGAGGGGCAGGTGAGAGTCCCCATGTGTTTGGTTTTGAGTAATTGATGAAACCTACCTAAGTACTAACCTTGATCTCTAAGTGTGAATCATGAGATAGGTTGGTACATGCCATGTGATGGAGCTAATGGATCAAAGGTGATGATAGGAAGGCTCTAGCATGGTGGTGCAAAGGAAAATAGAAAAGGGATTCAAGGCAAAGGTGAAATAGAAATCTTTTTTCGGTTTGGTGATCAAGACATCATAGAGGGTGTGATCACATTTAGGATAGATAGCCGTACTATCAAGGAGTGAGCTCTTGTGTTTGATTACGGTTATCATGTGCCACTAGGTTCTTTGCATTGCATATAAAATCAATTGAACTAGTGAAACAACCAACTAATTCCAAGATATTTGTGAACTAAAAGCTAACACACGTGCACAAGTGTTGAAATCACTTAGTGTTAGCCCTTGAAAGCTTGGGAGAAGTTGGTGAAATGTTTGGGCAGAGAAAGGCAGTCCGGACGCAAGGTCCGAACGCTAGGGTATATGCTGTCCGCACCATGGCGCATGCGTCCGGAAGCAAACCCTAGGCAGAGCTGTCGGTGAAAAGGAGTCCGGACGCTAGGTGTTGACCGGAGCTGAGCTCCGGACTCACGTCTGGAGAAGCGTTGCTCTATGTTGTTTCTGGAAGAAAGGATCCGGACGCAAGTGTTGGTCCGGCAGGGGCTCCGGACGCGCGTCCGGAGGTGCTGGTTGCTCTCGAGCACTCTCGTGTCCTCTGGAATTTATTTCCGGACGCTGGGAACAGCGAGTCCGGACCCTAGCTACATTGGCGACCGGAGACGCGTGGCGCACAGAGGTGAGCGCGGGAATCAGGTCGTTTGAATAGGGGCTCGACCAGACGCATACGGCATGGTCCGGACGGCGCTTCGCGCGCGTCCGGAGTGCCGCGTCCGGAGGCTCAAGCAGAGCCGTTGGCTCTCGGCTAGTGAAGGGTCCGGACGCGGCTGATGGTCCGGACCCCCTATGTAAAGTGCGTCCGGAGTGGACGCAGAGGCAGTGTTTTGAGGGCTAAACGGCTAGTGTTTGAGTGGAGGCTATATAAGGTGGTATGGCCGGCCCTTGGGGCATTCTCTTGCACTCCTACTTCACTCATACACTTGTGCTTGCTTGAGATTGCTCCACCCACTCATCCTCTTGACATAATTGACATATTCATGAGAGATTGAGTGAATTCAAGTGCATTGCTCTTTGATTGCATACTAGTGGCACTTGGTGATCGTCGTCGTCGCGGGAGTTCTTGTTATTCTTGGAGGTTGCCACCTCCTAGATGGCTTGGAGCGACGAGGATCGTTGAGAGGAGGAAGGTGTTTGTCTCCGGCTCCGATCGGTGGATTGTGAGGGGTTCTTGAACCTTCCCCGCGGGAGTTCGCAAAAGGTATCTCTAGTCGATTGCTTGTAGCTTGTGGATCCCTATCTTGTGTTGGTTTTGCGGCACCTGGTGACGGGTTTGGCGTGTGATGCCAATTAGCGTGTGAATCTCCAAGTAGGTGTATCGCTACAACGAGGACTAGCTTGTTGGCAAACAAGTGAACCTAGGTAAAAAATATTGTGTCTCATTGTCTCTCTACCGAGGATTCATCTTGTGATTGATTGGTTGTCTATTGGCTCATCTCTTCGCGGCGGTATAACCTTTCTTACTCTAGCTTTGCTTTATATTCTTTACATTCTTGCAAAGTAGAGCCTCTAGCTTAGCTTGTGTAGCTTAGTTGAGTAGCACTAGTTCTCTAGCTTTTGTGTGTGACTTAGGTTACTTTTTCTAGTGACTAGAATTGGTAGGTGGCTTGCCTAGCCGTAGTGCTAGTGCAAACTTGCTTTTACGTCGTGTTTTATTCTAAAAAGTTTGCTTAGTGTTGTTGTAGAATTTTTTAATAGGCTATTCACCCCGCCTCTAGCCATATCTAGACATTTCAAGTGGTATCGGAGCGGTACACTGTTCTTACAAGGCTTAACATCCCACGGTGTTAAGATGGCTCAAATCAACAACACCAAGAGGCCACCCAAGTTTGATGGCACCAATTATAGCTATTGAAAGGCATTGATGACCACCCATATCAAATCAATCAACCGGAAGATATGGTTGGTGGTCGACAAGAAGTTTGAGGTAGCAAATGAGGAGGCACCCACCACGGCCGAGGAGGAGAAGCTCCAAAACAATGACATTGCTTTGAGTGTCATCCATGAAGCAATCTCAAGAGAAGTGTTTGAACAAATCAAGAACATTGAGAGAGCTCATGATGCATGGAAGAAGCTTGAAGAGTCTTATGAAGGGACTCAATCCATGAAGGGGGCCAAGGCATACATCTTGAAGGAGAAGTTTGCAAGCTTCAAGATGAAGGAAGATGAGAATGTGCCGGAAATATTCAATAGGCTTGAGGTGCTTGTCAATGACCTCAAGTCACTTGGAGAGAATGTGGAGAAAAAGGGCTTCTCATTCAAAATTTTGAGGAGTCTTCCCTCAAGATTTGAGATGCTAGTCACTCTATTGGTGAGAAGTGGATTGGACACAATGACACCAAACCAAGTTCTTGGTGAGGTGATAGCCGATGACACCTTTAGAGAAGACAAGGACAAGATAAGAGAAAACAAGGAAAAGAAGGATGAGAAGAAGGAAGACAACAAGAAGAGCTTGGCATTCAAGGCCACATCTTCATAAAAGGGCAAATAAAAGATCAAGTGTGATAATTCAAGCAATGATGAAAGCTCAAGCCAAAGTGATGATGATGAAGAAGAGATGGCTCTATTTGTCAAGAAATTTGGCAAGTTCATGAAGAAGAAAGGCTATAGAGCAAGAAGGAAGAAGAGCTCACACAAGTTCAATGAGAAGGATAGAAGATGCTTCAAGTGCAATAGCAAGGATCATCTCATTGTGGATTGCCCTCATCATGTGACAATGAAGATGAGAAGAAGGGCAAGAAGAAAGAGAGAAAAGAGAACAAGATGTTCCTAAAGAAGAACAAGAAGGGAGGATCATATGTTGTCACTTGGGATAGTGATTCCTCAAGTGATGATGAATCAAGTGATGATGAGAAGAGATCAAGCAAGAAGAAGGTTCTTGCAAGCATTGCTATGAAAGACAAGATCTCTCTCTTCGACACTCCATCTACATGCTTCATGGCTTGGTCCACTAAGGTACAATCCAATGATGAGAGTGATTCTAGTGATGATAATGATGATGAACCCACTAAAGATGAACTAATTGAAATGTTGGAAGATGCTAAGATTCAGTTTGACCTCAAGAGAAAGGAGTGCAAAGCATTGCGGAAAGAGCTTCAAGCTCTCAAGCAATCCTTTGATGAGCTAAACCGCTCTCATGAGAGGCTAGAGGATGCCCATGAGAAGCTTGGCAAAGCTCACTCTAAGCTTGAAAAAGCTCACTCATCTCTTTTTGAGCAAAAGGAGAAAGAGCATGTTTCAACAAGTAACATGGGAACAACTTGTGACATAATTAATGAATCTTTCTATGAACCCATCATCATCACCCCAACTAACCCTTCTTGTAGCACTTCTAACTCTACCTCCTCTACTAGTGATGGTTTCTCTTGTGATGCTTCTCTAATAGTTGAGAATGAGACCCTTAAGAAGGAGGTTGGTAAGCTCACTCTAGCATTAGGCAATGTCTATGGTGGAGACGCCCGCTTGCTTAAGTGCTTGGGTAGCCAAAGGTTCTCCCTTTGCAAAGAAGGACTTGGCTATACCCCCAAGAAAGGCAAGGCGGCCTTTGTGACTCCAAAGCCTCGCTTTGTGAAGAGCAATGGCCGGTTTTGCTCAAGTTGCAAGCAAGTAGGGCATGATGAGCAATATTGCAAACTAAATCTAAGCAAGATAAAATTTACAAGTGGTTATGTTCTTACCAAAGGCAAGAAAGGTGTGATAGCTAAGTACATGGGTACACCCAATGAGAGCTCAAAGAAGAAAGCTATTTGGGTACCTAAGTCCTTAGTCACTAACTTTGGAGGACCCAAGCAAGTATGGGTACCTAAGAAGAATTGAATTGTTTTGTAGGTCAATTATAAAGCCGGAGGGAGGCATTGGGTGCTTGATAGTGGGTGCACTGAACATATGACCGGAGATTCAAGAATGTTCAACTCTATCAAGCCAAATGATTGAAATGGGGTTGATTCTATCACATTTGGTAACAATGGCAAAGGCAAGGTCAAAGGGCTTGGTAAGATTGCAATATCCAATGACATGAGCATATCCAATGTGTTGCTAGTAGAGAGCTTGAACTTCAACTTGCTATCCGTAGCTCAACTTTGGTTTCAAATGCATATTTGGAGTTGATGATGTAGAGATCATAAGTGTAGATGGCTCTAACTTGATATTCAAAGGCTTTAGATATGAGAATCTATACTTGGTTGATTTCAATGCTAGTGAAACTCAATTGTCAACTTGCTTGCTATCCAAATCTAGCATGAGTTAGTTGTGGCATAGAAGGCTTGGTCATGTTCGGATGAGGCAATTGAACAAATTAGTCAAGCATGATCTAGTTAGAGGCTTGAAAGATGTGGTCTTTGAGAAAGATAAGCTATGTAGCTCTTGTCAAGCCGGCAAACAAGTTGGAAACACTCACCCTAGTAAGAGCATGATGAGTACTTGCAAACCATTTGAGCTCTTGCACATGGACTTGTTTGGGCCAACCGCATATATAAGCATTGGAGGAAACAAATATGGCTTTGTGATAGTTGATGACTTCACTAGATATACATGGGTATTCTTCTTGAGTGACAAGAGTGACACATTTGATACTTTCAAGATCTTTTTCAATAGATGCCAAAATGAATTTAAAACAACTATCAAGAAAGTGAGAAGTGACAATGGTAGTGAGTTTAAGAATACAAGAATTGATGAGCTTTGTGATGAATATGGAATCAAACATCAATTCTCGGCCAAGTATACACCTCAATCAAATGGGCTTGTTGAGAGGAAGAATAGGACACTCATTGACATGGCAAGATCTATGCTTAGTGAATACAATGTGAGTGATTATTTTTGGGCCAAAGCTATCAACACGGCTTGCTACTATAGCAACCGACTCTATTTCCACAAGATGCTTGAGAAGACACCTTATGAGCTATTGAATGGAAGAAAGATAAATATTGCATACTTTAGAGTGTTTGGTTGCAAGTGCTATATCTTGAAGAAAGGTGCAAGATTGAGCAAATTTGAGAACAAATGTGATGAAGGCTTACTACTTGGTTACTCAACTACAAGCAAAGCATATAGAGTATGGAATCTTACTCATGGTATAGTTGAGGAGGTACATGATGTGGAGTTTGATGAAACAAATGGTTCTCAAGATGAAAATGACAATCATGATGATGTGAGAGGTGAACCATTGGCCAATGCAATGAGGAATATGGATATTGGGGACATTAGGCTGAGGCAAGTGGAGGAAGAGTAAGAAAATGACTATCTAGTGCATGCTCCATCCAATGAGCAAATCAATGACGATCAAGCTAGTTCATCCTCTCCAACTCAAGATCAACAAGAGGCTAGTTCATCATCTCAATCCAATGACCAACCAAGTACAAGCAATCAACTTCCAACACTCCAACCTACATCTATTATAAGTGACCATCCTTTGGATCATATTATTGGAGATATCACAAGAGGTGTGCAAACAAGATCAAGATTGGCTTCATTTTGTGAACACTACTCATTTGTATCATCCATTGAGCCAACCAAGATTTAAGAAGCTTTGCAAGATATTTATTGGGTGAATGCTATGCATGAAGAACTCAACAACTTCACTAGAAATCAAGTTTGGGAACTAGTTGAGAGACCAAAGAACCACAATGTTATTGGCACAATATGGGTCTTTCACAACAAACAAGATCAAGATGGCATAGTGGTAAGGAACAAAGCAAGACTAGTTGCACAAGGGTACACTCAAGTAGAGGGTCTTGACTTTGGAGAAACATATGCACCGGTGGCAAGGCTAGAAGCAATGAGGATTCTATTGGCTTATGCTTGTGCCCACAACATCAAGATCTATCAAATGGATGTGAAGAGTGCATTTCTCAATGGGTACATCAATGAATTGGTATATGTTGAGCAATCACTCGGATTTGAAGATGACAAGAAACACAATCATGTGTACAAGCTAAGAAAGGCATTGTATGGTTTGAAGCAAGCACCTAGAGCATGGTATGAGAGGTTGAGGGACTTTCTCCTCTCTAAGGGATTCATTATGGGCAAGGTTGACACTACCCTCTTCACCAAGAAGATTGACAAGGACTTGTTTGTGTTGCAAATCTATGTGGATGACATTATCTTTGGATCAACCAATCAAGAATTTTGTGAATAGTTTGACAATATGATGGCAAAAGAGTTTGAGATGTCTATGCTTGGTGAACTTAGTTACTTCCTATAACAACCCAGGTTTTCCAACAACCAAAAATCCAAACTTTCGAAAACTTTTCATGCTTTGTGTGGATCATGTAGTTGCTAGGTAGAACCCCAAAGCTAACCTAACAGAGTTAACGTTAAAACGTTGCATGCATATATAATTGCTTGTAGGTGAGTGCCCGTGATCTTGAGTGAGTTTTTGGTTTTGAGTTTTGATCATAGTTTGGGGTGCACAAATCCATGGCAACTACCTCTATCGGATATCTACCGTCAAAATCCCACCCTGAATCCCTTTTCAAATTGGTAACAAAGCTTCTCTCCTTGAATCTTTCTCAAGTTCTTTTGGAGTTCCCCCAAAATTCCCGTCAACTCGCATCGTTCCTTTCTTCCCAAATCTCTCTTGAATCTTCCTTGTTTTCCTCTCAAGAATTCCATGCAAATCCTTTTCGAATTCAAAGCATATAATAGGTAAAGACTAATTCCCCTTTTCCCTTTCAAATGGCAAGGCCCACCCTGTCCTCTCTACCCCAAGTAGCCGGCCAAGGCCCATGCGGCCACCAGCGTGGCCCAGCTAGCCAGATGCAGCAGCCGCAAGCCCAGCTCCTCCCCCCCTCGTCAGCCCAGCAGCAACCGCGTAGGCCCAACCCCTCTCCCCTTTTTTTCCTTGGCACACGAGGCCCAGTACCCGGCGCTCCACCCCAACCCTAGGGCCGGGAGCACGTCCCAGGCTCCCGAGCCGCCGCCGTCGCCGCTTTGGCGTGAACCGCACGAACACACGCACAACCGCACACCGCGCCCCGCCTCTGGTCCCCGCGCCCCCGCACTAGCGTGCCCACCCGAGCCGCACCGCATCTTCACGCTGCTACCTTCCAGCCGCGCAGCCGGCCGCGCAAGTGCGACCCCACCTCGACGTCCGTGCCTTGATGCGCTCCACGCGTCCCCCCTCTACGGAAGCCGAGGGATCGACGGTTCTCCTCGAAACCCTAGCCAGGTCGCGCCCATATAAGAGCCAAAGCCACGGCCACCGCCGCTATAACCCCGCTACCGCCGCCACCTTGCCACCCCTACCCCACTTCCTCGCAGTGCGCACGCCGGCCGTCACAGCGCCCATGGCGAGGACTTCACTGAGTGACCGTGGCCAATCAGCCGCGCCAAAGCAGTTGCCGCGCCGTCCCGACGCCGACACTCCGAACCACCGTGACGTCGTGCAACCGGGAGCCGAGACCACCATGGCCACCACCTCGACGTTCGGCCACACGGCGCCGTCGTCGGCGGCACCTTCTCCTTGAGACGCTGCTGCTCGGTACCTCCACGTCGGCCGCCTGCAGACGTGCCTCGCCGCCGCAGCCATGGTCAGAAACCACCCCACCAGCACATCCTTGACGTCGAGCCGCTGCCCCGCGCTTCCAGACTCCACCGGCACCGCGCCACCCCGTGTCGACGACACGACCATCATGGTCGTCCTCGCCGGCCGCTTCCACTACACCGGAGCCCTCGACGTTGCCCCGAGCCTCGCAGCTACACGCTCCTCACCACGGTCGTGACCAGTCTGGTGCATCGCAGCCGGTGGCAAGAACCACAGCCAGCTGCTGCGAGCCACCGTCCTTTTCCTCCTCGCTGTGGTAGCTTCGAGCCACAAACCGCCACCATGGACTGCATCGATCCAAGCTGCGCCGACCCTTCTGGACCTCAGTCCTTCGCCGGTGAGCCAACCAGCGCCAAAGGTTCACCACTGTCCCTCCCGTCGTGATCTGTACCTGAGTCCGGCCTTCGTGCCATTGTATTTCACTGTCGCAGGGTAGCCATGGCCCTGCAGCGTTGATCGCCGGAGCCCCGATGCCATCCCGAACTCCTGCTGCCACGTCTATCTAGCTGCAGCCAGCACCCGGACTGCAGCAGCTCCGTCCGACCATCCACAACTCCGAGCAGCTGGCTGCGTTCACCCCTGGACGATCACAGCCACACCGCCGACCGTGGACGTGCCACGACCGCCCCCGTGCTCGGCGTCGCCATGTCTTCATCCAATCGGTGAGCTTTCCACCGCACCGAGGCTCTGTTTATCTCTCTGTGTAGCTACCTTGCCTCTGAGACCAGCCTTCGTGCCGCTATCTTTCACCTTGCAGCGAGACTGCGACTTTGCCAAGCGGGTTGACAAAGCGTCGACGTCCCTGCCCACTTGGTGTTCTGTCCGGCCTTCGTGCCGTGGATTTTTGTTGTTGCAGGAAGGCATGTCCGTACCTATCCCGGATGCCCCGTAGGATCCTTGCGGCAACCCATCGTCGTTCCACCTTGCAAGGTCGAGTTTTTGAAACCCGCCGACGCCATTCTTGACGTCGGCAAAACTCTCCTATATTGTATTCATACTTGTTAATACATGTCACTCTTGTCACCTACATTTGATATCTATCTATGCCTGCTTGTGCCGAGCCTTCGTGCCGGTCTATCTATCTATCTCTCTTGCTATGGAATGTGCTACTCCATTTTGTGGGATTCTTGTGTGTTGTGTTTTGTTTGTCTCTGTGGACCAAGCTCTCGAGCCAGTTGAGAAGCGGCGCGTTTGGTCGTTTCAGTCGTGGGTTCGTCCCGCTGTGGCCGTAACACCAAGCATGATCCCTTCTCTCGTGTTTAATTGTCCCCGTGGGACTATGACATTTGTGTTCTTATTCGACCCTAGGACATGGCCATTGCGGGCTCGATAGTGGTGCGCTTCCTACCCGCACCAGCCGAGGCTCCGTGACCTAGTCCACTAGAGACGAACGAGGGGACGACTATCGTGGAACCTTCAGCGAACTCTTGTAGGTGAAGCTCATGGTCGCGAGTTTCCTCGCCATAACCATTGGGCTCTACCTCCTTTGCTTCTCTTTTTCCTACCCACCTCGTATGCCTGTACCACCTATACCATAGCATTTCTTCGGTTCTTACAGTGACAACCGCACTGCTAAGAACACGAGGGATTTCCTTATTCCATTTTAGTTGCACAAAAGTCGTGGTGCCCTATGAGTTGGTGTAGTTCGAGGAACTGTGAGCTTGTGTCTCTATTCCTTCAACCTTTGTCCGTTACCATGGCGTGTGGTTGAGAGAATGCAGGGACTGTTCCTCTCTTATCGATCCGCGTCGATCCAGTAAGATGTGGATTGAGTGCTCTTGTTCCAACTTCAATTCACGTCCCTTGCCATGACATGAGGATTGAACTGTCGAGGAACTAATCCTTTTTCACTTGTTTGTTTCCCTTTGGTGTTTATTTATCGCTCTCTTGGTTCTTTTTCTTTGATTACCGTCGGATGCTATGGCGAGTGGATCAAAGGAAGGTGGATCCTTTCCTCTCTCTTTCCCTCTTTTGGCTCTTTAATGCTCAAGCCCCTTGTATGCTTGTACCTATTTTAGACCGTGGAGCTTCTTAGGTCCTTGCGGTGACAACCGCACCGCTAAGGCCCTATGGGTGTCTAGGTGTCATTTAGTGCACGTAGGTCGTGGTACCCTACAAGTGGAATTGAGTGTTGTGTGTTCTCTTGTGTGTTGCTCCTTTCCAATGCTTCGCCTTTTGCCATGGCGTGTGGATTGGGAGAAGTGGACCACTTCCCCTTTTCTTTATTCCCCGTTTCCAACCTATTTTGGTTAGTGAAGCTATGGTCTATGTCATGCCCTTGGAACCATGCGAGTCGACTCAATCGGCCGTTAGAAAACTATCCTTACCAAGGACGTGATATGGACGGCCTAGCCATCCCCTCCCCTATTTCTCTTGTTCCATTCTCTTCTGCTTGTGCCAATTTCCGTGGCGTGTAAGTTGAAGTACCTTGGGACCAAGTCACAACTCTTGCATCTTGCGTTGTTATTTGTTCTTTCTTTAGTTGTGACTTGTGTGGTATAAGGCTACAAGGGCCGACCCCTATTGTTCTTGTCTCCTCTCCGCTTGTGATCTTTCTAGTTCTTGTCGATCTCCATGACATCCGGATCGAGAGACTGCAAGCTGTGGTGTGTGTTTAAGTTAAGCTAGAGTCTAGGCCCTTTTCTCTTGAAGCCATACAGGTTGACACCATCGACCCGGGAAGTGTGGCTATTTCGGGGTCGTGACTCAAGCTTATGCTTAACAGACGATCACTTGTGTTTTATTTTGAGCCCGAGGAAAGCGGACAACCACTGTGAGGGCTAAGTATTTTGGTGTCTTTTGTCTTTAGCCGCTCTTTCTGTGTGTCGCTGCCTTTTGATTTGGATCTCGGTTAAGGATTTGATTGTTTTCTTCCTTGTTTGTCGCTCTACCGAGGTAGTTACATCGAGGGCGATGTTGATCGAACCGGTGATCCGTTGGAGGCAGGAGACATGAGCAGCAACCAGATATGGATGGCTATGGATCTATAATGAACAGGTGCCACGTCCCACCCAACCTCGTAGAATCCTATTAGACATGCATATACATACATGCTAGTGCTTTACTTTCTGCAATTAAACTGATAGGTTGCATGGTAGATTTGCTTGGAAAGCCTTTACCTTGTCGCAACCTTACCCCTGCACACCTACTGATAGGCTAGACACTCGCTTTACTTACTTGCTCGCTGCTTACTTCTACTTTGCATTATGTCTATGATGTGATGCTGAGTGGAGGATTGTTTGTGAGTGGCTAGGTGTGTGTCTTGGGTGTGTGGTGAGGCTTGAGTCGATCAGACAGGTTCTACGATGAGTCCGTGGGACGAGTCTTGCCGGGGGTGCGACCTGAGCATCCCCACGTGAGGTACCTGTGGCGGGTACATGTGTTTTTGAGGAGATTCCGGGGCGAGCCCCGGGATAGAGGTGCTGTGATGGCACGGGGGAGTACCCCGATTGAGGAGATGACCTGTCTGATCCCACCTAGGATCTGGAATAGCAAGGGAAAATGGAACCATGAGCCTTTCGTGCACACCACTCGTCCCTGAATGGGCGGGGTGCGGATATCAATCGATTTGGGCGATGCCATCACTGCCAGGTTGTTAGGTGATAAGGGTGGGTGGTGCCGGTGTTGAGACCCGTACCATCCTAGATGCGCAGTACCACGGTGGCCAAGTGCTGCGTCTCCCAGTCTCAGTTTGCCGGTGCGCTGGGGAGCCCCAGGGTTGAGTGGCAGGATGGTATCGTTCCGGATCGGGTGATAGCCTGTTGTCAGCCTAGGCGTTGTACAGCGTCGATGATGGTGATCTTGTGGGTACAGGTGTACACACTCTGCAGAGTTGATCGATCTATACGTATAGCCGTGTCCCCAGTTATGGACTTCTCATGACCTACGCCTCACTTGCTTAGAGAGATGAGTCCCTTCTTTTCTCCCCCCTGGGTTTTGTAGGATCCGGCTGTGAGCCGCTGAGACAAGGATGAGAGGGAGTTGTCCTTATCACCTAGAGAGTGTGAGAGTGTTTGTGGTGAGATGTGTGTGGATGGGATGGATGTGTGGGAAATGTGTTAAAACTTGATATACAACTTACTACTATATTATTATTACTTAATAATGAACTTGCATAGAAAAACCACAACCAGAAATAGTTTCTCTTCTCTACCCCTTGCATACCACTTTCCACAAAGAAAAAGCAAAGCATAGGGTGGGAAACAGTGGCCAGTACAAAATCGTACTGAAAGTTATTTATCAGGTTTGGATGCTATCTTCGACGACAACAACAAGGATCCGGAGGTTTAGGTGGTCTTGTCCTATGCTCAAGGTTGCTTGTGAAGGAGGAGCCTTCACCCGCTGGCACGTTGCTTCTACTCTGATATTGTGTCTCATGCGTCTTCCATTGGTATCGTGTTGTAGTAGGGTGCTAATCTCTAAGTTGTAATACTTGTAAACTTGTAATATATGATGTATGACTGTGGTATCAACTGTATAATAATAATGTGATAGCTTGGTATTCCTAGGACTATCACGTTATGTTGTAATTTGTGGATTTCCCTTCGAGGAAATCATGGATTATTACACTTCCTTGGTCTTCAAGTCAAGCAAATGAAGAATGACACATTTGTAAGTCAAGGCAAGTACATCAAAGACATGCTCAAGAAGTTCAATCTAGATGAAGCAAAGTCAATTAGCACACCAATGGGAACAAATGGTAACTTGGATAGTGATGCTAGTGGCAACATGGTAGATCAAAAGCTATATAGATCAATGATTGGTAGCTTGCTCTATGTGACCACATCAAGACCGGATGTCATGTTTAGTGTATGCATGTGTGCAAGATTTCAAGCTTCTCCAAGAGAGAGTCATTTGAAGGACACAAAGAGGATATTGATATATTTGAAGCATACACCAAATGTTGGGTTGTGGTATCCTGAAGGATCAAACTTTGAGTTAATTGGATACTCCGACTCGGACTATGCGGTTTGCAAGATAGAAAGAAAGAGCACATCAGGCACATGTCAATTGCTTGGAAGATCACTTGTCTCATGGTCATCAAAGAAGCAAAATAGTGTGACACTCTCTACCGCCGAAGCCGAATACATTAGTGCGGGGAGTTGTTGTGCACAAATACTTTGGATGAAAGCTACTTTGAATGAATTTAGAGTCAAATTCAAGAAGGTGCCATTGCTATGTGATAATGAAAGTGCAATCAAGCTAACCAACAACCCGGTTCAACACTCAAGAACAAAGCATATTGATGTCCACCACCATTTCATTAGAGATCATCAATTGAAAGGGGACATTTCAATAGAGAGTGTGGGCACCGATGATCAATTGGCCAATATCTTCACCAAGCCACTAGATGAGAAAAGGTTTTGCAATCTAAGTAATGAGTTGAACATACTTGATTTCTCTAACATGAGTTGATGCACCCCCACTTATATGACATGCCTCTACTCCAACAAAGCAAGGTACAAGTTGATTTGAGAGCATTCATGCATACTTTGCTAGGACTTGTGTAGAGCATATAGACATCACTCATGCTTCTAAGCTCATTCATAAAAACCAAAATTAATTTGATGCTTATATGGTGCCACTATTGCTTCTATGACTTGATATGATCTAGTGGTAGCATATGACATGTTGATGGGCTTGCAATCCTAGTGTTTGATCTATGTCTATGAGCTTAAGTGTTTAATTCAACATAGGCAAGATAACCATCTTAGCATGTGTGAACAAGCTTGTCTATGGTTTAAACCGAATTAAATATCTTGGGCAAGTAGCTTAGTTCAAACCAAAGTTGAAAATCTTTCACCCTATCTCACACTAAGGGGGAGTAAAACTTGAATATTTATAATTAGTCCCACCTTTTTGTGTCAATTGGATGACAAAGGGGAGAAATTTGTGGAAAGATATAAAATGTGACCAAAAAGGGAGAAATGTGTAAGGGGGAGAAATTGAAAGATAAAGGGAAGTAAATGAAAAATCAATTTTGAAAAGAACACACAAGTAGGGGGAGCAAGCTCATGAACACTATTGTTGCATTTGAATGCTTGCATCCTCATATGTATTGTTGCACAAGTACTTAAATTCAAATATTTATGCTTGTGTGGTGATTGCTAGTGATACAAATTAAATAATGATTGATCAACTAGCATGTATAGGTGGTAAGCTAGATGTGTGTGTCGTTCAAGTGGTATCTAGAAACCTTGCTCTTAATGTTGATCTCACGGGGTTTCTAGCTTTGACTTGATCTCTAGATTATCATGGTGCTAAGGGTGATTCAAATTCCGCACTCCGATGGTATCACGCTTCAAAGGTCTACTCTTAAACCTTAGCATCATTTGATAGTCATTTACTCTCCCACATTGTCTATCTATGCATATGTGCTAAACTTGAACCAAACTCTAGAAGCACATATGTAGGGAGAGCTAATAACTACCAAACCGAATTTGTGTGACTTGTCCAAAATTTAAAATCCTTGATCAAAATGCTTGGACAAGCAACTCAAGTTCAAAATGATTATATTTCATATCTTTATAGAAAGGTTGTCATCAATTACCAAAAAGGGGGAGATTGAGAGTCCCCATGTGTTTGGTTTTGAGTAATTGATGAAACCTACTGAAGTACTAACCCTGATCTCTAAGTGTGAATCATGAGATAGGTTGGTACATGCCATGTGATGGAGCTAATGGATCAAAGGTGATGATGGGAAGGCTCTAGCATGGTGGTGCAAAGGAAAATGGAAAAGGGATTCAAGGCAAAGGTGAAATATGAATCTTTTTTCGGTCAGGTGATCAAGACACCATAGAGGGTGTGATCACATTTAGGATAGATAGTCATACCATCAAGGAGGGAGCTCTTGTGTTTGATTAGGGTTATCATGTGCCACTAGGTTATTTGCATTGCATATAAAATCAATTGAACTAGTGAAACAACCAACTAATTCCAAGATATTTGTGAACTAAAAGCTAACACACGTGCACAAGTGTTGAGATCACTTAGTGTTAGCCCTTGGAAGCTTGGGAGAAGTTGGGGAAGTGTTTGGGCAAAGAAAGGCAGCCCGGACGCAAGGTCCGGACGCTAGGGTATATGCTGTCCGCACCATGGCGCATGCGTCCGGAAGCAAACCCTAGGCAGAGCTGTCGGTGAAAAGGAGTCCAGACGCTAGGTGTTGACCGGAGCTGAGCTCCGGACTCGCGTCCGGAGAAGCGTTGCTCTCTATTGTTTCTGGAAGAAAGGATCCAGACGCAAGTGTTGGTCCGGTCAGGGGCTCCGGACGCACTTCCGGAAGTGCTGGTTGCTCTCGGGCACTCTCGGGTTCTCTGGAATTTATTTCCGGACGCTGGGAATAGCGAGTCTGGACCCTAGCTACAGTGGCGACCGAAGACGCGTGGCGCGCAGAGGTGAGCACGGGAATCAGGTCATTTGAATAGGGGCTCGACCGGACGCATACGGCATGGTCCGGACAGCGCTTCACGCGCGTCGAGAGGCCGCGTCCGGAGGCTCAAGCAGAGCTGTTGCCTCTCGGCTAGTGAAGGGTCCGGACGCGGCTGATGGTCCGGACCCCCTGTGTAAAGTGCGTCCGGAGTGGACGCAGAGGTAGTGTTTTGAGGGCTAAATGGCTAGT
>CM039130.1:27317572-27623018 GCA_022036555.1 Microstegium vimineum
AAGGTCGAGTTTTTGAAACCCGCCGACGCCATTCTTGACGTCGGCAAAACTCTCCTATATTGTATTCATACTTGTTAATACATGTCACTCTTGTCACCTACATTTGATATCTATCTATGCCTGCTTGTGCCGAGCCTTCGTGCCGGTCTATCTATCTATCTCTCTTGCTATGGAATGTGCTACTCCATTTTGTGGGATTCTTGTGTGTTGTGTTTTGTTTGTCTCTGTGGACCAAGCTCTCGAGCCAGTTGAGAAGCGGCGCGTTTGGTCGTTTCAGTCGTGGGTTCGTCCCGCTGTGGCCGTAACACCAAGCATGATCCCTTCTCTCGTGTTTAATTGTCCCCGTGGGACTATGACATTTGTGTTCTTATTCGACCCTAGGACATGGCCATTGCGGGCTCGATAGTGGTGCGCTTCCTACCCGCACCAGCCGAGGCTCCGTGACCTAGTCCACTAGAGACGAACGAGGGGACGACTATCGTGGAACCTTCAGCGAACTCTTGTAGGTGAAGCTCATGGTCGCGAGTTTCCTCGCCATAACCATTGGGCTCTACCTCCTTTGCTTCTCTTTTTCCTACCCACCTCGTATGCCTGTACCACCTATACCATAGCATTTCTTCGGTTCTTACAGTGACAACCGCACTGCTAAGAACACGAGGGATTTCCTTATTCCATTTTAGTTGCACAAAAGTCGTGGTGCCCTATGAGTTGGTGTAGTTCGAGGAACTGTGAGCTTGTGTCTCTATTCCTTCAACCTTTGTCCGTTACCATGGCGTGTGGTTGAGAGAATGCAGGGACTGTTCCTCTCTTATCGATCCGCGTCGATCCAGTAAGATGTGGATTGAGTGCTCTTGTTCCAACTTCAATTCACGTCCCTTGCCATGACATGAGGATTGAACTGTCGAGGAACTAATCCTTTTTCACTTGTTTGTTTCCCTTTGGTGTTTATTTATCGCTCTCTTGGTTCTTTTTCTTTGATTACCGTCGGATGCTATGGCGAGTGGATCAAAGGAAGGTGGATCCTTTCCTCTCTCTTTCCCTCTTTTGGCTCTTTAATGCTCAAGCCCCTTGTATGCTTGTACCTATTTTAGACCGTGGAGCTTCTTAGGTCCTTGCGGTGACAACCGCACCGCTAAGGCCCTATGGGTGTCTAGGTGTCATTTAGTGCACGTAGGTCGTGGTACCCTACAAGTGGAATTGAGTGTTGTGTGTTCTCTTGTGTGTTGCTCCTTTCCAATGCTTCGCCTTTTGCCATGGCGTGTGGATTGGGAGAAGTGGACCACTTCCCCTTTTCTTTATTCCCCGTTTCCAACCTATTTTGGTTAGTGAAGCTATGGTCTATGTCATGCCCTTGGAACCATGCGAGTCGACTCAATCGGCCGTTAGAAAACTATCCTTACCAAGGACGTGATATGGACGGCCTAGCCATCCCCTCCCCTATTTCTCTTGTTCCATTCTCTTCTGCTTGTGCCAATTTCCGTGGCGTGTAAGTTGAAGTACCTTGGGACCAAGTCACAACTCTTGCATCTTGCGTTGTTATTTGTTCTTTCTTTAGTTGTGACTTGTGTGGTATAAGGCTACAAGGGCCGACCCCTATTGTTCTTGTCTCCTCTCCGCTTGTGATCTTTCTAGTTCTTGTCGATCTCCATGACATCCGGATCGAGAGACTGCAAGCTGTGGTGTGTGTTTAAGTTAAGCTAGAGTCTAGGCCCTTTTCTCTTGAAGCCATACAGGTTGACACCATCGACCCGGGAAGTGTGGCTATTTCGGGGTCGTGACTCAAGCTTATGCTTAACAGACGATCACTTGTGTTTTATTTTGAGCCCGAGGAAAGCGGACAACCACTGTGAGGGCTAAGTATTTTGGTGTCTTTTGTCTTTAGCCGCTCTTTCTGTGTGTCGCTGCCTTTTGATTTGGATCTCGGTTAAGGATTTGATTGTTTTCTTCCTTGTTTGTCGCTCTACCGAGGTAGTTACATCGAGGGCGATGTTGATCGAACCGGTGATCCGTTGGAGGCAGGAGACATGAGCAGCAACCAGATATGGATGGCTATGGATCTATAATGAACAGGTGCCACGTCCCACCCAACCTCGTAGAATCCTATTAGACATGCATATACATACATGCTAGTGCTTTACTTTCTGCAATTAAACTGATAGGTTGCATGGTAGATTTGCTTGGAAAGCCTTTACCTTGTCGCAACCTTACCCCTGCACACCTACTGATAGGCTAGACACTCGCTTTACTTACTTGCTCGCTGCTTACTTCTACTTTGCATTATGTCTATGATGTGATGCTGAGTGGAGGATTGTTTGTGAGTGGCTAGGTGTGTGTCTTGGGTGTGTGGTGAGGCTTGAGTCGATCAGACAGGTTCTACGATGAGTCCGTGGGACGAGTCTTGCCGGGGGTGCGACCTGAGCATCCCCACGTGAGGTACCTGTGGCGGGTACATGTGTTTTTGAGGAGATTCCGGGGCGAGCCCCGGGATAGAGGTGCTGTGATGGCACGGGGGAGTACCCCGATTGAGGAGATGACCTGTCTGATCCCACCTAGGATCTGGAATAGCAAGGGAAAATGGAACCATGAGCCTTTCGTGCACACCACTCGTCCCTGAATGGGCGGGGTGCGGATATCAATCGATTTGGGCGATGCCATCACTGCCAGGTTGTTAGGTGATAAGGGTGGGTGGTGCCGGTGTTGAGACCCGTACCATCCTAGATGCGCAGTACCACGGTGGCCAAGTGCTGCGTCTCCCAGTCTCAGTTTGCCGGTGCGCTGGGGAGCCCCAGGGTTGAGTGGCAGGATGGTATCGTTCCGGATCGGGTGATAGCCTGTTGTCAGCCTAGGCGTTGTACAGCGTCGATGATGGTGATCTTGTGGGTACAGGTGTACACACTCTGCAGAGTTGATCGATCTATACGTATAGCCGTGTCCCCAGTTATGGACTTCTCATGACCTACGCCTCACTTGCTTAGAGAGATGAGTCCCTTCTTTTCTCCCCCCTGGGTTTTGTAGGATCCGGCTGTGAGCCGCTGAGACAAGGATGAGAGGGAGTTGTCCTTATCACCTAGAGAGTGTGAGAGTGTTTGTGGTGAGATGTGTGTGGATGGGATGGATGTGTGGGAAATGTGTTAAAACTTGATATACAACTTACTACTATATTATTATTACTTAATAATGAACTTGCATAGAAAAACCACAACCAGAAATAGTTTCTCTTCTCTACCCCTTGCATACCACTTTCCACAAAGAAAAAGCAAAGCATAGGGTGGGAAACAGTGGCCAGTACAAAATCGTACTGAAAGTTATTTATCAGGTTTGGATGCTATCTTCGACGACAACAACAAGGATCCGGAGGTTTAGGTGGTCTTGTCCTATGCTCAAGGTTGCTTGTGAAGGAGGAGCCTTCACCCGCTGGCACGTTGCTTCTACTCTGATATTGTGTCTCATGCGTCTTCCATTGGTATCGTGTTGTAGTAGGGTGCTAATCTCTAAGTTGTAATACTTGTAAACTTGTAATATATGATGTATGACTGTGGTATCAACTGTATAATAATAATGTGATAGCTTGGTATTCCTAGGACTATCACGTTATGTTGTAATTTGTGGATTTCCCTTCGAGGAAATCATGGATTATTACACTTCCTTGGTCTTCAAGTCAAGCAAATGAAGAATGACACATTTGTAAGTCAAGGCAAGTACATCAAAGACATGCTCAAGAAGTTCAATCTAGATGAAGCAAAGTCAATTAGCACACCAATGGGAACAAATGGTAACTTGGATAGTGATGCTAGTGGCAACATGGTAGATCAAAAGCTATATAGATCAATGATTGGTAGCTTGCTCTATGTGACCACATCAAGACCGGATGTCATGTTTAGTGTATGCATGTGTGCAAGATTTCAAGCTTCTCCAAGAAGAGTCATTTGAAGGACACAAAGAGGATATTGATATATTTGAAGCATACACCAAATGTTGGGTTGTGGTATCCTGAAGGATCAAACTTTGAGTTAATTGGATACTCCGACTCGGACTATGCGGTTTGCAAGATAGAAAGAAAGAGCACATCAGGCACATGTCAATTGCTTGGAAGATCACTTGTCTCATGGTCATCAAAGAAGCAAAATAGTGTGACACTCTCTACCGCCGAAGCCGAATACATTAGTGCGGGGAGTTGTTGTGCACAAATACTTTGGATGAAAGCTACTTTGAATGAATTTAGAGTCAAATTCAAGAAGGTGCCATTGCTATGTGATAATGAAAGTGCAATCAAGCTAACCAACAACCCGGTTCAACACTCAAGAACAAAGCATATTGATGTCCACCACCATTTCATTAGAGATCATCAATTGAAAGGGGACATTTCAATAGAGAGTGTGGGCACCGATGATCAATTGGCCAATATCTTCACCAAGCCACTAGATGAGAAAAGGTTTTGCAATCTAAGTAATGAGTTGAACATACTTGATTTCTCTAACATGAGTTGATGCACCCCCACTTATATGACATGCCTCTACTCCAACAAAGCAAGGTACAAGTTGATTTGAGAGCATTCATGCATACTTTGCTAGGACTTGTGTAGAGCATATAGACATCACTCATGCTTCTAAGCTCATTCATAAAAACCAAAATTAATTTGATGCTTATATGGTGCCACTATTGCTTCTATGACTTGATATGATCTAGTGGTAGCATATGACATGTTGATGGGCTTGCAATCCTAGTGTTTGATCTATGTCTATGAGCTTAAGTGTTTAATTCAACATAGGCAAGATAACCATCTTAGCATGTGTGAACAAGCTTGTCTATGGTTTAAACCGAATTAAATATCTTGGGCAAGTAGCTTAGTTCAAACCAAAGTTGAAAATCTTTCACCCTATCTCACACTAAGGGGGAGTAAAACTTGAATATTTATAATTAGTCCCACCTTTTTGTGTCAATTGGATGACAAAGGGGAGAAATTTGTGGAAAGATATAAAATGTGACCAAAAAGGGAGAAATGTGTAAGGGGGAGAAATTGAAAGATAAAGGGAAGTAAATGAAAAATCAATTTTGAAAAGAACACACAAGTAGGGGGAGCAAGCTCATGAACACTATTGTTGCATTTGAATGCTTGCATCCTCATATGTATTGTTGCACAAGTACTTAAATTCAAATATTTATGCTTGTGTGGTGATTGCTAGTGATACAAATTAAATAATGATTGATCAACTAGCATGTATAGGTGGTAAGCTAGATGTGTGTGTCGTTCAAGTGGTATCTAGAAACCTTGCTCTTAATGTTGATCTCACGGGGTTTCTAGCTTTGACTTGATCTCTAGATTATCATGGTGCTAAGGGTGATTCAAATTCCGCACTCCGATGGTATCACGCTTCAAAGGTCTACTCTTAAACCTTAGCATCATTTGATAGTCATTTACTCTCCCACATTGTCTATCTATGCATATGTGCTAAACTTGAACCAAACTCTAGAAGCACATATGTAGGGAGAGCTAATAACTACCAAACCGAATTTGTGTGACTTGTCCAAAATTTAAAATCCTTGATCAAAATGCTTGGACAAGCAACTCAAGTTCAAAATGATTATATTTCATATCTTTATAGAAAGGTTGTCATCAATTACCAAAAAGGGGGAGATTGAGAGTCCCCATGTGTTTGGTTTTGAGTAATTGATGAAACCTACTGAAGTACTAACCCTGATCTCTAAGTGTGAATCATGAGATAGGTTGGTACATGCCATGTGATGGAGCTAATGGATCAAAGGTGATGATGGGAAGGCTCTAGCATGGTGGTGCAAAGGAAAATGGAAAAGGGATTCAAGGCAAAGGTGAAATATGAATCTTTTTTCGGTCAGGTGATCAAGACACCATAGAGGGTGTGATCACATTTAGGATAGATAGTCATACCATCAAGGAGGGAGCTCTTGTGTTTGATTAGGGTTATCATGTGCCACTAGGTTATTTGCATTGCATATAAAATCAATTGAACTAGTGAAACAACCAACTAATTCCAAGATATTTGTGAACTAAAAGCTAACACACGTGCACAAGTGTTGAGATCACTTAGTGTTAGCCCTTGGAAGCTTGGGAGAAGTTGGGGAAGTGTTTGGGCAAAGAAAGGCAGCCCGGACGCAAGGTCCGGACGCTAGGGTATATGCTGTCCGCACCATGGCGCATGCGTCCGGAAGCAAACCCTAGGCAGAGCTGTCGGTGAAAAGGAGTCCAGACGCTAGGTGTTGACCGGAGCTGAGCTCCGGACTCGCGTCCGGAGAAGCGTTGCTCTCTATTGTTTCTGGAAGAAAGGATCCAGACGCAAGTGTTGGTCCGGTCAGGGGCTCCGGACGCACTTCCGGAAGTGCTGGTTGCTCTCGGGCACTCTCGGGTTCTCTGGAATTTATTTCCGGACGCTGGGAATAGCGAGTCTGGACCCTAGCTACAGTGGCGACCGAAGACGCGTGGCGCGCAGAGGTGAGCACGGGAATCAGGTCATTTGAATAGGGGCTCGACCGGACGCATACGGCATGGTCCGGACAGCGCTTCACGCGCGTCGAGAGGCCGCGTCCGGAGGCTCAAGCAGAGCTGTTGCCTCTCGGCTAGTGAAGGGTCCGGACGCGGCTGATGGTCCGGACCCCCTGTGTAAAGTGCGTCCGGAGTGGACGCAGAGGTAGTGTTTTGAGGGCTAAATGGCTAGTGTTTGAGTGGAGGCTATATAAGGTGGTATGGCCGGCCCTTGGGGCATTCTCTTGCCCTCCTACTTTACTCATACACTTGTGCTTGCTTGAGATTGCTCCACCCACTCATCCTCTTGACATAATTGACATATTCATGAGAGATTGAGTGAATCCAAGTGCATTGCTCTTTGATGGCATACTAGTGGCACTTGGTGATCGTCGTCGTCGCGGGAGTTCTTGTTATTCTTGGAGGTTGCCACCTCCTAGACGGCTTGGAGCAACGAGGATCGTTGAGAGGAGGAAGGTGTTTGTCTTCGGCTCCGATCGGTGGATTGTGAGGGGTTCTTGAACCTTCCCCGCGGGAGTTCGCAAAAGGTATCTCTAGTCGATTGCTCGTAGCTTGTGGATCCCTATCTTGTGTTGGTTTTGCGGCACCCGGTGACGGGTTTGGCGTGTGATCCCAATTAGCGCATGAAACTCCAAGTAGGTGTATCGCTACAACGAGGACTAGCTTGTTGGCAAATAAGTAAACCTTGGTAAAAAATATTGTGTCTCATTGTCTCTCTACCGAGGATTCATCTTGTGATTGATCGGTTGTATTGGTTGTCTATTGGCTCATCTCTTCGCAGCGGTATAACCTTTCTTACTCTAGCTTTGCTTTACATTCTTTACATTCTTGCAAAGTAGAGCCTCTAGCTTAGCTTGTGTAGCTTAGTTGAGTAGCACTAGTTCTCTAGCTTCTGTGTGTGACTTAGGTTACTTTTGCTAGTGACTAGAATTGGTAGGTGGCTTGCCTAACCATAGTGCTAGTGCAAACTTGCTTTTACGCCGTGTTTTGTTCTAACAAGTTTGCTTAGTGTTGTTCTAGAAATTTTTAATAGACTATTCACCCCCCTCTAGCCATATCTAGGCCTTTCAACAGGGTCCCTTAGAGGATATATCACATGGCATACCTCATCACATATCAATACAATCGATCTGAACACATGATGTAGGGTTTTACATCATGCTAATGGCCTGAACCTGTTTAAAATCTTCTATATTGGTGTTTATATTACCATCCTGTTCTTGATCTCGCGCGATCTTTTTTATCAATCTACCATAGCGAGGAACATCCTCAATGGATTGCTGAGCACATATTGTTGATAGTTGGTGTGCTGGGTAGGAGTGTGTGCGCTGTTCATAGCAAACAATATGGTTTTGATCTTGTCGGCTCTCATCAACAACTTGCCGCCACAGCTCTCGTCGACCCTCGTTGATAGCTCGCCGCAACGGCTCTCATCGACCGTCATCAAAGATTTGCCATGGCTCTCGTCGATGACTCACCACGGTTCTCATCATCCTTCAATATCGACTCGCCCCGACTCTCGTCGACCTCGTCATCCACTCGCCATGGCTCTCGTCGTCTCTCATCGTTAACTCACCATGGCTCTTACCGACCTCGTCGTCAACTCACCACGACCTTCGTCGATAGCTCACCATGGCTCTCATCCTCCCTTAATGTTAACTCGCTCTAGCTCTCCCCGACCTCGTCATCAACTCTCTATGGCTCTCGTAGTCCCTCGTCGAAAACTTGTCTTGGCTCTTGCCGACCTCTTCATCAACTTATCATGGCTCTCGTCATCTCTCATCGTTGACTCACCATGCATGGCTCTTGCCGACCCCATCCACGACTTGTCTAGGCTCTCATCTTCCTCTTCAATGACTCATCATGGCTCACACCGACCTCATCATCGACTCTTCTCGGATCACATCGGCCTTGTCATTGACTCGCCATGGCTCTTCTTGTCCCTCATCGATGACTCGTCTTGGCTCTCGCCAACCTCAACAATGACTCGCCTTAGCCCTCGTCGTTCCTCATCAATGACTCATCATGTGCCTCATGCACAACCATCTACTTGGACATTATCACATGCCAACCACACTGCTCACCGGTTCCAATTACGCTAGTCGATGATAATCAAGCTAAGTTAAGCTTTAATACTTTTCTAAATATTTTCAAATATTCATATATCTCTAGATGCTCCATGTTTTACACCTTTACGATGATTTTTATTCATGTTTAACATCTTTAAGATGTTTTTTATCCAAGGTTAAACATCTTTACGATACTCTCCATAATCACTATCAGCTTGTCGACCAGCCACGTCTTCATCCGTGTTTTCTAGAGATAGCCATGTCCCTGATTTCTCCCTACACGTGCACAAGCTCCAACTCTCTATGGCATGGGTGGTGGGTAGAGGCTCCTCGGTGATGCTTGTTTTCCTACACGTGCACAGGCTCTAGTGCTCTGCGTTATGGATTGTGAGCTAGGGGGGGGCTTAGGATCAATGAAGGACTAACAACTCGGATGTTTTTCAATTTATAAACATCAATACTCCAAACAAACATAATATTGCCTATGCTTTTTTCACCAGTGCTAGATTTCTCCAGAACACATATATATACATCATGTACTACCCATTCTATGCATTTTTATTTTAGGTACCAGGTTTGGTTGTCAAGCTCATTTTTAACGCTCGTGGATTGGATTGGATGATTTCTGCCGACCAGTCAGACGGACTGCTCGGTGCTCACCTCCGTTTGGCGCTCACTTCCACTCGGTGCTCAACTCCGCAATGCTCGCCTTGACTTGTCAGTCATTTCCTCACCGGCCAATGGCCACTAGGTACGTTGGAGACTCACTTCATCGCCGATCGGTGCCCGACACAGTGCTTGGATTCACATAGTCTTTGCCACAACCAGTACCGAGTTATTGTTTTAACTCGAGGACTCCATCGCCAATGTTGGGTTCATACCAACTACAACCCAAGTGCTAGGATTTGCTTTATTTTTTTCATAACCACCAAGTTACTCTTTTAACTTGGGGACTCCGTTTCCGACCTTGAGTTTGTGCCAACTACAACCCAAGTGCTCAGACTTGTGCAATTTTCACTGTAACCACTGAGTTACTGTTTTAATTTGGGGACTCCACTGCCAACCTTGGGTTTTTGCCAACTACAACACAAGTGCTTAGATTTGTGTTATTTTCACCGTAACCACCAAGTTACTGTTTTAACTCTGGGACTCCACCGCTGACCTTGGTTTACTACCGACTACAACCCAAGTGCTCGAATTTGCGTTATTTTTGTAGTAACCACTGAGTTATTGTTTTAACTTAGGACTTCACTATCGATGTTGGGTTCATGCTGATAACAACGCCAGTGTTTGGACTTAGGTTCTTTTTACCGAAATCACCAATTTAGCGTTGTAACTTGGGGACTCCGTCGCTGATGATGGGTGTTCATTGACAAAGGTTTTCTTTCTCCAGTTTCTTGATTCTAGCACCATGTGATTATATCACATACCACCAGTCTCGGAGACTAAGTAGGTATACTTCACCTTGTAGTGAATGTATAGCTAATATTGTAAAGTTACACCTCCATGTCTTTAGAAGTGCCTAAGAATGTGTGTCCCAAGATGATAGGTGATCTCTCATATCCACCTGTTTCTACGAACACAAAGTCTGCCGGTACATACGAGTGTCCAACTTGAATGCAGATATCTTGAAGCATTCCCTTGGGGTACCAAGTGTCTGATCTCCAAGCTGCAAACACATGGTTGTGTACAACAATGATTCACCATGAAATTTCTCATAAATTACCTTTGGCATGATGTTGACACTTGCTTCAAGGTCATAGACAACTTCTTCAAAAATATACTCTCCAATGGAGATTGAGATGACAAGTCTCCCTGGATCTCCTTTCTTCATTGGTAGGATATTATCCTTCCATGCTCTCGATGGCACGGTGATGAAGTGTCATGTATTATAAATGTCTACAAGATTTGTAGTTTCTAATTCTCATGGATTCCCCCGGAATCTTACCTTTTCCGGTCAAAGGAACTGACGCTGGTGTTGATGGTCCTTAGCGTCAGCTTTTTAAGCAATTATAAATTAAATAAATGGATCGATCGAATATAATATCTAGAAATATAGGGTTTTAATTAACAATTTCCACGAGTTTTGATGTTTCATTATTTTCCAGGGACTATTGCAGAAAAGAGAATAAAAGAAAGTAAATCAAAGAAAATATCGAATAAATCCCGCGGAGAAACACGTGCCATTCTACTCAAGGAGGATCCCGCAAACACCGGAGCAAAGCGGAGTCCCAAAGGATGACCTGTGGGGCCAGCCGGCCAGGTGTGGGGCCGGGCGGCAACCCCCTAGGCCCGCTGTCCGCTGTCTTCTGGAAGCTTCCTCCACCGCCTATGAGGAGTCATCTCAGCCCTACGTGAAGTCGGTTTGATCCAACGCTGTTATGCATCCGACAGGACTATAAATAGGAGGGCATACCCCCTGGAGGCGATTGCATCCCGAGCAATCCCTGATCATTTCGAGATCTATTTAAGTCATAGGAGATCTAGTCATCCAGAGCCATAAACCCTAGTTCATCTAGAGCACTTCCTAGTTCATAGCATAGCCTAGTTAGATTCAAGAGTAGAGGAAGTCAAGATTTGATCTTAGACTCCCGACATTGTCAAGAGATTGGAGTCTAGTCTAGTTCTTATTCTCTTATTCTCTTTTAGTATTTATCTGCAGGCAACATTATTCTTCATTAATATGTTCTTGTTTACTTTGTTCATTGGCTACGTTAATATATCTAGTATAGTTAGTTTGCTATTAAGTTCATGCACATGTTCGTATAGCGCTCGTCTATTTGATCATATGGCGAGTGGTAGGTTGTATGTAGGCGTGGTGCTTAGATACTTTGCTTATGTGCAGATGCCACCAGTTGTGCTGGATCGTGAAGTAGATCATGGACGTGACAGATTCATTGAGTCCTTTGTAGGCTTCCCCCGTATGATGGTTTGGTAGGGAGGAATTGTCAGGTTAAGGATATCTTGTTATATCTGAGGTTTCTGAACTCAACTCATCATGTTCATGGCCCTATTGTGGTTGGGAATATTGGTAGTATTACTTAAAAATGATTACTAGATGTACTTGCTCTAACTAGCGTAGCTTTGACGGTAGCTAGATTACTTAGGATGTTATTTCTTTATTACTTGTATTAGACGACGCTTGTGTAGTGACTAGAATGCTCTAGATAACTTTATCCTTATTATTATTATTATGATGATGACTGATCAATTTACCCTTATTATTATTATATATTTATCATGTGACTTACCCCTGTTTAAGAGTAGAGATCATTGATAGTTAACTCGCTTCATTCATTTCATATGCTTGTTATCAATACTATAGATTATTAGTTTAAACTAGACCTTCCCAGTGGTAGAATATAAATGACAACCTGGTAATACTTTTGGTAAAATGCTACAATGGTATATTTAATCTGTTCGCTTGCAGAATCATTATTCTTTGACATTTCATATCTATCATTATTTATTTTTGCATAGTCATACATGAAATATAGAATATTACATAAGTACCATAAAATATAATTAGGGATGACAACCTAGTTCCATGCTTAGGGGTATAAGGTAAAAAGATAAGTGGCTAGTTGCTAAAGACAAGTTAATTACATACCATGCATTTTTCGCACCATTGCTAAGAACTAGTTTCTTAATGATGTTGTTAATAAATGTTAACAAGCATTTTTGGCGCTGTTGTCGGGGAAGGTATCAAAACTTAGGAAGTATTGATAACCATATGCAAATGAATAAAGATCGATTAACTATCAACCTCTTACTCTAATAGGTTTACCCTTGTTTCTATCTATCTGTGTATCTTATGCAGGGTAAATGAATGCACGGTTTTTCTCTTCCAGATAATTTCACTTCAAATCCAAAGAAACTCCTTCGAAGAAAGCCGAAGTTTGCACAAGTGAGGGATACTAGCGATTCACAATCAGAAACACCCTTAGCTGAAGCTCACTCTTCGGGAGAGGAAGCTCAAACATCGGAAGAAGAACCGACAGGATCAATTTTAGCAATTGTTTTTGAAGCTATGGCCGAGAAGACGCTGCACGAGTTCTCTGCTCCAACTACTACCAACATCCGCACTGGACCTCCAGTGAATATTGAAGATAACTGATTCGAGCTCAAGCCTTCTCTCATTACCATGGTTCAAGCAAATCAGTTCTGTGGAAAGGCTCATGAAGATGCAAGTGCACACTTACAACACTTTTCTTGAAATCTGCAGCACCTTTACGATCAAAGGAGTATCGATAGATGCTACTCTACTCCGCCTATTCCCATTTTCACTTTTGGGGAAAGTAAAATAGTGGTTCTACACGAACAAAGATATCAACACTACATGGGATAAGTGTACCACTTCTTTCCTGGCCAAGTTCTTTCCTACAGGAAAGACCAATGCTATGCGTGGGAAAATTTCAAGTTTCCAACAACAACACGTTGAATCGTTCGCCGAGGCATGGAGTGTTTTCAAGATTATATTGCAAGCTGTCCTCATCATGGGATGGAGGATTGGCTATTGTTACTAGTTACTAGTTCTTGTGAATCTATGGATGCCGCAGTTGGAGGAGCTTTCCTGTCACTTAAGCTCTCCGATGCAACATCACTGTGTGAGAAGATGGCCTCTAATCAGAGCTGGAACGAAGAACACAATCAACCTCGGAAGAGAGGAGGAGGTATACATCAACTCAAGGAAGCTGACTTGGTCACCGCCAAGCTGGACCTTATTATGAAGAAGCTTGAAAGTCAAGACATCGAGAAGAGAGATGTCATGCATATCAGTGACTCCCGCATGATTTGTGAAGAGAGTGGAGATATTGGCCATTTAGGAAACAATTGTCCTGAATTGCAAGAGGATGAAACTTCATCAACAATAACAACAACTATCGTCCTCAGCAAGGCCAAGGATGGAATCAGCCGAACCAAAGATGGAATCAGCAACCTCGACAAGGTAATTACCAAGGTAACAACAATTACAATTTTCCGCCTTTAGGAGAATTAGTTGCTGGTCAGTCCAAACTACTTGAAAAAATGTCTAAAAAGGTAGCGTCCAATGACAAAGCACTAGAAAATATAAATACTAGAATGGATACCTTTGTTGCTGCTATTAAAAATCAAAATAGCTTCAATAAAATGTTAGAGATACAATTAGCTCAGCTGGCAGCTGTTGTTCCCCCAATGAAGGAAGGTAAGATTCCGGGCCAACCGGAAGATTTAGAAACTGCAAATCTGGTAGACATTTTCAATGAAGCCAACTACTACACTCAGCCTGCTGATGTGAAGTGGATTGACTATTCACTTTCCGAGAAGAAAGGTGACCCAGGGAGGCCTGTCATTCCTATCTCCATAGGATGTCACACCTTCCTAGAAGCTATCTGTGATTTCGGCGCAAGTGTCAACATTATGCCTAAGGTAATTTATGAAAAGATATTGGGAGATCCCCTGTTGTACACAAACATGCGTTTGCAGCTTGCAGATCAGTCTATATGTTACCCCAAGGGAGTTCTAGAAGAAGTCGTTATCAGAGTGGGACAATCATATGTTCCAATTGACTTTGTGGTCATGGAGACTGGAGGAGATGAAAGAGCACCTATCATATTAGGCCGACCATTCCTATGCACAACCAAAACCATCATCTATGTGGAGCACGCTAAGATTGTCTTTTCCATAAAAGACAAGAAAGAGAAGTACTCATTCAAGAACCGCATGCTCAACAGTCCTGCACTACCATGAAGGAAGTATGAACAAGATCAAACAACAATACCCAAGGAGAAGAACAACAATAGAAGAAGGAGAAAGAACAAGCAGAGCCAGACCTTAGAAGGAGCAGTCCAGATGATCGACCCAGTTAACACGGAGCATGATTACTTGCTTGCCTCACCATATGTAGTCAAGAAGGCAGATCCAAGAGTACCAACCATTGAATGCACTATCAGAAAGACAATCTTCCCTTCGACCTTCTGCGACACAGGATCAGGGGTCAACATAATGTCAAAGGTAACTTATGATCATTTATTTGAAGGTATACCTTTGTACCCAACCTACATGCAGTTGCAGATGGCGGACTTGACGTATAGATTCCCCGAAGGCATAGCAAAGAACATAGCGTACAAATTCAAGATTCACATATTCATGTAGACTTTGTAGTACTTGACATGCAGGATGAAGAAGATATGACTCTTATCTTGGGGATACCATTCCTCAACACCGCTAGAGCCATCATCTTCATCGCAACTGGACAAATCCACTTCAACCTACCCGCTGGAAAGGTATGTTGTAAATTCAATAGTTATGCTAATCATATGCAACCCAAGAAGCTACGCAACATAAGGTGATGCCATACCCGCCATCAAGCAACCCAATCGTTGAAGGATGGCTGGGCAGACTATCCTGGTGAAGTCACAAGATATGAAGAACCAGAAGAAGTAACTAAACCTCGCTGGGACGAGTAGGGATGAGAAACTGAAAAGATGGAGCTACATGCAAAAGAAGAAGCAGAAGAGACACTAGTACAAGCACAAGAATGGATGAAAAAGAATAAAGATGCACCACTACATAAGGAGGAATTATCGGAGTCAACCTCAAATGATAAATCTGACAAGTACTCTCTCTGTTATCTAGTCTTATCGGTAGACTATAAATCCCATTCCTTTGCCACAAGGTAAAAATGGTAGTTATATAAATAGTTACCTAATTAATTAGCATGAGTAATTTATCACCTTTACCATTCTACATATTAAAAGAAAAACAAAATAAATATTTACTTATCATTGCATCATGAAAAATACTAAGCCCCATGTGAGAGAACTTATGATAATACCATAAGGAAACTTTCTATTGTGGCACAAAAATAAATTTTATTTCATTTGCATTATAAAATTCTATAAAAATATGAGATATTCAATTCCTAATAGAATCTATAAAGTTTAAATTAGCTCATAAGAATATTCAAATTGCTCTTTTGGTTGACCGCTAACCCATTGTCATAATGGAGCCTCGAGTTTTGTTTGTTCTTGTTGGAGTATAACCATGCAGGATTGAAAGCACTAAGGAGGAGTGAGCCTAACCAGGAGGCTACTTCCAAAGATCATTAAACTCAACCATACCAAAATCAAGCTTGGGGGAGGACACCCCCAGTTATTAGGTAAGTATATCTATGCTACTTATAGAGTCTATCATATAGTCAGAAAATATTAAAAATATGTGAGCACATGAAGGTTCACTATAGTATCATAAGAAAATTTAAAATTGCCAAAAATATATGGCACATGTAGGTCCATGATTGTTGAGTCTTAAGAGTCCTAAATAAAGATATACAGTTAGGGTGTGTGTTTAATTTGTTAGAATCAATAAAAGCTATGAACTTTAATTTTGTCTTGGAAATAATGAATAGTTGCTCTGCCGTAATCCCTTTTAAGTACCTAGTTTTCAAACTTGAATTCTCCTAAGTTTTGGTTAAAATTACTTTGATTTGAGAATTTACTCTGAACCTAAAACTTGTGGAGGCATATACTTAAACTAAGTCTAGGTAGTTGGGAGATATGACATGAAGGTCTAGCTGCTATTTATCTTACTCCTAGCAATACTAAGTTCTGGTGATTTATCTTTTGAAAATTTAAAATCATACATGATGAGCTCTTGTATGACATAGCTTAAATTCCTACCAAAGCCATATAAATATATACACTTAGATTAGGAAGACTCATTCATGCTACTTGTCTTTGTATTGAGTGTTGTCAACCTTTAGACCCTGTGAAGAGTCTCGTCATGCTTTTGAATCAAGATCACGTACACACCACCCAAATATGCACTACTCTACACTAGAGTAGGCGCAACAACATGCCATTCATCCACCAGAAAACGGTCTTACTCTTACACTGAGAGTAACCACCACCAAAAATATCCATTCATCCAATAAATGCTCCAAGTTCTGTTATATTCTCTCAGCAGTTTTTCTCGGTAATAGAGATATGAGCTATGCAAAAGCTATTCGAAAAAAGAGGAATTAAAAATGGATAAGTGTTCGATGCGCCTCTTAGAAAAATAAATAAGATAGCTCATACTCTCTAGCCATGTTGTTCAAAATTCCAAATTCCAAAAGAGAGAGATTTATTCCAAGGAGCAAAGTAGAATTAGGTTTTCACCATCACCACCATATATCCACCATATCCATACACCTGCACATCTTGACTTGATTGTATGACTTGACTCTCTGTGGATCTATTGTTTGACTTTACAATATATACAAAGTAAGTATGCTAACCTTGTTAAACCATTCCTATGCACTCCACTATATTTACTAGTGTAGGAGGGCATGGCATTATTAATGCCTCAGTGAGATCCACAAATACCACATACATAAGAGACTTGAGGGTGTCATACAATTAAGCTCTTAGTTTTATTTTAAAAACTTTGCAAAACTCAGAATTTTGGTAAAGTGAAGAGTTTGAAACATAGTACCTAACTCGATTACTCTGTCTTTCGATTGCTCAAGACCCAAGTGAAAGTAACAGTCCCATAGTTAAAGGTAATATGTGTGAGTTTGAAAGTTAGAGTAATTGTTTCTAATTCATAGAAGAATTTTTGTTTGAAAACATGTGAACTTATGAGGTGTGAAAGCATTGCACCAACTCCTGATCCAAGTTTATTAGAAAGGCTTTGCTTAGGGACTAGCAAAGGTAAGCTTGGGGGAGCTTGTTGACGGTCCTTAGCGTCAAATTTTTAAGCAATTATAAATTAAATAAATGGATCAATCAAATATAATATCTAGAAAATATAGGGTTTTCATTAACAATTTCCACGAGTTTTGGTGATTCATTATTTTCTAGGGACTATTCTAGAAAAAAGAATAAAAGAAAGTAAATCAGAGAAGATAACGAATAAATCCCACGGAGAAACACCTGCCATTCTACTCAAGGAAGATCCTGCAAACACCGGAGCAAAGTGGGGTCCCAGAGGATGACCTGTGGGGCCAGGCGGCCAGGTGTGGGGCCAGGCGGCACCCCCTAGGCCCGCTGCCCGCTGTCTTCTGGAAGCTTCCTCCACCGCCTATGAGGAGTCATCTCAGCCCTACGTGAAGTCGGTTTGATCCAACGGCTGTCGTGCATCTGACCGGACTATAAATAGGAGGGCATACCCCCTGGAGGCAATTGCATCCCGAGCAATCCCTGATCATTTAGAGATCTATTTAAGTCATAGGAGATCTAGTCATCCAGAGCCATAAACCCTAGTTCATCTAGAGCACTTCCTAGTTCATAGCATAGCCTAGTTAGATTCAAGAGTAGAGGAAGTCAAGATTCGATCTTGGACTCCCGACGTTGTCAAGAGATTGGAGTCTGGTACAATTTTTATTCTCTTATTCTCTTTTAGTATTTATCTGTAGTTGTGTGATATTTATAGCAACATTATTCTTCATTAATATGTTCTTGTTTACTTTGTTCATTGTCTACGTTAATATATCTAGTATAGTTAGTTTGCTATTAAGTTCATGCACATGTTCGTATAGCACTCGTCTATTTGATCATATGGCGAGTGGTAGGTAGTATGTAGGCGTGGTGCTTAGATACTTTGCTTATCTGCAGATGCCACCAGTTGTGCCGGGTCGTGAAGTAGATCATGGACGTGACAGATCTATTGCGTCCTTTGTAGGCTTCCCACCGTATGATGGTTTGGTAGGCAGGAATTGTCAGGTTGAGGATATCTAGTTATATCTAAGGTTTCTGAACTCAACTCATCCTGTTCATGGCCCTATTGTGGTTGAGAATATTGGTAGTATTACTTAACAATGATTACTAGATGTACTTGCACTAACTAGCGTACCTTTGACGGTAGCTAGAATACTTAGGATGTTATTTCTTTATTACTTGTTGCGAACACATGGTGGATAAGTACCCATGTATGTTCAGTTTTGTGATGAGTAATTGCCCAACACTTGAGCGTTTCAGTTTGAGTGGCTTACTACTAATCTTTGCGAAAGCAAATGTGTGCATGTCTATCGGCTTGTGGTGTGCAGGTACTATGCCTAGTGATAGTGGTTAATGGCGTGGAGAAGGTCGAGTAGAGGCTTGCCGTGCCGATGGACTAAGAGCGGTGAAGGGCGGAAGCGGGGCTCGGACTGAGGGACCATGGGTGCCGGCGGACTAGCTGTGGTGGCTAGTACTTGGCACCGGCGAGTGCGAGAAGACATGGAGGTAGACCGAGTCGACCAAGTCAAGACGGTGGACGCGTGAGTCGAGCGGAGGCTCAGGGGACTCGGAGTCCGACCGGGCGAAGACAAGGTGGCTCGCGTCGAGTGGTTTGGTGGTTTGGGCCTCAAAACCATCCGCGTTGGTTTCCGAGTTTGGGCCGCAAAACTCGGGGTTCGGTAGTTGAGCCGAAAGCTACCGATGGCGGGTTTCGCGGGTTTGGGCCTCAAAACCCGGGCGGAGCTTCCGAGGAAGCGGGGATGGCACGGGGCGGAATCCTGGAGGTTGCGTCGAGGCGACTGCAACTCCTGGCAGGAAACGGGGCCGTCCATTCAAATCGAGGGAGATATTTACCGGAGCTTGGACTGCAATGCTTAGGCTAGGTAGTTCACTCATTGTATCTAGGGGGGTCAATGGGAAATAGCCAAAGCCTCTGATAAATAGAGGATGAAGGGGTATCCTCATCCCATCTCTCGAACCCTAATCATTTGCCTCAACTTTCTCTCTCTCCACCCTCTCTCTAGTTCATGAGATCCCTAGGTTGATTTCACCAACCTCTGTAAGAACTTGAGTTTGTTGCGAGGAATCGGAGGCCGTAACCTCCGTAAGCCATGGTGGCTTCGACTTCTTGATCGTGTCCCCGTTTTGCTTGTGTTCTTCGCGTTTTGCTTTTGCTCCCTCTTTTTCCCGAGATGATTTCTCTTTGTAGGGAGTAGCTCTTTCAAATCCATTTGAACCAAGTTGTTTGTATTCGTGAGGAGCATCTTTGCACCGAAGGAATTCCCCTCAAACCTCACGAGTGCGTAGATCGGGTGATTTCTTTGCGGTGTTCTTCGTTCTTGCCCCTTTTCCCCCAAATCCTCGTTTCTCTTTAATTCTCACCAAATTGAGCGATGATTTCTTCGGGATAGCTCCCCAACTATACAAGGATCATGCCTACAAAGTTTGGTTGCAGCTAGAGTTCATTTGGTTGAGTTTTGGGAAGATTTGGCGGAGTGAAATCGATTTTCGCGGGTTTACTGCGCTCTGTTCGTGAGCATCGGACCAGGCGTCGGACCACTTTGCACAGGCTCCGGACCATAGCCCATTGGTCCGGTGGTCTGCCCAAATTCCAGCAGAACAGCCCCTAGCACCGGACCATACCACCGGACCACTCTGCATAGTCCTGTGGTACCGTCGGACCACTTGTCCGGAGCTCGGGTGCTCACTGTGTGGCTGATTTTTTCCGTCGGACTACCCTCCGGACCATAGCACCAGACCATAGCGAGTGGTCCTGTGATCTGGCCGAAAATCTGCAGGGAAGCACCTAGCTCCAGACCATACCACCAGACCACTCTGCATAGTCCTTTGGTCACTGACTGAAGTAGTCTTGTGCTCGTTTCTCTCTCGTCCGAACTCCGAATCAAGTTCCGTTTGTTGCGTTGGATTCGTATTCACGTAAGAAACATGATTAGGTACTTTTGAGACCAGTTATCATAAGTATTTTTGGGTGTGCTCTTGCCTCTTCTCTCTAGGGGATGAGAGTACCGCTCTCGGTGTATCGGTTTCGAGTTCGTGGCTTCGATCGTTCTCCATCTTCTCCAACCGCTCCGCTGCACCTTTAGGGGTCTTCCTAAGGTGTCAACCTACTTGTTAGGTCGTGTGCGAATCGGTTCTTCCGAGGTCAAGTTTTGGGTGTGATTTTGGGACAAGGGCCAAGTCTTTGAGTTGAATTTTATTTGGCTCCCATTCACCCCCCCTCTGGTCGCCGTTCTCGGTCCTTCAATTGGTATCAGAGCCGATTAAGGATCATTCCACCTTACACGGTTCTTGATCCGCGAAGGCGACATGGAGTGAGGTGCTGGCAAACCTCCGTTCTTCGATGGAACGAATTTCGCCTATTGGAAGGTGCGCATGTCTGCTTACCTTCAAGGGCTTGATTCTAAGATTTGGGAGATTTGTGAGAATGAGAACTACGTGGTTCTTGGCGCTCGGATCACTGAACTCCAAGTTATGCAACATGCTTCAAACGCAAGAGCCCGTAGCATCCTCTTCTCGAGTTTGTCTCTTCCTGAGTTTGAGCGGGTTTCGAGTCTCACTACGGCACGAGAGATCTGGCAAACACTTGTGCGATATCATGAGGACAACCCTCAGATCAAGTCCAGACTCTTTGACACGTACCGTAGGGAGTACGAGAACTTTGTTCAGTTGGCCGGTGAATCTGTTGATGGGATGTTCACTCGCTTCCAATCTATCGTCAACAAGATGCGTGCTAATTGAGCCAACTTGCCTTATGATGATCATGAGATGGCTATCAAGATTTTGCATGCTCTTGATCGGAAGGTGTGGGAGATGAAGGTGGCTTCCATCCAGGAGTCACCGGGCTATGACGCCCTGACCGTGGACGAGCTATTTAGCAAGCTTAAGTCCTCAGAGATTGACCACCAGACCCGGGCCAAGCTTGAGAACCCGTCGAACCCATCCATGGCGTTGGTTTCCGGCCCCGGCGGTGTGTCTTCTTCTTCCTCTAACCCTTCACACTCTTCGTTCGCTTTGTCTTTGATGTCTGTGACAGAGGAACAAGTGGAGGCGCTTGGAGATGATCAGCTGGCCTTGGTCATCACTAAGTTCTCATGGTTTCACAACAACCGTTTGAACCGACGACATGGTGGCTCGGCCAAGGGGTGCTACCGTTGCAGTGATGAGGATCACTTCATCGCAAACTGCCCCAAGAAAGTTGCGGGTGACTTCACCAAGCGCAAGGACAAGCACGAGCACCGCTTCGAGGACAAGCACAAGGCCAAGGGCGGCTACAACCGAAGGTCCTCCAAGAAGGTGATCGACAAGGTGAAGGCCAAGCACCGAGCCTTCCTCGCCTCCCTTAGCGACATCGATGCCTCCTCCGACGGGGGTTCTTCCTCGAGCGACGATGAGTCAAAGGGAAAGGTTGAGGACAAGCTCAACGGCCTCTGCTTCTACGCCGACGCCAAGCACGGTGGCTTTTGCACTATGGCGATTGATGAAGGCAAGGTCGGGAAGCACAAGGATGGCCCCGACTACGACTCCGACTCCGACACACTCGAGGTATCACCCACCATCGAATCCCTCTCTCTCTCGAGCTTGAGTCTCTGAATGATAGCTTGCTTAGTCAGGATGCTTTGCTCAAGCGTGCCGCTTGTGAGAGGAACGATTTCAAAGCAAAGTACCTTAGCATGCTTCATGAGCTGGAGTTTGCTAAGGCACAAGTGGTGGTTACCGAGGAGGTAGAGTGTGATGCTTGTGCCATCCACATGTCTGATCTTGTCACACTCCAGGACAAGTATGGCACTCTACTTGAGGAGATTAGTGAGCTGAAGGCTAGGCCTAGCTTGCTTGGTGCGTGCAAGTCTTGCTTAGGCTTGCGTTCTGAGCTGGCACAGAAGGATGCTAGGATCGCTGTGTTAGAGAAGGTCAGCTCAGATAGCACTATAGAGTCGGATCTCTTTGAGGCTTTGGAGCTTGAGATCGCGTCGTGCAGACACGACAAGATGCGTACCGAGGAAGAAAACACATACCTTCGGTCCATCTTGAGCTGGGTGTCTTGCCGAGAGCCGCAGTTGGGGATGATGCTTAGCCAATGCAAGCGAGCTGGCAGCACGGGAGTAGGCTTTGCTATAGGTGGGAAGGACGATAGCATGTTCGGTAAGATCGGTGAGTGCAGTGGTTTGAGCAAGAATGAGAAACCCACCACAACACCTAAGCTTACCAAGATCACTCCACCTAAGCCTACCGACCCCTCCAAGTTTCTTGTGAGAGATGGTGTGTTTGAAGAGCCACCCAAATCCACTCCACAGAAGCAAGTGTGGATTGCCAAACCGAACCACCTTCGCAACCCACTTGATACACTGCCAGACATCTCTAGGGATCCCCTTCCTAAGAAAGCTAGAGCCACCCAACCCAACAAGAGAGTGCCTACCAAGAGTGTGGTGAGGTACCATTGTGAGTATTGTGAGCGGGATGGGCACTTGGCTGAGTTTTGCTTTAGGAGGAAGAGAGATGATCGAAGGCAACTTGAGTTGAACAACCGGGAAATGTACCACCCACGAGTTGGGGTGCGTGAACCGGAAGTTCATAGGTGCACTTCTAGTCCTAGAGGTACAATGCCTCAAGGTGCTAGGCCTTAGGAGGCGAGACCACGTGGTGGTCGTGCTCGGCAGGGTACCGGTCGTGACCCATACGACTACGGGCCTAATGGCGGTGGCTTTACTCCACCCTTCTTTAGCGGACCACGTTTTCCCCATCGTGGTGATCGCTATCCTCCCATGGGACAGGAGATGTTTGGTTTTTCTCCTAACCCATTCTTTGGGCAAGTGGGACAACACTGGTATCCTTCACAGTTTACTAACCCCAGTGTTGGTCCGTTTGCTCACCTTATGTCTTTTTATTGATGTAGGAAGGAGGACTGGAGGAGACTTGGCTTGTGGATTCCGGATGCTCACACCATATGACCGGAAGTGTCAAGTGGTTCTCCAGCCTCGACCCCGTGCACCACACCGAGTATATCACATTCGGGGATAAGAGTAAAGGTAAGGTTGTCTCCCGGGGGTCCATCCGAGTCAATTCGTCTTTTGTCCTCAAGGATGTTGCTTTGGTTGCAAATTTGCATTTTAACCTTCTATCGGTTTCGCAACTCCTTGAAGATGGTTTTGAAGTGAGCTTTAAGCCAAACTTGTCTTGGATTTTGGACTCTCGTGGTGAGCTTGTTTGCTGGATTTTACCCTTCGGGAAGGTTTTTTGTGTGGATTTTTCTATCTCTTCCGGACCTTCTCGTTGTCTTCTTGCCGGTTCTTCTTCCGAGCTTTGGAAGTGGCATAGGAGATTGGGACATTTGAGTTTTGACTTGCTTGCAAGGCTTAGCTCAATGGACCTTATCCAAGGATTGCCAAAGCTAAAGTTCGAGAAGGATTTGGTTTGCCATCCTTGCAGACATGGCAAGATGGTTGCTGCTTCCCATCCTCTCGTAACTCAAATTATGACCTCACAACCCGGTGAGCTCTTACACATGGACACAGTTGGTCCAGCTCGGGTTAGGTTGGAAGGAGGGAAGTGGTATGTGGTTGTAGTCGTTGATGACTACTCAAGGTACTCTTGGGTGTTCTTTTTGGAGAGTAAGGATGAGGCTTTTATGCATGTGCGTGATCTGATTTTGAGATTGCAAAATGAGCTACCTAAGCATGCCATGAGAGCTATTCGCAGTGACAATGGCACAGAATTCAAGAATGCTCAATTTGCATCTCTTTGCTCTTCTTTGGGTTTGGATCACCAATTTTCCTCTCCTTACACTCACCAGCAGAACGGTGTTGTTGAGCGCAAGAATCGGACCCTTGTTGAGATGGCCAGGACGATGCTCGATGAGCATAGGACTCCTAGGCGCTATTGGGCCGAAGCACTAAATTCTTCTTACTATGTTTCCAATCGCATTTTTCTCCAAGCTTTCAAGAAAAAGACTTCTTATGAGTTGTGATTTGGGAGACCACCCAAGGTAAGTCACCTACGGGTGTTTGGGTGCAAGTGTTTCATCCTTAAGAAGGGAGGTAAGTTGGACAAATTTGAGTCATGGTCTTCTAACGGTATCTTTCTTGGTTACTGTACTCACTCTCGTGCTTATCGTGCACTTAACCTCTAGACTAACCGAGTGATGGAGACTTGTGAGATTACATTCGATGAAACTATGCCCTGTGTTTCCACTGCTTTTGAGCTTGCAGGTGATGATGAGGTGAACACTAGCATTTTTGTGGAGGAGGAGCAGGATGATGCCGATTGGGGTGATCCCGAGCCAACTCCACTGGCTGCCCCCATTGACCCTGCGACATCCGCTTCGGCTCACGGTCCCGATCCGACTACTTCCTCTACATGGGGGCCGTTCAAGCAGCTTCCTCAGTCGATGCCCGTTGCACCCAAGGGAGCTCCATCTGCTGTCGAGGGGGAGGCCACTTCCGTCTAGGCAGGCTCCCCGCCACATCCAGCGGCAGCACCCGCCGGAAAACATCATCGGTGATATTGACCATCGAGTCACACGGTCCAGGTCCTATATCTCTCACTTTGCTCATTCAGCTTTTGTCGCGTCTTTTGAGCCCCGAGATGTTGGACACACTTTGATGGATCCGGATTGGGTTAATGCCATGCATGAGGAGTTAGAAAACTTTGAGCGAAACCGCGTTTGGGTCTTAGTGCCACCACCACCAAGTTGCCACCCTATAGGAACCAAGTGGGTTTTCAAGAACAAACAAAGTGAGGATGGGATGGTAGTGCGTAACAAGGCTAGGTTGGTAGCGCAAGGTTTTTGTCAAAAAGAGGGAATAGATTATGAGGAAACCTTTGCTCCTGTAGCTCTTTTAGAAGCCATTAGAATCCTCCTAGATTTTGCGGCTTCTAAGGGTTTTAAACTTTTTCAAATGGATGTTAAAAGTGCTTTCCTAAACGGCTACATAGAGGAGGAAGTGTATGTTAGACAACCTCCCGGTTTCGAAAATCCCAAGTTTCCAAACCATGTTTTTAAACTTCACAAAGCTTTGTATGGTTTGAAACAAGCCCCTAGGGCATGGTATGATAGGTTGAAAACGTTTTTGCTTGCTAAGGGTTTTAAAATGGGATCGGTAGATAAGACGCTTTTTCTCCTCAAGCAAGGCAAAGACACTCTCCTAGTCTAGATTTACGTGGATGATATCATCTTTGGTGGTTCTTCTCATGCTCTTGGTACCAAGTTTACAGATCTTATGAGCAGGGAATTTGAGATGAGCATGATGGGAGAGTTGACCTTCTTTCTCGGGTTGCAAATCAAGCAAACCTGGGAAGGGACGTTTGTGCACCAAGGCAAGTACACAAAGGATATCTTGAAGAAGTTTGACATGGGCGAGGCAAAGCCCCTCTCGACACCCATGTCGACCACGACTGCCTTGAATGCGGACAAGGAAGGAGAGACGGTGGATCAGACGGAGTACCGAAGCATGATCGGGTCACTTCTGTACTTGACAGCAACTCGACCGGACATTCAATTCGCCGTCTGCTTGTGTGCACGCTTTCAGGCGTCCCCACAGACTTCGCACAAGCAGGCGGTGAAACGCATCATGAGGTACTTGCGCTTCACTCCTGAGTTTGGTTTGTGGTTTTCCGCCTCTTCCTCTCTTGGTCTTTGTGGTTATTCACATGCGGATTTTGCCGGTTGTCGTCTTGATCGGAAGTACACTTCAGGGACTTGCCAGTTTCTTGGGTCTTCTCTTGTGTCTTGGTCTTCTCGCAAATAGTCTAGCGTGGCTCAGTCGACTTGCGAAGCTGAGTATGTTGTTGCCGCTAGCTGTTGCTCGCAGTTGCTTTAGATGATTGCGACTTTGAACGATTTTGGCCTTGAGCTTACTAAAGTGCCTCTGCTGTGTGATAGCACGAGTGCCATTAGTGTGGCCAAAAACCATGTGCTTCATTCTAAGACCAAGCACATTGAGGTTCTTTTTCACTTTCTGAGAGATCACTATGAGAAGGGCGACATTGACCTCCGGCATGTCGATACCCAAAACCAGCTTGCGGATATTCTCACTAAACCTCTCGATCAAGCTGCGTTTTCTCGTCTTCGGGGCGAGTTGGATGTTTGCTTTCCTTTTTAGAGAGGAAAGCTTTGTGTATCTTAGTTCTTTTTGGTTCTTGTTTGACTTTTCTTTTTCTTTCTTTTTGGTGTGTTTAGCTTTCAATTGGTGTCATTACTTTTTGCATCTCATTTGCATTTGTGACATAGTTCATTTTGAGCTTCATACCTATAGCTGATATAATGAATCTATGCTCTGTTTGAGGTGTTTTATGTGTCTATGGTGTTGCCTAACTTAGACTCTCTTTGATCTCTTGATATGCAATAGAGCTAAGTTAGAAAAGCTTTAAAACTGAATTTAATTCCCCATGTCACCTCTAAAATGGCACTAGCATGTGTAGGCTTTTGAAGATCCTTCTTGGCTGTCTTTTATATAGCTTGTAACTATGGCTCTTTATTGTTTCATTCACTTCCATTGAGCACCATGCTTAAAATTGATCTAAAATGAAATTGCTCTCTGTTTTGTGAATTGGAAAGATCGAGTTGGGTTTGCATTGTGAGCACTTCACCGTGTGTTCGAGACTGCTTCCCATATGGGTTGATACTTGAGCGGTGTCGTGTATGACCAAAACCAGTGTGTTAAGTCCTTTGACTTCGCCTGGTTGGTAAGCAGTGGCATCACTTTGCTTACAACCACTCGCATACAACTTAAATGTGCCTAAAACTGAAATTTGGCTGCAAAACTCTGAATTTTGAAAAATTCATTCAATTGGGTCATTGGATTGTTGTTTGAACTTTACTAGGGATAGTTTTACTTGCTATACATGAGATTGCTTTGAGATAGGTCCTCTCTTGTTTGCCATGTCTAGTTGTTTCTAGGAGGTGATACCCATTCCTTGCTCACACATGTAATGCTCTCTAAAATAGCTTCTAAAGTGATCTTTAGCTCAACCTGAGTCTTAGTTGGGCACATAGAGCTTTTTCTATTCTCACAGGATCACATCACTTAGAGCATCCTTTCATTGTCTTAGCTCTATGTATGAAGCTTGTTGCACTCATTTTGCATATCATGGCATTTGTGGCCGGTTCTTGAGTTTTGAGCTTTGATGAGATTCATGTGTCAACAAGGGGGAGAGATGTGCATTTCAGTCCATCTACACTTAAGGGGGAGAGTTGTGCATTGTGGGAAGAAAGCATGGGGGAGAGATATGTGATCAAGGGGGAGAAAATGTGCATTTTGTGAAAATCTTGCTTCTTTGGCTCTTTTCACCCTTCCTTGGTATCTTGTGTATGCTTTTGCCCAGGGGGAGCTTTTGCTAGATGTGTTGAGCCTTTGCCTCTTCTGGAGGGTCTAGCTTGTGTTTTGGCTCCGACAGGTTTCGATTGGCTTCTTCAGTTTTATGCGTTTTAATTGGTATCTTTGAGCTCCCTTAGTGCTTCAATTGGTATTCTGAGCTTTGAGAGATTTGATTGGTATCTTTGGCTTGCTAGCGGTGTTGAGCCCGTTTCTGCCTCTTCTTGAGGGCTAGCTTTGTTTTGCTTGGTTGCGTCGAGCCGTTGCCCATGTCTTTGGGAACCAAGTTTTGGATGTGTTTTTGCTTCTCTCAAGTGACCCCGTTTTGGCTTTCTTAGCTTTTGGTCATTTGGAGAGCTTTACCTTGTGGCTCAAATCTGAAATGCACTTGTGTTGACAATGCACTCATCAAGGGGGAGATTGCGAACACATGGTGGATAAGTACCCATGTATGTTCAGTTTTGTGATGAGTGATTGCCCAACACTTGAGCGTTTCAGTTTGAGTGGCTTACTACTAATCTTTGCGAAAGCAAATGTGTGCCTGTCTATCGGCTTGTGGTGTGCAGGTACTATGCCTAGTGACAGTGGTCAATGGCGTGGAGAAGGTCGAGTAGAGGCTTGCCGTGCCGATGGACTGAGAGCGGTGAAGGGCGGAAGCGGGGCTCGGACTGAGGGACCATGGGTGCCGGCGGACTAGCTGTGGTGGCTAGTACTTGGCACCGGCGAGTGCGAGAAGACATGGAGGTAGACCGAGTCGACCTAGTCAAGACGGTGGACGCGCGAGTCGAGCGGAGGCTCAGGGGACTTGGAGTCCGACCGGGCGAAGACAAGGTGGCTCGCGTCGAGTGGTTTGGTGGTTTGGGCCTCAAAACCATCCGCGTCGGTTTCCGAGTTTGGGCCGCAAAACTCGGGGTTCGGTAGTTGAGCCGAAAGCTACCGATGGCGGGTTTCGTGGGTTTGGGCCTCAAAACCCGGGCGGAGCTTCCGAGGAAGCGGGGATGGCATGTGGCGGAATCCTGGAGGTTGCGTCGAGGCGACTGCAACTCCTGGCAGGAAACGGGGCGGTCCATTCAAATCGAGGGAGATATTTACCGGAGCTTGGACTGCAATGCTTAGGCTAGGTACTTCACTCATTGTATCTAGGGGGGTCTTTGGGAAATAGCCAAAGCCTCTGATAAATAGAGGACGAAGGGGTATCCTCATCCCATCTCTCGAACCCTAATCATTTGCCTCAACTTTCTCTCTCTCCACCCTCTCTCTAGTTCATGAGATCCCTAGGTTGATTTCACCAACCTCTGTAAGAACTTGAGTTTGTTGCGAGGAATCGGAGGCCGTAACCTCCGTAAGCCATGGTGGCTTCGACTTCTTGATCGTGTCCCCGTTTTGCTTGTGTTCTTCGCGTTTTGCTTTTGCTCCCTCTTTTTCCCGAGATGATTTCTCTTTGTAGGGAGTAGCTCTTTCAAATCCATTTGAACCAAGTTGTTTGTATTCGTGAGGAGCATCTTTGCACCGAAGGAATTCCCCTCAAACCTCACGAGTGCGTAGATCGGGTGATTTCTTTGCGGTGTTCTTCGTTCTTGCCCCTTTTCCCCCAAATCCTCGTTTCTCTTTAATTCTCACCAAATTGAGCGATGATTTCTTCGGGATAGCTCCCCAACTATACAAGGATCATGCCTACAAAGTTTGGTTGCAGCTAGAGTTCATTTGGTTGAGTTTTGGGAAGATTTGGCGGAGTGAAATCGATTTTCGCGGGTTTACTGCGCTCTGTTCGTGAGCATCGGACCAGGCGTCGGACCACTTTGCACAGGCTCCGGACCATAGCCCATTGGTCCGGTGGTCTGCCCAAATTCCAGCAGAACAGCCCCTAGCACCGGACCATACCACCGGACCACTCTGCATAGTCCTGTGGTACCGTCGGACCACTTGTCCGGAGCTCGGGTGCTCACTGTGTGGCTGATTTTTTCCGTCGGACTACCCTCCGAACCATAGCACCAGACCATAGCGAGTGGTCCTGTGGTCTGGCCAAAAATCTGCAGGGAAGCACCTAGCTCCGGACCATACCACCGGACCACTCTGCATAGTCCTGTGGTCACTGACTGAAGTAGTCCTGTGCTCGTTTCTCTCTCGTCCGAACTCCGAATCAAGTTCCGTTTGTTGCGTTGAATTCATATTCACGTAAAAAACATGATTAGGTACTTTTGAGACCAGTTCTCATAAGTATTTTTGGGTGTGCTCTTGCCTCTTCTCTCTAGGGGTTGAGAGTACCGCTCTCGGTGTATCGGTTTCGAGTTCGTGGCTTCGATCGTTCTCCATCTTCTCCGACCGCTCCGTTGCACCTTTAGGGGTCTTCCTAAGGTGTCAACCTACTTGTTAGGTCGTGTGCGAATCGGTTCTTCCGAGGTCAAGTTTTGGGTGTGATTTTGGGACAAGGGCCAAGTCTTTGAGTTGAATTTTATTTGGCTCCCATTCACCCCCCCCCCCCCCCCCGCTCTGGTTGCCGTTCTCGGTCCTTCACTTGTATTAGACGACGCTTGTGTAGTGACTAGAATGCTCTAGATAACTTTATCCTTATTGTTATTATGATGATGATAGATCAATTTACCCTTATTATTATTATATATTTATCATGTGACTTACCCATGTTTAAGAGTAGAGATCATTGATAGTTAACTCGCTACATTCATTTCGTATGCTTGTTATCAATACTATAGATTATTAGTTTAAACTAGACCTTCCCAGTGGTAGAAAATAAATGACAACCTGGTAATACTCTAGGTAAAATGCTACAATGGTATATTTAATCTGTTCGCTTGTAGAATCATTATTCTTTGACATTTCATATCTATCATTATTTATTTCTACCTAGTCATACATGAAATATAGAATATTACATAAGTACCATAAAATATAATTAGGGATGGCAACCTAGTTCCATGCTTAGGAGTATAAGGTAAAAGATAAGTGGCTAGTTGCTAAAGACAAGTTAATTACATACCATGCATTTTTGGCACCATTGCTAAGAACTAGTTTCTTAGTGATGTTGTTAAGAAATGTTAGCAAGTATTTTTGGCGCCGTTGCCGGGGAAGGTATCAAAACTTAGGAAGTATTGATAACCATATGCAAATGAATAAAGACCGATTAACTACCAACCTCTTACTCTAACAGGTTTACCCTTGTTTCTATCTATCTGTGTATCTTATGCAGGGTAAATGAATGCACGGTTTTTCTCTTCCAGATAATTTCACTTCAAATCCAGAGAAACTCCTTCGAAGAAAGCTGAAGTTTGCACAAGCGAGGGATACTAGCGATTCACAATTAGAAACACCCTCAGCTAAAGCTCACTCTTCGGGAGAGGAAGCTCAAACATCGGAAGAAGAACCTACGGGATCAATTTTAGCAATTGCTTTTGAAGCTATGGCCGAGAAGACATTGCGCGAGTTCTCTGCTCCAACTACTACCAACATCCGCACTGGACATCCAGTGAATGTTGGAGATAACTGATTCGAGCTCAAGCCTGCTCTCATTACCATGGTTCAAGCAAATCAGTTCTGTGGAAAGGCTCATGAAGATGCAAGTGCACACTTACAACACTTTCTTGAAATCTGCAGCACCTTTACGATCAAAGGAGTATCGAGAGATGCTACTCTACTCCGCCTATAAGGTAAAAGATAAGTAGCTAGTTGCTAAAGACAAGTTAATTACATACCATGGATTTTTGACACCGTTGCTAAGAACTAGTTTCTTAGTGATGTCGTTAAGAAATGTCAGCAGCTGGTAACTGAGATATTTGTGATTCTATCATCTTACTAAAGTTATTTTGACATTTAATGGTAAAAGTAAAGCTATCCATTCTATTACTAATGGTTTCTAGAATTTTATCATTGGAAGCTATCTTTTTAGACATGTTCTCAGTAACTTTATTTTGATTAGAAATCATTTCTCTCAAGGGTGGTTGATTGAAAGTATTTCGTTGGTAGTTACCTAAGTAGTTACCTAGGTAGTTGGGCCTTTGTTGCTGATTTTATCCTTGATTCTATTGAGGACAGTAGTAGTAGTAGTAGTAGTAGTTGTTGTTGTTGTTGTTGTTGTTTGGTCTTGTTGTTGTTGTTGTTGTTGTTGTTGTTGTTGTTGTTGTTGTTGTTATTGTTCTTGTTGTTGTTGTTGTTGTTGTTGTTGTTGTTGTTGTTGATGATGATGTAGTTCACATCCTCTTGGATCTCAGGGCAGTTAGTCTCTGAGTTGCCAGTGCCTCCACACTCTTCATAGGTCATGTGAGAATTGTGGATGTACATGACTTGCTTCTTCTCATTGTCTCATTGATCAAGCTTCTTCATGAGCAGATCCATCTTAGCAGATAGCATGTCTAATTCTTTGAGTTGATACATTCCTCCTCCTCTCTTACGTGTTTGAGAGCATTCTTCGTTCCATCCTTGGTTGGAAGTTATCTTCTTCACAAGGGTGGTTGCATCATGAATAGTGAGTGACAAGAACGATCCTCCAACAGCTACATCCATATTCTCACGGGTACTAGTAGTGAGCCCATGATAGAAGGTCTACATGAGTAGCCAATTTTCCATCCCATGGTGAGGACATTTTGATATATAATCTTGAAAGAGTTCCCATGTCTCTAGGACAGATTCATTGTGTTGCCACTGAAAGCTTGAGATTTTTGCACGTAGGGTATTGGTCTTGCCCACTAGAAAGAATTTTCCTAAGAAGATTGTGGAGCATATTTCCCATGTATTGTTTCTTTCTTCGTTGGCATAGAACCATTGCGGAATAGATAGAGTAAAAGGGCATCTCTAGAAACTCCCTTGATGGTGAAAGTACTGCAAATCTTCAAAAAGTGTTGGAGATGAGCACTTGCATCTTCATTTGCCTTTCCACAAAACTGACTGGCTTGCACCATGTTGATCAAAGCTAGCTTGAGCTCAAATCCATTAGTCCCCACATTGACCATTGGACCAGTCCTGATGTTGCCAGTGGTTGGAGTGGAGAATTCACGAAGAGTTTTCTCAGCCATAGCCTCAAAATCTAGTGTTAAGCTTCTTCTTGTCTGGTGGACTTCTAATAAAGTGGCCGGAACCCTTCTGAGCTTGGCTCTAGTCTTTCTTAATAGAGCTTCCAGATTCTCAATGTAGTTTGTCCAAAGTTCAAAACCGGTCATACATCACCCTACATAAAATAAAAATAGACAAAGCCAGGGTGAGCCTATTTGAGAAAGATCAATAGTATATCTCAACTATCATGGTGTAAAAGTTATTCCTAGATATTCAATTTCATATCTTTATCTATCTCCTTTGCTTCCCTAGCAACGGCACCAAAAATACTTGTTGACATTTCTTAACGTCATTACCAAGGACAGAGGTCCCCAGCAATGACACTAAAAATGTAGGGTCACATCTACTAGCTTCACTTAAGTTAAGTTGTCATCCCTAACATGATACCAGAGATGTGGTAGTATTTATAATCATGACACTTACTCAAAAGGTATAGAATTAAGGTTATCCGCAAGTGCACAGATAAAATAAATCCGTTGAAGCATTTCACCCAGGAAAGTTATAGGTATCGTTATTTATACTTTAACACTAGGAATGATCTAGTATGATAATAAAGATAGTAGCTATAAATTTTATACACACATGATAAGAGTTCCACTAGATTATTACTCATAACAGGGAATCAATCTCATAATAAAGATAATATATATATAAATGATAAAGATATGATAGAGATATGTTTAGGACAAATCTTAGAGCACTCCAATCTATAGCATCAGTATCAAGAAGAATAGAATATTAAAGATTAACCCATATGTTATTCTAATTATAAGTCATATGTCTACCTTAATTAGTGCAATTACATCTAGCAAGCATAGTTAAACTATATTTATATTTATATTTATATTCAAGAGACAATAACTAAGACCGGCTAAGAACAGAGCAGAACTGTGACCCGTGACTATAAGCCATGTCAAGTCCTATATTCGGGGAGTGGACTACAGAGGACTCAATGGGAATGTCACACCCAGGATCTACCATATGGCCCAGAACATAGGGGACATTCATAGATAAACAAGGTCTAAGCACCATGCTTACACTATTTCTATCACCCACACATTGATCTAATGAATGAGCGCTATACGAACATGAGTATAAATATGAATATAATCTATTATATGCTAGATATATAATCAAAGTAGATGCCGAACATTATAATTAAAAACACATAAACTATTAAACATGTAGTCATATCTAGAACAATAAAATCAACTAGAACAAGAACTAGAATGAGAACTAAAAGAACAAGGATGAACTAGAAGATGAGCAAGAAGAACAAAAGACAAACTAGTTGAATAATATTGTCATTACAAGAGAGGAATACAAGGGTTTACTGAGTCTCCTCGCGACTTGATCCGGAATGCAAGCTATGCTTGCCGCCTCTAATTCTATTCTATTCTAACTATGCCCTAGATATGGTGGAGCTCTAAGGTTATCCATTCAAGGGATACCTTTGACCTGATTCTTGTATTGATGTATGATTAACTCCTGGGAGGGGGGTCTGGGCTCCTAATATAGTCCAGTGGGATGAACCATAGCCCTTGGATCAAAACCGACTTTGACAACGGCTTAGATTGGATCTAGAGGTCGGTTAGGGGCCACCACACAAAGACATAACCGATCAAGACTCTGCCCAGGCCGGCCGGCCTAGGGGTGGGGCCTGTAGCCCCCTAGCACGCTTCGGCCTTCCGCTTTACTCTGGATGCTTCTATGGTCTTCCAAAACTTTCCTACGCCGTCGTGGGTTTGGTTTGCTGCAATTCAATCGTATTGGATTAGGATTCTCCCTCATAGTTATTCTTGTTTCCCTATTTAATCCATGTAAAATACAGATTCAAAAGAACTCGTGGAATATTGTCAGATAAATCCCTAAACCTATGTTGGTGATGATATTCATACCCTTCTACATGTTTAATTGACCTTTAAATATAGTAGTTAATAACCATCAACAAGCACAAATAGTGGTCCACAACTCATGTGTGTCCTTAGAGTTTCGCACATGGTTCAAAACATCCTTGCAAGGGCCTCTAAAAATGATGTCTTTGGCCTTCGCATTCCACTTCTCATGGTGTATCTCAACACCGAAGAGATTGTCATCATATCTAGGATTATCGAATCCATTGGTAGAGGCCTTAAGCACTCTGGCATCTATTGCCTCTACGTAAGCCTCCATATGAATTTTCCAATATGGAAAATCATCTTCTTCAAAAAGGGTGGTGGTACATCCTCATGGGACATCTTGCTCTAGGAGGTAAAACCTAATTCAGGAGCACGAGACTCTAATACTAATTGAAAGGATCAAGATGCCCAAGAAGGGAAGTGAATTGGGCTTTTTAAAATTTATAAATCAATAATTAAATCCTAACTGTAAAAGCCAATCACCCCATGTTCCTAGTAAAGTGTTGTAGTGTTCTATGGCACAAATACTAGCAACTTGGTTTCATTCCTAAGCTAGAAATTCAACTCTAAGTAAAGGAATGCAGAAATTGAAATGCTCAATGTAAATTGCACAATACAAAGCAAAGGAAAGGGGCAAGACAGTGTTTTTCTAAAGTATCGAGGAGTTGACACCCCCCCGTAGTCCTCGTCAGAGCACCCGCGTAAGGGTGCAGCTCCTCCTTGGTCCGTGCAAGGACCAACTACTCTCTCTGGCCTGATTCTTTGCTGCTCCAGCTTGGTGAATCCCCGACGACCGATCACAACTTGGCTTGAGTCATCAACAATCTCCTCCAAATGATTTTTAAGGTCTCAACAGCCACCAAACCATCTAGGAGCTATCAATCACCAAGAATAATAAGCACAAACTCTGACTGGACTCACACAACCCTAATGAAATGGGTGGATGCACACTTGCCACTCTCTAGTCACTAATGAGGTGTCTAATCTCTGGACTAGCAAAACTCAATTCTTCACTCAGCCCCTTGCTCTCTCTCACACACTTAAGATGTTTCTCAGTTGATCAAATGAGCAAAGATGGTGTGTGGAAGCCATTGAAGAAGTATAAATACCCCCACTTACAACATACCCATTGGGTTTAAATTCTGTTGAATAAGTGATGATCGGATGCGTCCGGTCGCTACACAACAGCTGTATTTTGTCTATGTGTACTAACTGGACATGTTCGGTTAGAGCCAGACCTCTCTTTAATGCGTACGGTCCGTTGAAAACCTCTCTGGAACCTCTTTGAAAATGATTGTACTCCACGCACAGGCGCGTCTGGTTCTAGAGTACGGTGCAAAGAGCAAAGCTCATTAAGTTCACCTCATGTCCCATGACTCACAAGGGTGCGTCAGGTGTGTGTCCGGTGGTAGGTGCACCAACATCCGGTGCACTGGAAAAAAACCCGAACAACTTCGAATTGAATTTCGTCGAAAACGGAAGTTGTTCAAACTAATCTTAAGGCCAACCTTAAGCTACTTAGAACTAAGTTTGACAAGTGTGCAACACACCTAAAATATTAGAGTTACCTAAGTCAAGCTATCCATTCATACCCCACTTAATAGTACGGTTAAAGAGAAAACAAAGTCCTAATTTACTCTAAATGTCTCCTAACTCCGATCGATACTTAGAACTAGATGATCCTAGATCTTGTCTCCATTACTTAAAAACCAAAACAATATCCATCGTTAGGGGGCATGAAAACTATTTGTTGCCTAATCAATCACCATTACTATGATCTAACTCTTATTGCTTCTGCAAAACACATGTTAGTCATAGTAATCTGGACTGGACTTCTTGATGCTTCTGTTACCTTGGAGGAATACTACGTCCTGCACCAGCGGTTCTCGGACGCACTTGCTTGGGGGCAAGCAGGATCATTAGCATGGTGAAACAAGGACACAAAGGAGTGAATCTCGCATACTGAGTATACGCTTCCTTGTATCAGTTGTGTAGTACTTAATTTATGTAATGCGAACCTATGACATGTGGGGTCTATTGCCTAGAACTACGTATATAATAGGCTCAGTCCATAAGAACGAAACTCTATTCCTATTCAGACAAAAGAAATACAACTCTGGGAGCTTTCCTCTACTCAGTATCTCCCAGTTTGCAATTCACAGGTTCATCACGTCGCCGGCAATTGCCGGTGGCCAAGGGGTGTAACAACGCGCGAGTAGAATTTGTGCAATTTTATTTCATAAATCTTCTCCATTAGTTTGATACCCATACTCATGCAATTGCTAAGTGTTTGTTAGGTTGATGCTTTGCTTGAATCTTTATTTTCCTTGTATGGTTCTTAGGGAATAGTGGCTGCTGAAGACACGTGTTTTGCTACAAAGGTTGTTTATATTTATATTTTTAGAAAGGTGGTAAGAGCTTTGCCGTATTTTTATTAGACGTGAAAAAAACAAATCAGGTTTGTACAACAAATTAAATTAAAGGCAACTCAACTCGAAATTACTATGGCATACTGGCCATCAAACAAAAGACTACTGAATCTGAAACAAAAGGGAAATAGAAATAGGTTCCAAACCACTACACTACACCAGAGCCTAAAAACCTAGTCAATGAAAGTGCTAGGTCTGGTTGACATTTGGAATTGTTGGATTTCATCCTTGCACAGTTCCACTACTTGGATTAGATGCAGATGTATTTGTTGGAAAGTTCTTCTATTGGGTTCCTTCCATATGTTCCACTTGAAATAGATCATGACACTATCTATCTCTTACCTCACTTCTATCAAACTTTGCTCGGCATTTGCTCTAGTAACCATGTAAGGATCCATGCATTGCAACCAAATTTAACTCAGATAGATTGAGCCATTGTTTTAAATACACTACTACAGAATTTATTAACCGCAGCATTGGAATTTGGCACCCCGCAGCGCACATCTTTGCCGCCCGCTGCGGTAAACCGGTGGCCAGCTTGGACAGCTAGCCACTGCGTTGCCCGTTGCGGTTCTTCCATTTACCACAGCGGGCCATATAACACGCCCGTTGCGGTAAATGAGCATCTATTGCAGCGGGCAACATAAGTCGCCCGCTGCGGTAAATCAAATTAGCGCAACAGGCGAATTATGTTGCCCGCTGCAATAGAGATTCGTTTACCGCAGCTGGCAGATTAAGTTGCTCGCTTCGGTTATCACCCGTCCTATATATAACAGCAACCCTTCCTTCTTCTTTCCCACGACTTCTCCTCTTCCAAAATGCGGGGGGAGGTTTTGCCCGATTTTTTCACCAAATCATCAAATTGAGTTTTATATCTTTGATTTGGGGAGTAGGACATGATAAGAGGTACATGATTGCTCTCCCACCCCTCTTTCTCTCTCGTTTTCTCACTTTTTAGTGCAATTCCTCATGTGGATCTAGATCTAGATCCATGGATCCACCATGCATGGATCTAGATCTAGTTTGTGTTTTTAGTCTAGATTCTTCATAGATCCATGTACTAGATATATAAAACTTATGTTTTTTAATCTAGATTCACCGTGTGATATATATAGGTGCGCTGAAGTTTTGTCTTTTGATCTCTCACCTTGTTGGGGGCGGAGGTTTTGCCCGAAATTTTCAGTAAATCATCAAATTGAGTTTTAGAGCTTTGATTTGGGGAAGGAGAGGACAATAAGAGGTACATAATTGCTCTTCCACACACCTCTTTCTCTCTTTTATTCTCACTTTTAAGTGCGATATGTCTCGTCATGTGTGTCTAATTATCTAGATTCATGAAGTATGTCTGTTGACACAAAAAGCGTCAGGATCTGCGAACACCTCGGGCTATTACCCGAATTCGATATCCAAAGGTGTGCCAGTCGATTTGACCAGTTAATCGACAAGGACGATAACTAGAACAAGATCCAAACAAGACAACGGCGATACGCCCAGATGTCAAGACTCAGACTTGATCAGGATAACTAGAGCAGAGCTGAACGAGACAACAACGATGCGCCCGGATGTCAAGGCTCAGATTACTCCCACGCGGAACTTGTAAGGGTTTGACGGAGATCAAGGTGATGCAGCCCGTCGAAGCTTGAAGAACTCGTAGATATAACTAAGACTAATGCGATAAAAGGGTAAATTGCAGTAAAAGTAATAAGAGTAATTGATTTGTTTGATAGATTGATTCATTGTATCTCACAACCCCTAGGTACATATTTATACTCCAGCAATAGGAGTTGTAAACAGACACGACTCGTACCTTTCCAAAACAAACTCATACTTTAAAGAAAATAACTGACTCGCGCAGGAGTCGGACCCAAATAACAATATTATTTTCCTAAAGAGACACCTCTATTTTTAAGGAAACAAACGACTCGTGCAAGAGTCAGACTCAGACTTCCATCGGCAGACTCTTCAATCCGCAACTTCCTTTTATTGCTATCAGCAATCCCTTGCTGACGTCAACCGCCACGTTACCCTGTACCCATCGGCACTCCATGCCCATCGGCATCGGCAATACTTCCCAATCGGCAACCTTGCACTTCTGGTAACTTGTCTTCACCAATTAATTCTCATCGGCAAGAGTCGTCCAATTCCCATCGGCAATAAACTTATCTTTCTTGCAGCATTCATTCTCATCGGTAAACTTGACCGATGACTTTCTGATGCCGATAGTAAACAGCTCATTTGACACGTGCCGAAAAACGGTGTCAACACATGCCCCCCAATTTCGGAGTGTAGAATATTTTACGCACCGAAATTTTCTCTACTGTAATTGCTCTCTCCAAGATAACTGCACAATTTCCTCGATTACCGCGCGCAAAACCACAATTTATTAATTAAATCCCGCGATCAGAACGCGAACAGTTGCAAACCTAATCATATCTCCTCGATTGTTGCGCATACCTACTGCATACCTCTCTACATTCCTGCTCAGTATGAAGAAAATTCCAAAATACCCCTGACCAGGCTTATAAAAGTTACCACCATCCAATCTGTTTTTACCCTGAGCCTACTTTTACTTTCACCTGTCCTCGTCTTCAACCTTGGCGGCGACTCCAGCAGCAACTCCGAAGAACAACTCCGTGAGCTCAAGCAACAGTAATCTCTTCAAGCAGAAAACAAATCGCAAGGATTCCTCCAGCTCCAATGGCGATCCACTTCGACGTCCCCAAAGTAAATCTACTTCCTCCTCACTTCACCTTCTGCAAGTTCCTTTTCCGTATCAATTTCGTAATCTCTTTTCCCCTTTCTCCTTTTTTATTTTTCTGAAACCTAGGAAATGTACAACAAGGTCATAATCCCCATTGAACAATCCAATTTCAACTGCCTGGGCCCAATGGGACATCCCGATCCTACCAATCTGATAAACACAGAGACCAACCGCATCCCCTTCAGATCTGAATGCTTTAGCCTAGGGTTATGGAAGGATGCTTTTCGCTCATGGCCCAAATACACCAAAGGATGGAAGAACTGGTATCTCAGGATAATTAGGACACAACAAGTTCATTGGTCAGAGCGCAATCTAGATCAGTGCATAAGACTTTCCATTGCCGATATGGAAAAGAATGAAAATATGATGATAGCCGCCTCTTACTTCTGGTCTGATACCGTCGATATCCCTGCCCTGTTCAATAGGAAGGCTGAGTATAAGGTGAACACACGCAATATCGGCGGCTGGACTGGTTACATCCTGGAATACCAAAAGACCGGATCGGTAGGTCAAGGGGAGCATGCCATCTTTTTGAATATATGGCTAGAAAAGTTTATCTTCTGTGGCAGAACCGTCGGACCTACTACCATGTACCTCCCTGCAGTAGAGCTCCTGGCGGATGGAACAAGACTCCCTCTCGGCCGATATCTCCTTGGATCGGTATACCATCTTCTACATCAAGTGTCCAAGAAGTTATTGTTAGGCGAATCCATCGGCAACCTCGGAGGTCCTTGGTGGTTTATAAACATGTGGCTAAACGCACACATGTACAAAGTCCTCCAATTTGACTTGTTCACTTAGCAATTCCCAAGGGATATATCAGAGGACTACGTATTTGATGATGATGAATCGGCAACTCGTCCCCCACTCAATTTTGGGGAGGCTATCATAGTGCTACCAGGAACCGATGCCAATGCAGACCAATTCGGCAGGTTCTTCCAAAAGCTCTACAATGGAATCCCTGCTGCAGAATGGCTTTGGTGGCCTTACATCGATGAAGACAACCGATTCCCTTTGCTGTTCAATGTCACCGATGGGAATGTACCCCAAAACAAAATAATTATGAAGGCCAGTATTGTTCCCCGAGCTATTCCAGTCAACATTTTTGGAACTGGGAAGAATGCTCCTCCATCCTTTGAGTTCTATTACCCATCGGCAGCAGCAAGACAACTAGCATTCGGCCAATTACCGATCAAGCTCTGCTACGCCAAGGTGATAAAACCAAGACAAATTATCTCCAGTGCTATGGACTGGAACAAGGTCGTCAATCTCCCTCCTGATGCCGATACATCAGACATCGACCTATCCTCCTAGGCACCAACATCTTTCATCACGGAGGAATACAAATTTTGGTGGCAAGAATGGAGAAACCAATTGTTCGCCAAGTCATCGCACTTCTATCGGCATTTAATCGATGTCAATTACGTCATTCCGATGATGCAGTAAGTTTTCACTCAAATGCATTTCTTATTACTTACCTTTATCATCGGCATCTGACCTTTTGCTTAACAGGTTGACGATCCAATCCCCAAAATGAGCAGGAGTGGCAAACCTTTCCATCTTCGAGTAATGAGCCCTGTATCAGTCATCGGCAACAAGGCTTCTACACTGGCTGCCTTCACTCCTCAGAGGGTACCTAAGGTCACCTTCAAGCCCAAGCCGACGCCTGCAAAGACCATTGCTACTCCATTGGTTGTTGCTGCCATCTTGGCGTGGGCTTTTGCAGTAAGTTTTATTTTTACTTATACCGATCACATATTGTTCATCGGCAATATTTACCTATGTAATTTGCACCAAACATTTTTCAGGCAGCGAGGTCATCGGCAGCTGCTCCAGACGTACAAGCTTCTCCAACTCCTGCTGCCGATGCATCCAGGCTTCTCAACCAAAACGAGCTGGTTCTCCTACTGCTGCACCAAAGAAGAAACGCCTGAGGCGAGCCACTCTAGCTGTGTCACCAACCCTTGCCGATGCACCAACGACGGAACAACCATCGGCATCCGTCCCTGAGCAATCAGTGAACGAAACTCTTGATCAGGAGACGATACCACCGCCACAAGAACCAGCTGCAACAACATCGGCACCGGTACCAGCACCTACACCGGATGAAAATCCTGACCAGAGGACGGCATCACCGCCACAGGAGCCATCCACGGCAGCAGAGACAGCACCAGCAACAACACCAACAGCACCGACTGCTCCTCCTACGGAAGCGTGTTTATCGGCAATTGTTGCCGATCTCCAGGATGAGGCCATACCAGCCAACTTCCCAAGTCCCGGAAGGAAATCCGCTTCAAGATGGTAAGCCGATTATCTAAAAACTTACAGTATAAACTTATGATCGGCAAATTTTAACTTTCTTCTTTTTAGGCCCAAGACTCCCCAGATAGCTTGTTCTCCTTCGGCGTCAACCTCCCTGACGAAAACGAAGACGGAGAAGGCTCTGCTCCAACGAATAGCTTGTTCTCCTTCGTCGTCAACCTTCCCGATGAAGACGAAGACAAAGAAAGTTCCACTCCAACTTTATCGGCAGATGTCAAACTCAAGCTTGAAACATTGCTATCTTCATTGTAACAAGACACATCACATCTTGTCCAAGACTCCACTGCAGTAAAGATAGCTTTTAAAGACATCCAAGGCCACCTGTCTGCCGATACAGAAGAAACACTCTTCCAGGCAGCGTTTCTTGAGAGCAAGCAACTCCAGTATCAAAGACTATCTCGTCGCATAGCTGATAGGACTGCTCGATCACAGCTTGAAGAAGAAATGCTTAAGTTCAAACAAGTTGCCGATGAGAAGCATAAGGACATCGGCCAAGTAGAAGCTTCCGGCGCCGATCTTGAGCAAGAGATCATTCACTTATCGGCAAGGAAGGAAGAGCTGCTGACTGAACTAAAAAGAGTTGAAGAAGCCCTGAACACAGCTAGCCAAAAGAAAGCTCAACTGCCCGACGTCATTAAGGCTCTGCGACAAGAAAGAGACAGGAACGCCCGACAAGCCATCCTGCTAAAGAAGAAAATCAAGCCAGTTGAAGGGTCTGCCGATGATGATGCCAGGGAGATGGAGGAAATAGAGCAAATTCGCCTGCGTGCGATATCAGCTATTCAGTCCTTGTTGTAATTTGCTACAATTCGTCATATCGGCAAATGTAACACTTGATTTCGCTTTGTAATATAACGTTAGTACACTTTTACCGATGTTTTATATAGCACTCTCTTCCATCGGTATCCCAACAGACACTCTATGCATCTACCCAAATACTAGGGTAATATTTCTTCAAGTATTTGCCATTGATTGCTCTGGGGAATGCAACTCCTTCGAGAGTTTCTAAAATATAAGCATTGCCAGGAGCAGACTATTTTATCCGATAAGGACCTTCCCAATTAGGAGACCATTTTCCAAACTTAGAACTCTTAGTCCCAATCGGTAAAATTAACTTCCATACCAGATCACCATCGGCAAATTGCTTCACCTTCACCTTCTTATTATACCATCTGGCAACCCTTTTCTTATTTTCTTCAATGCTGATCAAAGCCCTCAACCGATGACCTGCTAAGTCTTCTAATTCATCCTTTATAAGAGTATCATACTCGTCGGCTGTCAATTGATCCTGAGAAAACAATCGCCTAGAACCAGTTTTAACTTCCCAAGGCAGGACAGCATCGTGTCCATAGACCAACTGATACGGCGAAACTTTGATTGCACCATGACACGCCATCCGATACGACCATAGGGCTTCATTTGACACTATATGCCACTTTCTAGGGTTCTCTTCAATCTTGCGTTTGATAAGCTTAATAACTCCTTTATTAGTCGCCTCAGCCTGACCGTTAGCTTGAGCATAATAAGGAGAAGAATTCAATACCTTGAACCCCATACCAGCAGCAAACTCATCAAACTCTCCCGATGTGAACATAGTTCCTTGATCGGTGGTAATAGTCTGAGGAATACCGAATCGGTAAACAATATGCTCTTTTACAAAATCTACCATGTTCGCCGATGTTACCTTCTTCAAAGGAATTGCCTCAACCCATTTCATGAAATAGTCGGTAGCAACAAGTATAAACTTATGCCCCTTGCTTGACGGCAGATAAATTTGGCCGAGGAGATCAATAGCCCATCCTCTAAATGGCCAAGGCTTGATTATGGGATTCATTGCCGATGCAGGCGCCCTCTGGACATTACCAAACTTCTGACAATCCTGGCACCCCTTAAAATAATTGAAGCAATCTTCAAGAATTGTTGGCCAATAATATCCATTCCGCCTAATCATCCACTTCATTTTGAATGCCGATTGATGTGCTCCACACATGTCCTCATGGATCTCGCCCATCAGCTCTTTTGACTCCTCTTTACTAAGGCATCTGAGCAAAACTCCATCAATTGTTCGATAATACAATTCATTGTCAAGGAGCACATACTTGGTAGCTTGGACCCTTAGACGCCTTTCAACTTTCTTGGACGGATCTCTTAAGTAATCGGTAATTTCTTTTCTCCAGTCATCGGCAACCATTACCGATGTCATGACTTCTTGAATCGGCTGATATCCTGAAGCATTCTGTGCTAACCGATTAGCCTCTTCGTTATGCAACCTAGGAATATACTCAAGGCGGTACTCTTTTAATTCTTTTAATAACTGCAAACACCTTTCATGGGTTGCAATTAAAGCTTCACTTCGGCATTCGTATGTCCCAATCAATTGGTTAATTACCAACATAGAATCACCGAAGATCTCAACAGCATCGGCATGTACCTCCCTGAGTAATTCCAACCCCTTTAGTAGAGCCTGGTACTCAGCCTGATTGTTTGTTGAAGTAGCAACAATCGGCAGTGAAATTTCATATTTCCGTCCACGGGGTGAGATTAAAACAATGCCGACACATGCTCCTTCTTTGCATGTAGACCCATCAAAGAACAAAGTCCAAGGAGCAATCTCTATAGAGCTTACTACATTGCAATGCTGAGTAACGAAATCGGCCATCACCTGACCCTTAACTACCTTAGCCGATTCATACTTCAGATCAAACTCTGAAAGTGCCAAAATCCATTTGCCGATTCTCCCACTTAATATCGGCATCGACACCATATACTGAACCACATCATCTTTGCAGATAACAGTGCATTCAGCCAACAATAAATAATGCCTCAATTTTATGCAAGAGAAATATAAACATAAACATAATCTCTCTATGGCCGAATACCTGGTTTCAGCATCCACTAACCTTCTGCTCAAATAATAAATCACACGTTCTTTCCCTTCAAATTCTTGAATTAAGGTTGATCCGATAACACCACCATCGGCAGACAAATACAACCTGAAAGGCTTCCCGTATTGAGGTGGAACCAAGACTGGAGGGTTTACCAAATATTTCTTGATCTCCTCCAAGGCTAACTGTTGTTCCTCTTTCCATGTAAACTCTTGATCGGCTTTCAGCTTTAACAATGGACTAAAAGATTTAATCTTACCAGATAAGTTAGATATAAACCTTCTAATGAAATTAATCTTGCCGATCAAGGATTGCAGCTCAGTCTTGTTTGTAGGAGAAACCACCTTATTAATTGCATCAATAGATTTTCTGTCGATCTCGATGCCTCTCTGATGTACCATAAAACCCAGAAACTGACCTGCCGATACACCAAATGCACACTTGTTAAGATTCATCTTCAACCCATGCTCCCTTGTGCATTCCAGGATTTTTCGCAAATCGGCAAGATGCTTCTCAAAATTTCCGAATTTAACCACCACATCATCAATATAGATTTTGGCTATCGTGCCGATGTACTTATGAAAGATAAAATTCATTGCTCTTTGATGAGTAGCACCGGCGTTCTTCAAGCCAAAAGTCATGACAACCCACTCAAATAAACCAACATGACCTGGACATCTAAAAGCAGTCTTGGATATGTCTTCTTTAGCCATGAATATCTGATTATATCCAGCATTGCCATCCATGAAGCTAATGATTTGATGTCCAGCAGCAGCATCAATCAGCAGATCGGCAACGGGCATCGGGTAACCATCCATCGGTGTAGCCTTGTTGAGATTCCTGAAATCAATACAAACACGAAGTTTTCCATTCTTCTTATACGCAGAAACCACATTAGAAATTCAATCGGCATATCGGCATTGCCGAATAAATCCAGCTTCAATTAACTTTGTAATTTCAGCTTTAATATCGGGTAGAATAGTAGGATTGCATCGGCGCGCAGGTTGCCGATGTGGTTGGAAACCAGCCTTAATAGGCAACCGATGTTCGACTATCGATCGGTCTAAACCAGGCATCTCTGTATAATTCCAAGTAAAACAATCTTTGTATTCCTTTAATAAGTCAATAAATTGCTGTTTACATTGGGAATCTAACTTAGCACTAATAAAAGTAGGCCTGGACTTATTGCCATCGCCGATATCTACTTCTAATAAATCATCAGCCGATGTGAACCCCTGTCCCAGTTTTCCATCATCGGCGAATCGATCCATTAAAACTCTTCTTCAGGACCGACTTCTTGGATCGGTGTAATGCGGTAATCGGCAACTTTGAGGAACTCCGTGTTCCAAGCTTCACCTGATATGCACCTGGTTTGCTCATAAGTTTCCAATTCTGCCGATGCAACAATCGACGGAGTCTCACTCTGGACGACCTCAATTTTGTCCCCGACCCACTGCACGAGGCTTTGATGCATGGTGGAAGGAATACAACAATTGGCATGGATCCAATCCCTTCTTAGGAGCAAGTTGTAGGTGCCTTTGCCACTAATCACAAAAAATGTCGTCGGCAAAGTCTTACTGCCGATGGTCAATTCAACACATACGGCTCCCATGGCTGGTGACACATTGCCCTCAAAGTCTTTGAGCTTCATGTCTGTTTTGACTAAGTCTTGGTCACCTTTTCCAAGCTTCCTGAACATGACGTATGGTATTATGTTGATTGACGCCCCACCATCCACCAGCATCTTCATTACAGGCTGTCCATCTACTTTGCCCTTAACGAACAGAGCCCTTAGGTGCTGCCTTTCATCATTAGCAGGTTTCTCAAAGACAGCCGCCATAGGATCCAACACCAATTGTGCCATTTCAGCAGCTTCTTCATCATCGCTGACAGGCGCCATGAACTCCATCGGCAATATGACGACCATATTGATTTCTGCTGATGGATCCCTATCCTTGCGTTTTGGCCTCCACTGCTTTTCCCTTGAAGGATCTTCATTGTCATACAAGTCATTTCGGCGTTCACGCTGAATTCTCCTTTTCTGAGTTTTCGTCAGACCCTTAGGGCACCATTGAGGAAGCTTGGTTTTCCAAACAGGTTGGTGTTGTTTCTCACTACTTGCATCGGCGCCTCTCCCGATGTTTGGATCTCTGGAGAATATTTCTTCATCAGGCACTCTTGCATTGGCCCTCTCCTCAAGCTCCACTTGATCAACACGCCTGCCAAGCCTGTTATGCGCGCTGAGCTTGCTCCCTAATCGGTCATGTGCCGATTTCTTTTCTCTGAGCGGCCTAGCATACCTGGATGCTCGATCATCAAAACAAGGTTTCTTTTCTGACCAATCGGCAGTGTAATATCCATTGCATTCGGGACAATTATCGGCAGTAGGTAGCTTGATGCCTTCTTCCTAGCAGTGAACGAAGAAGGGGCACTTCCAATGGTCCTTATGCCGAAGCCACTCTTGGTACTCTTCTTCTTCCTGCCGATGCCGCTCCTCTCGCGATTGTCGATACTCTCGCCTTGGCTGCTTATGCGTGATTACAACACCAGGAGCCCTGTTGGCATTGCTACCTTCATCGGCAACTTTCTTGCCCTTTCTGTCATCGGCAAACCTCCTCTTGTCACGCTCAGCTACTTAATGGTTAGGATCTACCGATGCATTCTTTCTGGCAGCTTCCGTTGTCAGCACTTTAGTTTTTCCACTAGTTTCCACCATATTATTTGGAAACGGATGTTGATCAATCTTCATCGGTTTCTGGACTTTAGAATTTTCAAATTTGATTCGTCCAGATTCAATTTCTGACTGCAACTGCTGCCTGAATACTTTGCAGTCATTGGTACTGTGCAAAGTCGCATTGTGCCACTTGCAATACCTGATCTTTCTGAGCTCTTCGGCCAATGGAATCACTTGGTTAGGCGCTAACATGATTCGCCCTTCTTGAAGTAACAAGTCAAACATCCTATCGGCCTTGGTGATGTCAAATGTGAACCTTTCAGCTTCCTTCTGGCCAAATGGACAAGACACAGATTTCTTATCCTTCACCCATTCGGCCGCACCGATGCTTAGCTCTTCATCTGACCCGAAATCTTCTTCTTGCCCAATGAAGGTCACCTTCTTATTCCATGTCTTCCTGGGTTCAAAGGTTTTGATATCTTGATCGGCAATCCTTTGCACCAGATGACTTCGGCTTTCAAATTCTTGAGACGCATACTTATCTTTGATATGCGGCAGTAGTCCTTGGAAAGCCAAATCTGCCAGTTGCCGATCATCAAGTACCAGGTTGTAGCACTTGTTCTTTACGTCTTGCAGCCTCTGAACAAAGTTTTCCACCGATTCGTCGTTACGTTGCCTCAGCTTAACCAAATCGGTAATCTTCTTCTCATGTATGTCAGTGAAGAAGTATTTATGAAACTGCCTCTCTAGATCGGCCTATGTGATTACAGAGTTTGGAGGCAATGAAATAAACCATGTGAATGTCGATCCAGACAATGATGATGAGAACAATCTCACTCTTAGCTCTTCCTTGCTGGCAGCTTCTCCATACTGGATAATGAAGCGGTTGATGTGCTCCATTGTTGATGTGTCATCTTGGCCGGAGAATTTGGTAAAATTAGGCACCTTGTACCAATTTGGGAGAGGAATTAAATCATATGCTGGAGGATACAGTGTCCGATAAGAATATGTATTAACCTTGGGTTTAATGCCGAATTGTTCCTTCATTACTTCGGCAATCTTATCGGTCCAATATGTATCCTGCTCTTGCTGACTCATTGGCTAGTTGTTGACTGGTGGAGTCGGCTGACGCGCCCCTTCAGGTCTTGGTAGGAGATGATGCGGAGTAGTTGTCACGGGCGCAGCACCAGTCACCTGGACGTTATGCATCGGCTGACTTACCGATGGATAATTTTGCGCACTTACTGGGTTATGTTGTGTCATCATATTCATCGGTTGTTGTACCGATGCCCCATTCTGAGTGTTTGCTGGACTTCCATAATGATACATTAGTATGCCAGGCTGTTGAGCTGGCGGCTGATTGGTCCATCCAGGATTATAAATCATCGGCATGTGACTTACTGATGGCTGATAGCTAACTGGCACCTGCTGCTCCTGCACCTTAGAGTAACCAACAAATTGGTTACCTTGATGTGCTAGTACTCCGGCTTGAGGATTTACCACCATAGATTGACTTCCAGTCGCTACATTGTGTTGCATCAGCACAGAGTTTGCCGATGGTGGCATCAGAGGTACTTTAGGAATCACCACCTGGAAATCTTCTGATGGCACTTGTACAGTTGGAGAAGACGTAGAGCAATGCATCATAGGGATCATCGGCTGTGATTGCATTGCCGATGCCATGGAGCCCTTCCAAGCTGAACTATCTCCTTGCACCAGATTGGAACCAGCAGATAGATTTGAAGGCATACCATATCCCCACCAGTTGGCAGGAGCTGGATGATTCTGGATAGCAGGTCCCGACGCCACTAGATCTGCACTAAGCTTGGTGACGCCTTCAGGATTTGGCCTTGGTGGTGTAGCCACATCGGCAGACGGATCCACGGGAGTGGAAGACGCCATTGGGGCTGCCGATGGGTTCATAGATGTTGATCCAAGTTGATGATACGTTGGACCAACATATTGAGGTGCTTGTCCTTCTTTGAAAGATTGCATGACAGCATTGTATACAGTATTGGACAGCACACTGGAGTGGCTAATTAATGCTTGATGTAAGGCAGAATTAACCATCTCTTGTAACTTACCAGGATTGGCATCATACGTAACCTGCCGCGGCAACGACGGATCTTGCTTCTGGATGGCTTCGCCGCTCCTGCTTAGGCTGAAGGACTTTAGATACAATTGCTTGTACTCCTCCATAGCCCGCTCCATAGCCAGCCTTTGATCATCTTTTAGATCGGCCTCGGAGATTTCAATGACGTTCCTCTGGTTAACGTCGGAGTTATCACCCATGATAGATGTATAATTAGTCCAACCGGGTGTGCCAAAAGAGGTGTTGACACAAAAAGCGTCAGGATTTGCGAACACCTCGGGCTATTACCCGAATTCGATATCCAAAGGTGTGCCAGTCGATTTGACCAGTTAATCGACAAGGACGATAACTAGAACAAGATCCAAACAAGACAACGGCGATACGCCCAGATGTCAAGACTCAGACTTGATCAGGATAACTAGAGCAGAGCTGAACGAGACAACAGCGATGCGCCCGGATGTCAAGGCTCAGATTACTCCCACGTGGAACTTGCAAGGGTTTGACGGAGATCAAGGTGATGCAGCCCGTCGAAGCTTGAAGAACTCGTAGATATAACTAAGACTAATGCGATAAAGGGTAAATTGCAGTAAAAGTAATAAGAGTAATTGATTTGTTTGATAGATTGATTCATTGTATCTCACGACCCCTAGGTACATATTTATACTCCAGTAATAGGAGTTGTAAACAGACACGACTCGTACCTTTCCAAAACAATCACCTACTTTAAAGAAAATAACTGACTCGCGTAGGAGTCGGACCCAAATAACAATATTATTTTCCAAAATAGACACCTCTTTTTTTAAGGAAACAAACGACTCGTGCAAGAGTCAGACTCGGACTTCCATAATGATACTGGCATAAGATCACCAGTTTCCTTATATCTTTTCTTCAATGAAACTTTCCATCGGCAGACTCTTCAATCCGCAACTTCCTTTTATTGCTATTGGCAATCCCTTGCTGACATCAACCGCCACGTTACCCTGTGCCCATCGGCACTCCATGCCCATCGGCATCGGCAATACTTCCCAATCGGCAACCTTGCACTTCTGGTAACTTGTCTTCACCAATTAATTCTCATCGGCAAGAGTCGTCCAATTCCCATCGGCAATAAACTTATCTTTCTTGCAGCATTCATTCTCATCGATAAACTTGACCGATGACTTTCTGATGCCGATAGTAAACAGCTACCGATCAATGCAAGTCTTAGCTCATTTGACATGTGCCGAAAAACGGTGTCAACAAGTTCTATTTTTTATATAGTACTTTGTTGTTTTGTCGTGTGTTAAGCTACGATGGACAGGTCCCAATGGATGTACCACATCGATAGAGTGCTTGATCTTCAGTACCTTAGCGAATTGAGGAAGTTTATGGCAGCTGCGAAAGCTCATCGTGCTAGTTTGAAGCGGATGACAACCATATGTCCATGTTCTAAATGCCGGAACCTCAGAGGCTACCCAGATGGTATGGTGCAATCGCATCTGGTTGTCAATGGTTTTACGGAGGGTTACAAGGTTTGGACTTCTCATGGTGAAAGTCTCGATAAGAGTTGTGGTGTATCTAGAGTGAGCTTGTCGACGGCGACGGTGAACAACCAAGATCATGTTCGACCACCACCACCTTCGGTGCCAGTGCCAGCCGCCACCGACGACGACAACAATTCTCGTGACTGCATCACAATGGATGAACTGCTCGAGAACATTCCAGATGGCACCGATGATGATGGTGACACTAGTGAATATGCTACTTTGATTGAACCTAAAGTGTCCAATTTTTTTACTCTTTGAGGATCTAGTCAACCACATCGATGAGGATGATGTTATGTTTGGTAGCCCAAAGTGATTGGAGAATTTTAGAGATATGAAGCAGACGGCAATTGATCCTCTATATCAGGATGGTGGAAAATGTCCGGAGGGGTGCATGGCGCTCCGTTTCAACCTCCATCTGCTAATGATGAAGGCTCGACATGGTTGGTCAGACATTGGCTTCAATGAGTTGTTAAGTTACCTTGATACCACGTACCCTATGGGAGGTAACAAGATTCAAGCTAATACATATCAAGCGAATAAGCTGATCCGTCTAGTGGCGATGAAAGTTAGAAAGTTTTATGCCTGCCCTAACCACTGCATCATGTACCGGCGCGAGAAGTATGAGAACATGACTAGTTGTCCACACTGTGGATTTAGTTGGTACAAGAGGAATGTCGGTTTCCGCGTGGATGCAGACGACAATGGTCCGAACAACAACAAGAAGAAGACCAGTGCTACGGCCAAGCAGATCTCGGCTCAGCAAGATGAGGAAGAAGAGGGTTACATGCGGAGGAAAAGCCCCGCGCTATCGTTGTGGTACCTACCCATGGTGGATCGTCTGCGTGCACTGTTCGGGAATCCAGAGGATGCGAGCTCATGTCATGGCATGCATCTCCTAATCGGGTCAAGGACGATGGAAAGCTACGACATCCCTCCGATGGACAGCAATAGAAGGATTTCGACAAGGACTACCCTGAGTTTCGTGACAAGCCCAGAAATGTCTGGTTCGTGCTGAGTACCGATGGGATGAACCCGTTTGGTGAGCTAAGCAGCTCGCACAGTAATTGGTCAGTCGTCCTCAGCATTTACAACCTACCTCCCTGGGTGTGTCTAAAGCGTAGGTACCTTATGTTGACGATGCTTATCTCCGGACTAAGGCAACCCGGTAATGATATAGATGTGCTCCTAGAGCCGGTCATGGAGGAAATGCAGATGTTGTTCGATGTTGGTGTCGAGATGGTGGATGCATCCAAAAAGGAGAAGTTCACCCTAAAAGCCATCATCTTTGTCACCATCACTGATTACCCCGGTCTCTTCTCACTATCAGGGCAGATCAAAGGGAAGACTGGATGTATAGTTTGCATCAACGGGACTTGCTACACTTAACTTTCGAGTTCCACCAAGATGGTCTACACTCGGCATAGAAGGTTCCTTAAGGCCAAACACAGGTATAGAAGAAGTGATATGAATGAATACTTTGACAATAAGGATGAGCCACAATGTCTTCCAATGCCGCAGACAAAGTGGGGGCCAAAGGTGTATGAGATGGTGAAGGATATGGATGAGATTAAGTTCGGCAAGAAGAAGAAACCACCAGAGGAAGGGACAAAACCGACTAGGAAGCAAAAGCGTGACAAGCAGGTATCATCTCTTGATGACGACGTCCTAGTCGTCCCTTTCAAGAAGAAGTCGATCTTCTTCAAGTACATGTCGTACTGGAAAACACTACATACACCCCATGTAATTGACTGCATGCACCTCGAGAAGAATCTGTTTGAGAGCACGATCGGTGTTCTGCTAGACATCCTGGGAAAGACAAAGGATGGGATCAAGTCACAGACCGATCTTGTCAACCAGGGCATTAGGCTAGAACTCCACCCTGGAAAGCCTCAGAACGGTAAAGTCGATATCGCATTGGCTGCATACAACCTCACGCATACCGAGAAGGTGACCTTTTGCAAATTGATGAGGGGTATCAAGGTGCCGACCGGTTTCTCTTCCAACATCAAGAGCCTGGTCTCTATGAAAGACCTCACAATGATCGGCTACAACTCACATGACTGTCACGTCATGCTCACGGTGTTCCTTCCAATATTGATCAGAGCTATAAATCCAGAATATGTGAAGATGGTGATAACACGTATGTCATACTTCTTTAACTACATCACACAGAAGGTCATCGATAAGGCGTAGTTGCCTACCTTAAAGGAGTTCATCGTAGAGACCCTCTGTCAGCTCGAGATGTGCTTTCCACCGGCTTACTTTGATATTATGCCACACCTTTTGATGCACATGGTTGACCAGATCGAGAAATTGGGCCTAGTGTACCTACACCAAATGTGGACGTACGAGCGCTTCATGTCCACCTTGAACAGGTACGTCCATAACCGTGCTTACCCTGATGGTTCTATGATCGAGGCGTACACAACCAAGGAGTCAACCAACTGGTGTATGAGGTACATTAAAGACGTGAGGGAGATTGGGTTGTCTGTTTCACACACACGAGGGCACAACCGCTGGGATAGGGTGCGTGGGCCCGAAAGTGTGCACTGATATACCTAACAAAGAGGTAGAATAAGCTCATTATAGAATCCTCCATCAGTTGGTGAGCATGGACAAATACGTTGAACAACGCCTGGAAGAGATCCGCACCGCTCATGATGGAAAGCGCATGGAGGAATGGGTCCAGAAAGAGCACAAGAACAGTTTTTTAGAATGGATCAAAGAGCAAGAAATATCACTTGATGACAATGACAGTGACACTGTTAAGAAGCTTGAGCAAACCCCGTCCACCCAAGTCACCATGTAGCTCCATTCTACTCATGTCTTTGTGGAAGGAGGAGAAAAACAGCTTCGTCACCCATCAATCTTGAAAATACGTGTTTGGCAAAAAAAAGCTCACAACTCATAAATTTGTTATGAGCTATACTGCGGAGAGTACGAACAAAGATACCCATGGCATACTATATGGGTTGTACCATCCAAAATCGCTCAGCCCACAAGATCAAAGAATGTGGTGCACGATGCTGCCCAGCATGCACCGCGATACTTCAAGAAGATAATACCAAATAAGATATTCTACTTGTAATTCTATTCCTCCAGAGTATATAAGGAGGGGCAGGGTCCCTTAGAGGATATATCACATGGCATACTTCATCACATATCAATACAATCCATCAGAACACATGATGTAGGGTTTTACATCATGCTAATGGCTTGAACCTATCTAAACTCTTCTATCTTGGTGTTTATATTACCATCCCATTCTTGATCTCACGCAATCTTTTTTATCAATCTACCATCGAAAGGAACATCCTCAATGGATTGTTGAGCACCTATTGTCGACAGTTGGTGCGCTAGGTAGGAGTGTGTGCGCAGTTCATAGCAAACAATATGGTTTTGATCTTGTCGGCTCTCATCAACAACTCGCCACCACAGCTCTCGTCGACCCTTGTTGACAGCTCGCCGCAACGGCTCTCATCGACCGTCATCAAAGATTTGCCACGGCTCTCATCGACGACTCACCATAGTTCTCATCATCCTTCAATATTGACTCGCCCCGGCTCTCGTCGACCTCATCATCTACTCGTCATGGCTCTCGTTATCTCTTGTTGTCGACTCGCCATGTCTCTCATCGTCTCTCATCGTTAATCCACCATGGCTCTTACCGACCTCGTCGTCAACTCAGCACGACCCTCGTCGATAGCTCGCCACAGCTCTAGTCCTCCCTCAATGTTAACTCACTTTAGCTCTCCCCGACCTTGTCATCATTTCCCTATGGATCCCGTAGTCCCTCGTTGAAAACTTATCTTGGCTCTTGCTGACCTCTTCATCAACTTGTCATGGCTCTCGTCGTCTCTCATCGTTGACTCACAATGCGGCTCTTGCCGACCCCATCCACGACTTGTCTAGGCTCTCGTCGTCCTCTTCAATGACTCATCACGACTCACACCAACCTCATCATCGACTCTTCATGGATCACATCGGCCTTGTCATTGACTCGCCATGGCTCTTCTTGTCCCTCGTCGATGACTCGTCTTGGCTCTCGCCAACCTCAACAATGACTCGCCTTAGCCCTTGTCGTTCCTCGTAAATGACTCACCATGTGCCTCATGCACAACCATCTACTTGGACATTATGACATGCCAACCACACTGCTCAGCGGTTTCAATTATGCTAATCGATGATAATCAAGCTAAGTTAAGCTTTAATACTTTTCTAAATATTTTCAAATATTCATATATCTCTGGATGCTCCATGTTTTACACCTTTACAATGATTTTTCTCCATGTTTTACATCTTTAAGATGTTTTTTATCCAAGGATAAACATCTTTAGGATACTCTCCATAATCACTATCAGCTTGTCGACCAGCCACGTCTTCATCCGTGTTTTCTAGAGATAGCCTTGTCCCCAATTTCTCCCTACACGTGCACAAGCTCCAACTCTCTATGTCATGGGTGGTCGGTAGCGGCTCCTCGGTGATGCTTGTTCTCCTACACATGCACGGGCTCTATTGCTCTGCATTATGGATTGTGAGCTAGGGGGCTTGGGCTCAATGAAGGACTAACGACTTGGACATTTTTCAATTTATAAACTTCAATACTCAAAACAAACATAATATTGCCTATGTTTTTTCACCAATGCTAGATTTCTACAGAACACATATATATACATCATGTACTACCCATTCTATGCATTTTTATTTTAGGTACCAGGTTTGGTTGTCGAGCTCATTTTTAACGCTCAACGATTGGATTGGATGATTTCTGCCGACTAGTCAGACAGACCGCTCAATGCTCACCTCCGTTTGGCGCTCACTTCGGCTCGGTGCTCAACTCCGCAATGCTCGCCTTGACTTGGCAGTCATTTCCTCACCGACCAATGCCCACTAGGTACGTTGGAGACTCACTTCATCGCCGATCGGTGCCCGACACATTGCTTGGATTCACGTAGTCTTTGCCGCAACCAGTACCAAGTTATTGTTTTAACTCGAGGACTCCATCGCCAATGTTGGGTTCATACCGACTACAACCCAAGTGCTAGGATTTGCTTTATTTTTTTCATAACCACCAAGTTACTCTTTTAACTCGGGGACTCCATTGCCGACCTTGAGTTTGTGCCAACTACAACCCAAGTGCTCAGACTTGTGCAATTTTCACTGTAACCACTGAGTTACTGTTTTAATTCGGGGACTCCACTGCCAACCTTGGGTTCTTGCCAACTACAACACAAGTGCTTAGATTTGTGTTATTTTCACCGTAACCACCAAGTTACTGTTTTAACTCTGGGACTCCACCGCTGACCTTGGGTTACTACCGACTACAACCCAAGTGCTCGAATTTGCGTTATTTTTGTAGTAACCACTGAGTTATTGTTTTAACTTAGGACTTCACTATCGATGTTGGGTTCATGCTGATAACAACGCCAGTGTTTGGACTTAGGTTCTTTTTACCGAAATCACCAATTTAGCGTTGTAACTTGGGGACTCCGTCGCTGATGATGGGTGTTCATTGACAAAGGTTTTATTTCTCCAGTTTCTTGATTCTAGCACCATGTGATTATATCACATACCACCAGTCTCAGAGACTAAGTAGGTATACTTCACCTTGTAGTGAATGTATAGCTAATATTGTAAAGTTACACCTCCATGTCTTTAGAAGTGCCTAAGAATGTGTGTCCCAAGATGATAGGTGATCTCTCATCTCCACCTGTTTCTACGAACACAAAGTCTGCCAGTACATACGAGTGTCCAATTTGAATGAAGATATCTTGAAGCATTCCCTTGGGGTAGCAAGTGTCTGATCTGCAAGTTGCAAACACATAATTGTGTACAACAATGATTCACCATGAAATTTCTCATAAATTACCTTTGGCATGATGTTGACAGTTGCTTCAAGGTCACAGACAACTTCTTCAAAAATATACTCTCCAATGGAGATTGAGATGACAAGTCTCCCTGGATCTCCTTTCTTCATTGGTAGGATGTTATCCTTCCATGCTCTCGATGGCATGGTGATGAAGTGTCATGTATTATAAATGTCTACAAGATTTGTAGTTTCTAATTCTCATGGATTCCCCCGGAATCTTACCGTTTTCAGTCAAAGGAACTGACGCTGGTGTTGCTGGTCCTTAGCGTCAGTTTTTTAAGCAATTATAAATTAAATAAATGGATCAATCGAATATAATATCTAGAAATATAGGGTTTTAATTAACAATTTTCACGAGTTTTGGTGTTGCATTATTTCTAGGGACTATTCCAGAAAAGAGAATAAAAGAAAGTAAATGAGAGAAGATATCGAATAAATCCCGCAGAGAAACACCTCCATTCTACTCAAGGAGGATGCCGCTAACACCGGAGCAAAGCGGGCCCCAGAGAATGACCTGTGGGGCCGGGCGGCCAGGTGTGGGGCCGGGCAGCCACCCCCTAGGCCCGCTGCCCGCCGTCTTCTGGAAGCTTCCTCCACAGCCTATGAGGAGTCATCTCAGCCCTACGTGTAGTCAGTTTGATCCAACGGTTGTCGTGCATCCCACTAGACTATAAATAGGAGGGCATACCCCCCTGGAGGCAATTGCATCCCGGGCAATCCCTGATCATTCAGAGATCTATTTAAGTCATAGGAGATCTAGTCATCCAGAGCCATAAACCCTAGTTCATCTAGAGCACTTCCTAGTTCATAGCATACCCTAGTTAGATTCAAGAGTAGGGGAAGTCAAGATTCCATCTTGGACTCCCGACGGTTTCAAGAGATTGGAGTCTGGTACAATATAATAAATTATAAAATCATAATGAGATACAAGATAAATTACCGATCTCCAGATGAATCTGGAATTGCGAATGTATTGCCAAACTCCACTTGAATCTTGCTAGCTACCTAGCTAATAACTTGAAGCACTAGAGTTCTAATCTAATCTCTGGAAACCCTAGATCTATTCTATTCTTGCTCTGACTCTGACCTGGATCTATTCTTCTGATCTTGGTGCCTCCTGGGGGTACAAAGCTATATTTATAGTCCGATGGGATGCACGATAGCCGTTGGATCAAACCAACTTCATGTAGGGCTCAGATCAGTCCTCAAAGGCGGTGGAGGAATCTTCCAGAAGACGGCGGCCAGCGGGCCCAGGGGGTGGCCGGCCAGCCCCACAGGTCATCCTCTGGGGCCCCGCTTCGCTTCGATGTTTCCGGGATCCTTTGTGAATATTTTGGCAGGTGTTTCTCCGCGGGATTTGCTCGATATTTTCTTTTATTTGCTTTCCTTTATTCTCATTTCTAGAATAGCCCCTGGAAAATAATAAAACACCAAAACTCGTGGAATTTGTTAATTAAAGCCCTATATTTCTAGATATTATATTTGATTGATCCATTTATTCAATTTATAATTACTTAAAAAGTTGACGTTAAGGACCGTCAACAAGCTCCCCCAAACTTACCCTTTGCTAGTCCCTAAGCAAAGTCCAAGTGGAATTATTTATTTTATTTATTTAACAGAAATGTCTTAGTAAATAACACTGTAGCTTATGGAACTTATTGCTTTACTCTAGTCATCAATAGCTGCAAAACAGATAGGTTTTATTAGAACTGCGTTTCTCTTATTCCTCGATTAATTTTTTTTCTAGAGTTTTTTATATCTTTTAAAAATAAAGTCTTGCAAAAAGAATTAAAGAGAATACTCTGCTATGCCCCTTAGATCAGAATGATTAGTTTGCAAAACATTCTTTTATATTTTCTGACTTTTCTATGTTCTTGTTTCTCTCCTTCTGAAAAGTATGGGCTTTTTTTAAATGAGGTACGTTGTACTTTTGTCCCTTTTTAATTCCTCTTGAGGGTGTATTGGACTTTTGTCCCTTTTTAATTCCGTCTATTTTCTCCATGCATCTTTTGGCATGGATTATTTTCTCATATTTTTTCATAGCCCATACAACTCTTCTAAAGAGAAAGATTAGAACAGTTGTAAAAATTATTTTATTATTTAGATTAATTCTGATCATAGGCACATAACAAAATACTCAACTTTAATCTCTAAGAGGTTTTGAAATTTTGAGTACTTAAATAAATTCTCTAGAAATTAAATCTCTCTTAGAACAAGATCATAGAAAATTCTTTTTATTCCCTATCTTATTTAAGAGTAACTTAGAAAGGAACAAAGTATTTTATTCCACTAGATTCATGTTCTCACAATGAGATGGTAATTTTCATATTTTAAGGGGATAACTAAATTGTGGACTATATATACATATACGAGAAGCACATATATATACATAGTTATTTATTCATTATTCTAGCTAATATATTTTTATTTCTTTTTCATTTTTCTTATTTTTATTTTCTTTTATTAAATAGCAATAATAGCAAACTTAACTAAAAACTAATTAAATGCGGAAATATAAATATGATAGTGTACTTACCTTGTGAGGGCTCTCCCCAAAGCTATCTGATGATATGGTCTACAGCTCTGGTGGTGGTGGTGGGTAGCTGAAACCCAAGCTGCGGATCAGGTACCGTAGGTCCTGATGTTCCTCGTACTGCTGCTGTTGTATCTCTTGGAGAAGATCATTCATCTAGTGCTGAGTCTCTATACTCTGGTCTAAGGTGGACTGGAACATATTCTGTCTTTGTTGCATAGTTGCAAGCTGATGGCTAAAATCATTAGTAAAAATACTGGGAGTACTGTCACCTGACTGTGGAGGCTCCATGTGCTGTTTTGGTGGAGGATAGTAGTTATTTGCTAGAAGCTGATGGTATGGGTACGGTACTCCAGTACTGAAGTCGGTATGCGTCCTAGTAGAGAAAGACATACGTCCTCTCTGGAATCCTGCTGAGGTACCTAGATCCTGCAAATAATTAGTAAAATTTTCCTGCTGATGTTCCTTGATATGTGGACTGCTCCTTCCATCCTGAATTATGGCCCCATGGCTGTGTGGATTGGTATGATGGACCTGCCTGATCAAAACCAATATGGTGAGTAAAAGATGACCCAGATGGTGTAGCGTATGTCCCTTCATAATTTCTTCTCTGTGATCCGGTGAGGCGCGCTGACGTGCTTCTCCCAACTGTAGGTCTACTTTTCTACATATCAAAAACAAAACTCTCTACTGCATAGAGACGAAGTGCTCTGTCTGGTAGTACATATTCATTTATGTAGTTCTTATAAATCATGATTATTTTATTGTTCTTTCTCTTGACCAAATGGGCATGGAAAAAGAAATCATATCCAATTATTCTTCTAGCAGTAGGAATATAAATAAGAGATGCATTTTCTAATAAATTTAGATTTGTGGCTAAGCGTGTAATCCAAGAAGTAAATGATACGCCACATTTCTTCATTGAAGGAATAAGTACCCAATATTGTAACATTAATTTGACAGGGGATAGTTTCCTCTTTTTAATCATAGCATAGACTAACTTTATTTCTTCAATTCTTATGGTGCCTAATTCTTCTTTAAGAAATAAAGTAACATCTATCCATTTATACAAAAAGCGTAAGGTTGGATGGTGGATTTCCTCAGTGGCTGGTTTGCGACATGTTTTTAATCTAGATATACTTTCCCAAACACGTGTTCTATCAAAATCATTTAAAATATCATCTATGTCACATGAGCAACCACTAGCAAAGCTTAGCATAACACTAAGTTTTTTCCATGAGAGAGTGTGTGATTTATTAAACATTCTAAACTTAACCTCATGATCACTGAGCTCTAAGGTGCATAAAAATTCTATGGTGAGTAATTTGCTACCTTACTTAGTTATCTTGCATGCATTTTCCCAACCAACATTTCTAAATATGATCTGGAATTCAGAATCCATACCTGTCTCGAGAAGTAGTGTATCCTCAAAGGTCGGGGTATGTGTAAATCTTTGTCCTTGATGGCGTCACGGATGTTTCTTTCCTTCTCTGACTGCAATTTAAGATGAGTATCTCTAATAAGCACATACCTCTCCTGCTCACCATGGTGACAAGAGGATGACGTTCTCATGGGTGACGGAGTGTCTACGGTCATCTCGGAACCGGCTCTTGATGGCGCTCTTGATGATGTTTGACTCCGAGTGGTGCGGAAGGAGAGAGCCTTCCCGACACTCTTCGCAGCGTTGATTAATTTCTTGCTCATGTTTCCTGCAAAATTAATCAAGCACAAGCAATACTAGTGGAGAGATTAGAGGGGTTTAGAGGTTGCTTCACCGGGGGAACCTTGTGCTCAACCCAAACCTCTCTCACTCTTGATTTTTCTTGATTAATTAAAGGATTTGTGTGTGTCGTATTTTCTGGAATGAAGAACAGAGAGAGGTGGTGTTCTTTGTGGATGAAAATGAGAATGGAATGAGTGAGAGAAAGGAGAGAGGGAGAGGGGTTTATGGGGTGCCGGCCGGCATGGTGTGGGGCCGGCCGGCCCCACCTCGTGTCTGTTGTTGACATTTCTAATGTCGTTACCAAAAGTAGATTAATTTCTATTCCTGATAACAGCGCCAAAAATGGTTAACCACCTCTCATGCCACTTAAGACAAGTTGTCATCCCCAGCATGGCAGAGAGATGCAGTATTGAAATATGCAATTGCTCCTATAATAAATATAAATGTGTCTCTGCAAGCGCACAAATAATACCGATGTAACATTTTAACGAGGAGTATTCCAGGTATCGTTATTTATATTTTTACCATTGGGAAGGGAATGCTAAGGAATAAATGAGTAATGAGTATCACTGCATGTGTAATGGAGAGTTTCTATCTATCTCTCTCAATATAGGGTAAGTGTCACATAAAATATAGATAATGAATGAATAGTGACAAAAGATAAATATACTGATCAGCATGTATAGCCACATAAGATAATGATAAACACCTCAATAGATATTCTAGCAAGTTATTAGCATAGAATTAGGATGAACTATAAGAATATTTCCTAAGTTATTCTTACTATACAATCTAGCATATTATGATTAGTGCGATTATACTTGACAATCATGGCGAGACAAGAAGATAATCACGCATAGTGAGATTACTAAGGAAGATGAGAAACATAGCAATCATTTCCCCGTAATGGTTCCGCTCCGCCTGCCCTATAAATGGGAGGAGGACTACAAAGGACTCAACAGGACTGTCACTCCCGCGATCTACTTCACGATCCGGAATATAGGATACAATCGCATATAAATACGGTATAGGCACCACGCCTACACAATATTTATAATTTACCCATAGTACTGATGGATAAAGGCTATACGATCCTAAACATGAATATAATTCAGATCTAACTAAGCCAAGTATATAATCATAATAGACTAAGAACAATATAATTGAGAACATAATCGAATAGAATAAAGTCATAACTAATATAATGAAATAGAGCAAAGTCATATTCATAATATTGAAGAACAATGATGAACAATGAAGAACTAGAGAGAAAATTTACCAAGAATCCTCTTGACAGATCCGGAAACCAATCGAAGATTGACTCCTTCTAGTTATAATCCTATATAGCTATGCTAAACTAGAGATCTAGTTGATGTGGTGGCTCTAGGGCTTGATCAGGGGCTTCTCCTCTTGAGATGAATAATGAATAATGAATTGAGCTCTGAGAGAGCTCTGACAGTGGGTAGGATGTCCTCTGGTTGCTGTTCTTCTTTGATCCTTGAATTCTGTGAAGCTCAAATAGACAACAAAGCTTGTGGAACTGATTAAGTGTTAGTCATAAATCTCTAGCCTGGATCATGTTGACCTTCCTCTAATGGATGTTATTACTTAGCAGGATCATAAAATCACTATTTTTATATTTTTATTTTATAAGACAAAAACATATTTATTTTATTTTTATGCCACCACAGCGAATATACTTATGGGTTTTATGCCACGAGTCTATTCACATGGGGCTTAACAGTTTTAAACATTTTTATTTTCTTTTTAAGATAGTGTAAACATGATTAACTATTTAGGGAAAGTAAATGATTGAGGGAAAAGGGATAACTACCAAGTTTTACCTCTTGGCACGACGTTCGGTGGTTTAAGTCCTCCAAACAGGACTCCTTAGTTGTCCTCAGGCTCGTCGAACGGTGTAGCTAGTGCCTCCGGCTGTGCTTCTTCTTCTGCTATGATCTCTTTTTCTTTCCATACTTGTGTTGGTGTTGTGGCCTCCTTAGGACAAACCCTTGCTTTTCGATATTTATTAAAATTGAGGGGATGTACCTTTATTTCTTCCCATGATTCTCCGCTCTTGTGCCTGTGGTAGTCACAGAGTGACTTTCATTTCCTAACCTTTGAGTTGGTGGTGTGTTTGGCCTAGAGAGTGGAGTTGAATATATTGGACGGAATCATGGGAGCGGTGGGGCATGACCTTGCTTATATAGCCTCCTCAAATGAACGTTGGCCGTCGGATCAAACCAACCTTAGGCGTAGGGTTTAGATTGATCCTCAATGGCGGTGGGGCATGATCCGTGAGGGGGACTGTGATTAGCCCCCAAACTAGGGCGGGCGCCCTGCCCCTAGGCCCGCTGGCCCTCTCATTTCTTCCCGTGTCTTCTTGACCCTTCTAGAGTGTTCTTTTTCCCACGGATGATAATTATCTCTATGTAAACCTTACATGTGGGCCTTTCCTCCATATTTCCTGATAACCCCCAGCAGAAATAGACATTCACCAAAACTCGTGGAATTCTGTTAGTATAAACCCTAATTCTAGCTTTTGGTTTCATATAGATCCTTTTCCTTGTTTAGTTGATGGTAGAATTTGGTACTTAAGGACCGTCAACAACTCCCTCAAGCTTACCTTTTGCTCGTCCCTAAGCAAATATAGACTCAGTGATGGATCAGGAGTTGCTGCAATGCTTTCACGCCTTACAGGTACACATGCTTTCAAATAAGATCTCATCTCCGGGTTAGATCAACTATTAAGTCTTAAAACTTACTCATTTTACCTTCCACTGTGGGGCTTGTAACCATCACCTGCGTCTTGGGCAGTTGAAAGATAGAACGGTCAAGTCAAGTGCTATGTTTCTTGCTCTTTGATCAACTATAACTCTGGAGTTTTTGCAGATTTTCAAATAAAACTCAGAGATTCCTTGTATGACTCTCTCAAATCTCTCTTTTGTGGTATTTCTAGATCCTCACCTAGGCATTGATGGTGTATGCCTTTCAAGATATGTGGTATAGTGACATCTCTTTTTCTCTCACCCTACTCTAATAAGGTTGTTGATATCTGGAGTTTATAGGTAGGAGATAGAGTATACATACTTACAAGACATTTATTGCATAGTCAAACTATGGATCCAGAGGAACATGTCAATAAGTCAAATCAAGATGTGCATGTGTGGCGAATGAATGGTATATGGTGATGATAGTGGTAGTGATGAAAATAGAGGTGAAAGTCTAATTCTACTTTTGCTCCTTTGAAGGAATACATACATTTCTTGCACTTCAAGCTTTCCGAAGGGACTGAGATGCTCGACATTATTTTTTTTCACTCAGGTGGGTATCTTGTACCCCTAATTCTACTATCGGACACTTGTCCATTTTTACATCTCTTCTCACACTTTTTCTTTTACGAGGTTGGTGGGCACTTGCCCCTTTTATTTCCTCATCTATTATTTTTTTTTTCTCGAGCACTCATCCTTCTTGAGCAACAAAGCAAATGGTAATAACAAGTTAATTGGAGCATTTATTTCAAGGGAAAAAATAGGAATAGGAGAATATATATTTTTTGTTATTCTCTCTCGAGTTAGGAGCAGAATATTTTTGGGTAGATATGGAGATGGAAATGAGTGGATGTATGTAGATGCGTACTTCCGGGATAGAAGCAGCGTATATGAGTGGAGTGTATGTGAATCTTGATTTAAACAGCATGACTAGTTCCTGAGGGTCTACACAGCTTGACCACACTCAATGCTCATAAGTAGTATGTAAATGTGTGGTTCCTTAATCTAGTAGGCATGTATATATGGTTGTGGTAGGAATTGAAACTCTAGTCATACAGGAACTCATCATGCAACAGTTTTTAAAAGTTTTCAAAAGATAATCAGGAGACATCCGTAGATACATATAATATCTAGGCACCACGCCTACATAATACATACCACATAACCCACTTGAGTATTGAATTAGGCGCTTTACGATCTATATAAATATAATCATCACCAATCTTATCTATATCTAATATGTAAATAGAATAAACTAAGCACTCAACAAATAACAATATAATAAAGTATAAAATCATAATGAGATACAAGATAAATTACCGATCTCCAGATGAATCTGGAATCCCGAATGTATTGCCCAACTCCACTTGAATCTTGCTAGCTACCTAGCTAATAACTTGAAGCACTAGAGTTCTAATCTAATCTCTGGAAACCCTAGATCTATTCTATTCTTGCTCTGACTCTGACCTGGATCTATTCTTCTGATCTTGGTGCCTCCTGGGGGCTACAGGGCTATATTTATAGTCCGGTGGGATGCACGATAGATGTTGGATCAAACCGACTTCACGTAGGGCTCAGATCAATCCTCAAAGGCGGTGGAGGAATCTTCCAGAAGACAGTGGCTAGCGGGCCCAGGCGGTGGCCGCCTAGCCCCACACCTGGCCGGCCGGCCCCACAGACCGCTTCGCTCCGGTGTCTGCGGGATCCTTTGTGAATATTTTGGCAGGTGTTTCTTCGCGAGATTTGTTCGATATTTTCTCTGATTTGCTTTTCTTTATTCTATTTTTTGGAATAGTCCCTAGAAAATAATGAAACACCAAAACTCATGGAATTTGTTAATTAAAGCCCTATATTTCTAGATATTATATTGTATTAATCCATTTATTCAATTTATAATTGCTTAAAAAGTTGACGCTAACGACCGTCAACAATTAACCCATATGTTATTCTAATTATAAGTCATTGTCTACCTTAATTAGTGCAATTACATCTAGCAAGCATAGTTAAACTATATATATATATTCAAGAGACAATCACTAAGACCGGCTAAGAACAGAGCAGAATCGTGACCCGTGACTATAAGTCATGTCAAGTCCTATATTCGGGGAGTGGACTATAGAGGACTCAAGCCCAGAACATAGGGGACATTCGTAGATAAACAAGGTCTAAGCACCATGTTTACACTATTTCTATCACCCACACATTGATCTAATGAATGAGCGCTATACAAACATGAGTATAAATATGAATATAATCCACTAGTACACAAGTATTTACCGCAGCGGTCGAAACAGATTTACCGCAGTGGGTAGCAGCGTCCGCTTGCGCTGCCACGCTACGGTAAATAATCGGTTAACCGCAGCGGGCAAAAGGGGCCGCTGCGGTATATCCATTTACCGCAGCGGGCAACATAAGGTGCCCGCTGCGGTTAACATTCATTAACCGCAGCGGTCTCCTTGTGTCGCTCGCTGCGGTAAATGTATATACCGCAGCGGCATCCTTACAGCGTCCGCTGCGGTTAATAATAGTTAACCGCAGCGGGCAGTTATATTGCCCGCTTCGGTAAATAGTTTTCAAATAAAAAATAAAAAAAAGAATTCAAATAATTCCTAGAATTTGAATTCAAAATATTTCTAGATTCCAGATTTCATATATATGCAGGAAACATTTAAATATAAACCATTCAAGCATTGCACATGTCACAATACATAGTTTTCAACATCCATATACACATCACACATCAAACCAACAAGCCCTTTGAGTTATATTTACAAAATCCTCTAAGAAAAGTCCACGGGCCATTTGTAATCACTTGGGCGCAGCAGAGTCGTCCACTTCCTTAGCCTCTCGTACCTGGGTTCTGTAGCTAAGGGAGATTCTTCGTCAAAGAATTGTTCTCCTTCGAGAACGCATTTCTCCATGATGAACTTACAGATTTCCGCCTTAACTTTCTTGAAGGATGGCTTGTAGGTATTCATCCAATATTTTACTCCTTCCTTGAGCTTCTTCCAGCTTTGAGTGTACTCCCTGCACTACCTCAGGTGCTCACAGGTGTACAAGCCACATGCTTTGGATCTAGGCGGTTGTTTGGCGCACTGCACGATCGTTATAGAAGGTTTAGAACAAACACATATGGAAACAAAGCACAAATGAACTTTGCAATTACTTTACTTACCGGGAAGTCATGTCGGATTTTGATGTGGTCGGTATTGTTCGCCCTGCACTTCTCGGTCCTACGATCCCAGCATTTGGCATCCTTCAAGTACGACTTATAAGCCCTGCACAAAATTTAAGAGAGTTAGACATGTTTTGAATAATAACGATAACCGTATAATATGAAAATGCTTATTGACTTACACTTTCAAGCAATCTTCAAATGTCTTGTACCCTGGTTTGTTTATTGTCCTCAACGAGTCAAATACGACCGCTCTGCCATCTTGAGGATAGATGAGATATGCAACCCAATGGCCCTCGAGGCCGTTGCTGCATGATTCAAACAGACTATTAGTTAGGATGATTACAAAGCTTGATCCTACCCACTTCGAATCTCTACGGATATGTTTCCATACTTACCCAAAGTGATATGGAGCCATGATACACCGTGGCCCATCCTCCTTGACCTTCAACATTACTGAGCAAATGTAATATGCCACTTTCTTCTTCTGATTCCTCATATTGTCTTTATATTCCTTTTCTCTCTGTTTGTTTGTCTTTTTTTATCTGTTGCCATGTGACCCTTGATGACATTCTCATTAATATGCATTGGAGAGAGAAAAATAGTAGGACGATGCTTTTTGTTGCTTACGGTGGCAGACATCCTGCATAGATACGTCAACATACCATATAGTCTAATAAGTGTAGAGTTTACGTATACAATGAGAGAGATCTATGGAATTAACTCGCAAGTCGTCACTTACATTGCAAATAGGGTGAGTTGGACGATGTCTAGGTCTTCTCCCACCAGCAGCCTATACATGTCTTGGAAGTCCACCAGAATAGTGAAATCCTCGACGGGCAAGTGGAAGCAATCCGCTACAATCTTCACGGTGAAACTTGACATTCCTCTTTTTGCCGCTTCCATGTACCAAAGATGAAACCTCCTTGTATCCCACAATTCTTCATCAAGGAGTGCTTGCTTGGTTATCATGAACTTCCCGTTCTTGAAGTGGCCGGGACAGTCATCATCCACCGGAAATAGATGATGAGGATCATCTTCAGGCCTGGAAAAGTCGGGATAGAACGTACGAATGTGAATTGAGGTACAACTGTGAATTGAATGTTGTCTATGCCCGTCTGTAATGTACCTTGGAAACGTAGTCGAGTATGGGAGTGATGTAGAGTCGTCCTTCGGGTTGTCCGCCTCGGTACCTCCCTGTTGGCTTGGCTGAGTGTCGGGAGGTGGAGGTGGCCCGCTCGGGCTCGGCTGACTTCTAGGCATTGTGTTGCCCCCAGAAGTGGCCCCTAAACCTCCTGCCTCATTGGTCGGAGGCGGGCTAGCGCCAAGAGGTGAATGAGTCTGGTCCTTGTCAGGGCCTTCGTTATCGTCGTCGCTGTCGTCTTCTGGGGGACAAGATCCAGCAACAGAGGTTGCCGTCGTTGGCATGATCTCAATGTCGTCCTTCATCCAAAAGATGTCATCACATTCCACTGCTTCAAGGGTACGGTGACGTTGTAGGTGAGGAACATCTAGTTCATATTGTTTATGATCTGGGTTCACACACGTTACGGTCACCAGCGCATAGTTATCCCGATATGCTTCTGGGATATCGTTGGCCGGATATACAACTCCCGAGGCCACTTCAATATTCTTGCTCCTACCAAACGGAATCATAAGCCGCACCTCTGTCATATGCTTGACATCATCGACCGGGTGGCGGGGGCAATCCTCCAGTTCAGGAATGTTCCCCCCTTGTGGAGCTAGAGGAACGGGCACGCCAGCCTGGCGGAACATTTGTGACATCATCGCCACCATCTCGGGATCAGTGCTCATGAAGGCTTCCTTTATGGAGCTCTTAATCATATCATACATGCCGAGCTCATAGCCCTTTCGAAAGATGTTCATCTTGTACCTCTGCCTCGACTTGTACGAGGAGGCGTCGGATTGCCACACCTAAATCGCGTTCCAGTTCATCTTTGACTGCACTCCATGTACGTGGCCACGGTGCTCGGGGGTTCCTAGGACCTCAGTAAGTAGGTCATGGCCCCTCTAAACCTCATAGGACCCACTGTCCTTGGAGGCTTCGATGACGGCCTTCTCCACCTCTTCGAACCCGGGCTCGTTGAACTTGGTTGCACCCTCCTTGAGCTTCTTTGGAATTCGAGCTCTGATGAAGTCCTTAGCCCTAGGTTCAACGTCCTGGTATGGATCTGGTTGCCCGCTCGCTCTCATAGCTTCATCTTGTCTTTGCCACTCTTCCCTCTTGCCGGCAAACCCAGTCATTCCCAAGTGGTGGGGCCACTTGTTCTTCTTCGCGAGTGCGCTAAAATTGGCACTCTTTTCCTTCGCTTCCTCTGAGTTTTGTAGTTTGCAAAAAGCCTCCCACTGATGATCCTTGATCATATTGTATTTGGTACACGGATTCTTGCCCTTCTTGAACCAATCTCTCGCCAGTATTGACTTGAAATTGCGAAGGGAAGTCCCCGCCATGTGCATGACCCAATCCCTGCACTTGGCCAAATCAGCGTTCTCGGGATAGTTGAACTTCCTTCTCACCAGAGTCCAGATCACGCCCTTGTAATCCTTAGGGACAGAGGGCCAGTCAGGCCAAGTGATTTCCACCTTGTCCCTTGTAATCACAGCGACCTGGTTGCTGAAAACCGCAATCACCTGGCGAGGCTTGAGCGGCTCTCCCATAGGCCCCACCTCAAGGATCTCGTGGACTTCCTTGCTCCTGTCGATCCTGTGCCTCCCATGTTCACCTCTCCTCCGCTTGGTTCCCTTAGACTTGGATGTTGAGGTCCCCGTGGAGGGAGCCGGCGCCTCTTCTTCTCCGACTACACCGAAATCCAGCATCCAAGTAGAACCCGGTACCGGTTGTTCAGAGAAACTTGCATTCAAGTTTTCAATCGCTTTAGCATACATCGCACGAACCTAGTTGGATGCTACCTCAGCGTGGAATCTATCTCGGCTCGAAACCCGGGACGCACTTTCACCCTCGACCCATGGTTCCCAACTCAGATCAGCTTCCTCTGTGCGACGCTTCTTTTGCTTTGGGGGGGTAATAGAGACTTTGCTCTCTACTGAGGTTGAAGAGGGACTTGGGGTAGGTGTTTTCCACTCGTCCGGGTTCTCCATTTGTGGATCTACGTAGAATTTCTAGTTTAGCATTAAAGGACGTACCGCAGCAAGACAAGTTAAAAGCATAAACATGTTTGAGGTGAATTTGCTCTCAAAATAGCGGGTTACTGCAAAGCAGCCGTCCAACGCTACGTGGTGATCACGGATCATCGACTAACGTGACAGTCATCTTACCAAGTGGGGTAGTAGAAGATAACAAGAGTTGAGCATAACAAGTTTTACAAACTAGAAGATAACAAGAGTTGAGCATAACAAGTTTTACAAACTAGAAGATAACAAGAGTTGAGCATAACAAGTTTTACAAACTAGAAGATAACAAGAGTAACAAGATAATAAGTACTACAAACCTAGTAGTATTCATCGAGCAAGATAACAAGATAACATGTAATATTCAATGGTGTAACCCTAAACAAGTTTAGAAACCAGACTGTCACGTTGTCTCACTACACCGGTTTCTATCATCGAGCAATAAAGTAATCCGCCCAATAGTGCAATCACACCCAAGTTATAGAAACTAGCAGATTGCACAATTATATATCTCATACGTAACTGAAGCAAAGGCAACGGTAACTTACAACACATAGATAACCAAAGTTGCAAAGATAACCAGAGGAGTAGAGAACCACCTCCAACAATACTAGCACAAGCACCAGCACCAGACTAGCACAAGCAGAGGCAACAGAGACCAACACAAGCAGAGGCAACAGCACCAGGACCAGCAGTACCACCAACAGCAGTAGCACAGCACCAGTACCTCCAGCAATACAAGAACCACCTCCAACAATACCACCACAAAAACCAGCACAAGATGCAGCAGCAGCAGCACAGCACCAACAGCACCAGACCAGCACCTCCAATACCAGTACTAGCAGAAAGCAGCAGCACCAGCACCAGAACAGAAGCTTAGTACCAGAGACCAGCACCTCTAGTACAATCACAGCACCAGCAGAACACAGCAGCAGCACAAGCAGAGGAACCACAGCAGGCAGAGCAACCACAACACCACCAGAGCTCGCGGCGGCGATGGCGCCGAGCACCACCGGAGCCCGTGGCAACCACAGCACAACCACAGCAACCACAACACCACCACAGCCCGCGGCAGAGAGGAGCTAGGGTTCCATGCACAGCACCACCGGAGCCTGTGGCAGCGATGGCGACGAGCGCACGCCGGAGCTAGGGTTCCCGGTAGGGAGGAGCAGAGGAGCGAACGACGAGGAGGTGCGGATGATGAGGAGGCCGGTTCGGAGGAGCATAGGAGGCGGTGGTAATGGCGATGGCGACGGCACTGGGCCCGGAGCTAGGGTTCCCGGCAGCCGCGGGCGGACCAGGGTGCAGACGAGTCAGGGAGGAGCAAAGGCGGGGAGGACCAGAGGCGGCGGCAATGGCGGCGGAGCGGGGAAAATTGGCAGCCCTTCGGGGTCTCACGAAATTGAAACCGCGAAGTTAGAAAATCAGACGCGGTAGCGAGCCTTAAATACATATGCATTTACCGCAGCGGGCAACCTAACTGCCCACTGCGGTAAATATTTATAGAAGCGGACACTGTACGATGCCCGTTTACCGCAGCGGGCTTTCATGTTGTCCATTGCGGTAAATGCATTTACCGCAGCGGGCATTGTATCCCGGCCGCTGTGGTAATTATTTTTTGACTTGAAGTTTTCAAAGTGTAAATGGATTCAAATAGAAAAGCTATGAATACAAAGTTTGTCAAACTCATCAAGATCTATATTTATAACCAGGTTCACATGTCATAAACTTGTATTGGTCTACATTATTACAAAAAAGTGTGGCACACATCTCATTTTGGTGCGCCAGCTTTCACGACCCTCTTCTCATTACCACTCTGTGCCCAGGGCTTCATCTTGCTATGCTTGCAACTGACCTCGACAACCTTGATCTTCTTTTCATGATCTGTAAAAAGATGGAGCTCCGCGTAGTTGTTGTACTGCTCGGGGTTTTGCACCCCATCAGCTCCCACGATCTGTTGCTTTCCGGACACGACCACGTGCTTCTTTGTATCCGGTGGATAGATATAGTACGCCACTTGCGCTACATTGGTTGCAAGTATCCATTGGTTGTCTTTGTAGCATGTGCTTTTGAGGTTCACGGTGGTTAACCCATAATTGTCCACTACAACTGATTTTGGGTTGACCCAATGGCACTTGAAACCAGTTATGCGTAAGTTGAGTCCATAGTCTAGGTCCCATATTTGTTCGATCTGCCCATAGAATTGTGTCCTCTTTTGTGTCAACTCGTCTACGCCTTCGTATCGAACACCGCAGTTTTGTGCCGCACTCTTGTTGAACTTGTCTTTCGTGTGAAACCTATACCCCTTCACATCATACCCTTGCCATGTGCTGACTTGGGTCGACGGGCCTTGCGCAAGCTTCTTTACAGTGTCACTGTCATCGTCATCAAGCGATATTTCTTGCTCTTTGATCCATTGTACAAAACTGTTCCTGTGCTCTTTCTGGACCCATTCCTCCGTGCGCTTTCCATCATGAGCGGTGCAAAGCTCTTCCAGGTGTTGTTCGACGTATTTTTCCATGCTTACCAACTGATGGAGGATGCTATAATGAGCTTCTTCTACCTCTTTGTTAGGTATATCAGTGCGCACTTTCCGGACCACGCACCCTGTCCCTTCGGTTCTTCCCTCATGCAGGTGAACAGGCAACCCAATCGCCCTCGCGTCTTTAATGTACCTCATACACCAGTTGATTGACTCCTCGGTTGTGTACGCCTCAATCATAGAACCTTTAGGGTAAGCACGGTTATGGACGTACCTGTTCAAGGTGGACATGGAGCGCTCGTACGTCCACATCCGGTGTAGGTACACTGGGCCCAATTGCACAATCTGGTCAACCATGTGCATCATCACGTGTGGCATAATGTCAAAGAAAGCCAGTGGAAAGCACATCTCGAGCTGACAGAGGGTCTCCACGATGAACTCCTTTAAGGCAGGCAACTCTGCCTTATCGATGACCTTCTGCGTGATGCAGTTAAAGAAGTATGACATACGTGTTATCACCATCTTCACATATTCTGTACTGATAGCTCTTATCAATATTGGAAGGAACACCGTGAGCATGACGTGACGGTCATGTGAGTTGTAGCCGGTCATTGTGAGGTCTTTCATGGAGACCAGGCTCTTGATGTTGGAGGAGAAACGGGTTGGCACCTTGATACCCCTCATCAATTTGAAAAAGGTCACCTTCTCGGCATGCGTGAGGTTGTATGCAGCCAATGGGATATCAACTTTACCGTTTTGAGGCTTTCCAGGGTGGAGTTCCTTTCTAATGCCCTAGTTCACAAGATCGGTCCGTGACTTGATCCCATCCTTCGTCTTGCCCGGGATGTCTAGCAGAACACCGATCGTGCTCTCAAACACATTCTTCTCGATGTGCATGCAGTCGATTGCATGGGGTGTATGTAGTGTTTTCCAGTACGACACGTACTTGAAGAAGATTGACTTCTTCTTGAAAGGGACGACTGGGACATCATCATCAGGAGATGTCTGCTTGTCGTGCTTTCGCTTCGTTGTCAGTTTTGTCCCTTCCTCTGGTGGTTTCTTCTTCTTACCGAACTCGATCTCATCCATATCCTTCACCATCTCATACACCTTTGGCCCCCACTTTGTCTGTGGCATTGGAAGTCGTTGTGGCTCATCCTTATTGTCAAAGTACTCATTCATATCACTTCTTCTATACCTGTGTTTGACCTTAAGGAACCTTCTACGCCGAGTGTAGACTATCTTGGTGGAACTCGAAAGGTAAGTGTAGCAAGTCCCGTCGATGCAAACTACACATCCAGTCTTCCCTTTTATCTGCCCTGATAGTGAGAAGAGACCGGGCTAATCGGTGATGGTGACAAAGATGATGGCTTTAAGTGTGAAGCTCTCCTTTTTGTACACATCCATCATCTTGACCCCAACATCAAATAACATCTGCATTTCCTCCATGAGCGGCTCTAGGAGGACATCTATATCATTGCTGGGCTGCCTCGGGCTAGAGATAAGCATCGTCAGCATAAGGTACCAGCGCTTCAGACACACCCAGGGAGGTAGGTTGTAGATGCTGAGGATGACTGGCCAAGTACTGTGGGAGCTGCTTAGCTCACCGAACGGGTTCATCACATTGGTACTTAGCGCGAACCGGACATGTCTGGGCTCGTCACGAAACTCAGGGTAGTCCTAATCGAAATCCTTCCACTGTTGTCCATTGGAGGGGTGTCGTAGCTTGCCATCACTCTTGACCCGATCAGTTGATGCATGCCATGACATCAGCTTCGCATCCTCTGGATTCCCGAACAGTGCACGCAGACGATCGACCACATGTAGGTACCACACGGATAGCGCGGGGCTTTTCCTCAATGTGTAACCTTCTTCTTCCTCATCTTGCTGAGCCGAGATCTGCTTGGCCGCAGCACTGGTCTTCTTCTTGTTGTTGTTCGGAAGATCGTCGTCTGCATCCACGCGGCAACCGGCATTCCTCTTGTACCGACTGAATCCACAGTGTGGACAACTAGTCATGTTCTCATACTTCTCGCCCCGGTACATGATGCAGTGGTTAGGGCAGGCATCAAACTTTCTAACTTTCATCGCCACTGGACGGATCAGCTTCTTTGCTCGATATGTATTAGCTTGCACCTTGTTACTCGTAGGGTACGTGGTGCCAAGGTAACTTAACAGCTCATTGAAGCCAATGTCTGACCAACCATGTCGAGCCTTCATCATTAGCAGATTGAGGTTGAAACGGAGCGTCGTGCACCCCTCCGGACATTTTCCACCATCTGGGTACAGAGGATCAACTGCCGCCTGCTTCATCTCCCTAAAATTCTCCAACCACTTTGGGTTGCCAAACATAACATCATCCTCGTCAATGTGGTTGACTAGATCCTCAAAGAGTTGGACATCTTCGGGTTCCCTCATAGTAGCATCTTCTGTAGTGTCACCATCATCGGCACCATCATCTGCAATGTTCTCGAGCAGTTCATCCACTGTGATGTAGTCACGAGAATTGTTCCCGTCGTCGGTGGCAGCTGGCACTGGCACAGAAGGTGGTGGTGGTCGAACATGATCTTGGTTGTTCACCGTCGCCGTCGACGAGCTCACTCCAGATACACCGCAACTCGCATCGAGACTTTGTTCACCATGAGAAGTCCAAACCGTGTAACCCTCCATAAACCCGTTGACAATCAGATGTGATTGCACCGTACCATCTGGGTAGCCTCTGAGGTTTCGGCATTTAGAACATGGACATACGCTTGTCGTTCACTTCAAACTAGCACGATGAGCTTTCGTATCTGCCATAAACTTCCTCAATTCGCTAAGGTACCGAAGATCAAGCACTCTATCACTGTGGTACATCCATTCGAACCTATCCATCGTAGCTTAACACAAGACAAAACAAGAAATTGCTATATAAAAAAATATATCTACTAATTATTCATGATGAGACATATCGCACTAAAAAGTGAGAATAAAATAGAGAAATAGGTGTGTGGAAGAGCAATCATGTACCTCTTATTGTCCTCTCCTCCCCAAATCAAAGCTCTAAAACTCAATTTGATGATTTAGTGAAAAATTCGACAATAACTCCGCCCCCAACAAGATGAGAGATCGATCAAGACAAAACTTTAGCCACACCGGTGAATCTAGATTAAAAAACACAGGTTTTATATGATCTAGTACATGGATCTATGAAGAATCTAGACTAAAAACACAAACTAGATCTAGATCCATGCATGGTGGATCCCATGGATCTAGATCTAGATCCACATGAGGAATTGCACTAAAAAGAGAGAAAACAAGGGAGAAAGAGGGGTGGGAGAGCAATCATGTACCTCTATTCGTGTCCTACTCCCCCAAATCAAAGCTCTAAAACTGAATTTGAAGATTTGGTGAAAAATTCGGGCAAAACCTCCCCCCCCCCACGTTTTGCAAGAAGAGAAGTCGTGGGGAAGAAGGAGGGAGGGCTGCTGCTATATATAGGAAGGGGATAACCGCAGCGGGCTTCTTAATATGCCAGCTGTGGTAAATGAGCATATACCGCAGCGGGTGCCTTATGCTGCCCACTGCGGTAGATGCTCATTTACTGCAGCGGGCGGGTTATGTGGCCCGCTACGGTAAATGGAATAACCGCAGCGGGCAACGTAGTGGCCAGCTGCCCAAACTGGCCACCGGTTTACCGCAGCGGACTCTTAAGATGTCCGCTTCCAGGTGCCAAATGCCAGCGCTGCGGTAAATAAATCCTGTAGTAGTGATCTATTATATGCTAGATATATAATCAAAGTAGATGCCAAACATTATAATTAAGAACACATAAACTATTAAGCATGTAGTCATATCTAGAACAATAAAATCAACTAGAACAAGAACTAGAATGAGAACTAAAAGAACAAGGATGAACTAGAAGATGAGCTAGAAGAACAAAAGACAAACTAGTTGAATAATATTGTCATTACAAGAGAGGAATACAAGGGTTTACTGAGTCTCCTCACGACTTGATCCGGAATGCAAGCTATGCTTGCCGCTTCTAATTCTATTCTATTCTAACTATGCCCTAGATGTGGTGGAGCTCTAAGGTTATCCATTCAAGGGACACCTTTGACCTGATTCTTGTATTGATGTATGATTGACTCCTGGGAGGGGGGTTTAGGGCTCCTTATATAGTCCAGTGGGATGAACCATAGCCCTTGGATCAAAACCGACTTTGACAACGGCTTAGATTGGATCTAGAGGTCGCTTAGGGGCCACAACACAAAGACGTAACCGATCGGGACTCTGCCCAGGCCGGCCGGCCGGCCTAGGGGTGGGGCCTGCCGCCCCCTAGGACGCTTCGGCCTTCCGCTTTACTCTGGTTGCTTCTAGGGTCTTCCAAAACCTTCCTACCCCGTCGTGGGTTTGGTTTGCCGCAATTCAATCGTATTGGATTAGGATTCTCCCTCATAGTAATTCTTGTTTCCCTATTTAATCCCTATAAAATACAGATTCAAAAGAACTCGTGGAATATTGTCAGATAAATCCCTAAACCTATGTTGGTGATGATATTCATACCCTTCTACATGTTTAATTGACCTTTAAATATAGTAGTTAATTACCATGAACAAGCACAAATAGTGGTTCACAACTCATGTGCGTCCTTAGTGTTTTGCACATGGTTCAAAACATCCTTGCAAGGGCCCCTAAAAATGATGTCTTTGGCCTTCGCATTCCACTTCTCATGGTGTATCTCAACACCAAAGAGATTGTCATCATATCTAGGAGTATCGAATCCATTGGTAGAGGCCTTAAGCACTCTGACATCTATTGCCTCTACGTAAGCCTCCATATGAATTTTCCAATATGGAAAATTGTCTTCTTCAAAAAGGGTGGTGGCACATCCTCATGGGACATCTTGCTCTAGGAGGTAAAACCTAATTCAGGAGCACGAGGCTCTAATACTAATTGAAAGGATCAAGATGCCCAAGAAGGGAAGTGAATTGGGCTTTTTAAAATTTATAAATCAATAATTAAATCCTAACTGTAAAAGCCAATCACCCCAAGTTCCTAGTAAAGTGTTGTAGTGTTCTATGGCACAAATACTAGCAACTTGGTTTCATTCCTAAGCTAGCAATTCAACTCTAAGTAAAGGAATGGAGAAATTGAAATGCTCGATGTAAATTGCATAATAAAAAACAAAGGAAAGGGGCAAGACGATGTTTTTCTAAAGTATCGAGGAGTCGACACTTCCCCCTAGTCCTCGTCAGAGCACCCGCGTAAGGGTGTAGCTCCCCCTTGGTCCACGCAAGGACCAACTGCTCTCTCTAGCCTGATTCTTTGCTACTCCAGCTTGGTGAATCCCCGACGACCGATCACAACTTGGCTTGAGTCATCCACAATCTCCTCCAAATGATTTTTAAGCTCTCAACTGCCACCAAACCATCTAGGATCTATCAATCACCAAGAATAATAAGCACAAACTATGACTGGACTCACACAAGCCTAATGAAACGGGTGGATGCACACTTGCTACTCTCTAGTCACTAATGAGGTGTCTAATCTCCGGACTAGCAAAGCTCAATTCTTCACTCAACCCCTTGCTCTCTCTCACACACTTAAGATGTTTCTCAGTTGATCAAATGAGCAAAGATGGTGTGTGGAAGCCATTGGAGAAGTATAAATACCCCCACTTACAACATACCCATTGGGTTTAAATTCTGCTGAATAAGTGATGATCGGATGCGTCCGGTCGCTACACAACGGCTGTATTTTTTCTATGTGTACTGACTGGACATGTTCGGTTAGAGCCAGACCACTCTTTAATGCGTACGGTCCGTTGAAAACCTCTCTGGAACCTCTTTGGAAATGATTGTACTCCACGCACAGGCGCATCTAGTTCTAGAGTACGGTGCAAAGAGCAAAGCTCATTGAGTTCACCTCTCGTCCGATGACTCACAAGGGTGAGTCAGGTGTGTGTCCGGTGGTAGGTGCACCAGCGTCCGGTGCACTGGAAAAAAACCTGAACAACTTCAAATTGAATTTCGTTGAAACCCGAAGTTGTTCCAACTAATCTTAAGAGCAACCTTAAGCTACTTAGGACTAAGTTTGACAAGTGTGCACCACACCTAAAATATTAGAATTACCTAAGTCAAGCTATCCATTCATACCGCACTTAATAGTACGGTTGAAGAGAAAACAAAGTCCTAATCTACTCTAAATGTCTCCTAACTCCGATCGACACTTAGAACTAGATGATCCTAGATCTTGTCTCCATTACTTAAAAACCGAAACAATATCTATCGTTAGGGGGCATGAAAACTATTTGTTGCCTAATCAATCACCATTACTATGATCTAACTCCTATTGCTTCTGCAAAACACATGTTAGTCATAGTAATATGGACTGGACTTCTTGATGCTTCTGTTACCTTAGAGGAATACTAACACCAGCGGTTCTCGGACGCACTTGCTTGGGGGCAAGCAGGATCATTAGCGTGGTGAAATGTAATACCCAAGGACACAAAGGAGTGAATCTCGCATACTGAGTATATGCTTCCTTGTATCGGTTGTGTAGTACTTAATTTATGTAATACGAACCTATGACATGTGGGGTCTATTGCCTAGAACTAGGTATATAATAGGCTCAGGCCATAAGACCAAAACTCTATTCCTATTCAGACAAAAGAAATACAACTCTGGGAGCTTTCCTCTGCTCAGTATCTCCCAGTTTGCAATTCACGGGTTCCTTACGTCGCCGGCAATTGCCGATGACCAAGGGGTGTAACAACGCACAATTTCATTTCATAAATCTTCTCCATTAGTTTGATACCCATACTCATGCAATTTCTACGTGATTGTTAGGTTGATGCTTTGCTTGAATCTTTATTTTCCTTGTACGGTTCTTAGGGAATAGTGGCTGCTGAAGACACGCGTTTTGCTACGAAGGTTATTTATATTTATATTTTTAGAAAGGTGGCAAGAGCTTTGCCGTATTTTTATTAGATGAGAAAAAGGAAAACAAATCAGGTTTATACAACAGATTAAACTAAAGGCAACTCAACTTGAAATTACTATGGCACACTGGCCATCAAACAAAAGACTACTGAAACTGAAACAAAAGGGAAATAGAAACAGGTTCCAAATCACTACACTACACCAGAGCCTAAAAAACTACTCAATGATAGTGCTAGGTCTGGTTGACATTTGGAATTGTTGGATTTCATCCTTGCACAGTTGCTCTACTTGGATTAGATGCAGATGTATTTGTTGGAAAGTTCTTCTATTGGGTTCCTTCCATTGTTCCACTTGAAATAGATCATGACACTATCTATCTTTTACCTCACTTCTATCAAACTTTGCTCGGCATTTTCTCTAGTAACCATGTAAGGATCCATGCATTCCAACCAAATTTAACTCAGATAGATTGAGCCATTGTTTTAAATACACTACTACAGAATTTATTAACCGCAGCGTTGGAATTTGACGCCTCGCAACGCACCTCTTTGCCGCCCACTGCGGTAAACCGGTGACCAGCTTGGGCAGTTGGCCACTGCGTTGCCCGCTGCGGTTATTCCATTTACTGCAGCAGGTCACATAACACGCCCGATACGGTAAATGAGCATCTATTGCAGCGGGCAACATAAGTCGCCCGCTGCGGTAAATCGATTTATCGCAGCGGGCGAATTATGTTGCTCGTTGCAATAGAGATTCGTTTACCGCAGCGGACAGATTAAGTTGCCCGCTTCGGTTATCCCCCGTCCTATATATAATAGCAGCCCTCCCTTCTTCTTCCCCAAGACTTCTCTTCCAAAACGTGGGAGGGGGGGTTTGGCCAATTTTTTTACCAAATCATCAAATTGAGTTTTACAGCTTTGATTTGGGGGAGTAGGACACGATAAGAGGTACATGATTGCTCTCCCACCCCTCTTTCTCTCTCGTTTTCTCACTTTTAGTGCAATTCCTCATGTGGATGTAGATCTAGATCCATGGATCCACCATGCATGGATCTAGATCTAGTTTGTGTTTTTTAGTCTAGATTCTTCATAGATCCATGTACTAGATATATAAAACTTGTGTTTTCTAATCTAGATTCACCGTGTGATATATATAGGTGCGCTAAAGTTTTGTCTTTTGATCTCTCATCTTGTTGTGGGAGGTGAGGTTTTGCCCGAAATTTTCAGTAAATCATCAAATTGAGTTTTAGACCTTTGATTTGGGGAAGGAGAGAACAATAAGAGGTACATAATTGCTCTTCCACACACCTCTTTCTCTCTTTTATTCTCACTTTTTAGTGTGATATGTCTCATCATGTGTGTCTAATTATCTAGATTCATGAAGTAGATCTATTTTTTATATAGTACTTTATTGTTTTGTTGTGTGTTAAGCTACGATGGATAGGTCTGAATGGATGTACCACATCGATAGAGTGCTTGATCTTCGGTACCTTAGCGAATTGAGAAAGTTTATGGCAGCTGCGAAAGCTTATCGTGCTAGTTTGAAGCGGACGACAACCATATGTCCATGTTCTAAATGTCGGAACCTCAGAGGCTAGATGGTACGGTGCAATCGCATCCGATTGTCAACGGTTTTATGGAGGGTTACACGGTTTGGACTTCTCATGGTGAAAGTCTCGATGCGAGTTGCGGTGTATCTGGAGTGAGCTCGTCAACGGCCACGGTGAACAACCAAGATCATGATCGACCACCACCACCTTCGGTGCCAGTGCCAGCCGCCATCGACAACGACAACAATTCTCGTGACTACATCACAGTGGATGAACTGCTCGAGAACATTCCAGATGGCGCCGATGATGACGGTGACACTAGTGAATATGCTACTTTGAGGGAATCTAAAGTGTCTAGCTCTTTGAGGATCTAGTCAACCACATCGACGAGGATGATGTTATGTTTGGTAGCCCAAAGTGGTTGGAGAATTTTAGAGAGATGAAGCAGGCAACAATTGATCCTTTGTATCAGGATGGTGGAAAATATCCGGAGGGGTGCATGCCGCTCCGTTTCAACCTCCATCTACTGATGATGAAGGCTCGACATGGTTGGTCAGATATTGGCTTCAATGAGCTGTTAAGTTACCTTGCTACCACATACCTTACAAGAGGTAACAAGATTCAAGCTAATACATATCGAGCGAAGAAGTTGATCCGTCCAGTGGCGATGAAAGTTAGAAAGTTTGATGCCTGCCCTAACCATGCATCATGTATCGGGGCGAGAAGTATGAAAACATGACTAGTTGTCCACACTGTGGATTTAGTCGATACAAGAGGAATGTCGGTTTCCGCGTGGATGCAGACGACAATGGTCCGAACAACAAGAAGAAGAATACCAGTGCTGCGGCCAAGCAGATCTCGGCTCAGCAAGACGAGGAAGAAGATGGTTACACGCAGAGGAAAAGCCCCACACTATCGGTGTGGTACCTACCCGTGGTTGATCGTCTGCGTGCACTCTTCGGGAATCCAAAGGATGCGAAGCTCATGTCATAGCATGCATCTCCTAATCGGGTCAAGGATGATGGCAAGCTATGGCACCCCTCCGATGGACAGCAGTGGAAGGATTTTGACAAGGACTACCCTGAGTTTTGTGATGAGCCCAAACATGTCTGGTTCGCGCTAAGTACCGATGCGATGAACCTGTTCGGTGAGCAAAGCAGCTCGCACAGTACTTGGCCGGTCGTCCTCAGCATCTATAACCTACCTCCCTGGGTGTGTCTGAAGCGCAGGTACCTTATGTTGATGATGCTTATCTCTGGAACGAGGCAGCCCGACAATGATATAGATGTGCTCCTAGAGCCGATCATGGAGGAAATGCAGATGTTGTTCGATGTTGGTGTCGAGATGGTAGATGCATCCAAAAAGGAGAAGTTCACCCTAAAAGCCATCATCATTGTCACCATCACTGATTACCCAGGTCTCTTCTCACTATCGGGGTAGATCAAAGGGAAGACTGGATGTATAGTTTGCATCGACGGAACTTGCTACACTTACCTTTCGAGTTCCACCAAGATGGTCTACACTCGGCATAGAAGGTTCCTTAAGGCCAAACACAGGTATAGAAGAAGTGATATGAATGAATACTTTGTCAATAAGGATGAGCCACAACGTCTTCCAATGCCGTAGACAAAGTAGGGGCCAAAGGTGTATGAGATGGTGAAGGATATGGATGAGATCGAGTTCGGCAAGAAGAAGAAACCACCAGAGGAAGGGACAAAACCGACTAAGAAGCGAAAGCATGACAAGTAGGAAGCATCTCCTGATGATGACGTCTCAGTCATCCCTTTCAAGAAGAAGTCGATCTTCTTCAAGTACCTGTCATACTGGAAAACACTACATACACGCCATGCAATCGACTGCATGCACCTCGAGAAGAATGTGTTTTGAGAGCACGATCAGTGTTCTGCTAGACATCCCGGGCAAGACGAAGGATGGGATCAAGTCACGGACCGATCTTGTCAACCATGGCATTAGGCCAGAACTCCACCCTATAAAGTCTCAGAACGGTAAAGTTGATATCTCATTGGCTGCATACAAACTCACGCATGCCGAGAAGGTGACCTTTTGCAAATTGACCTCACAATGAGCCTGGTCTCCATTAAAGACCTCACAATGATCGGCTACAACTCACATGACTGTCACATCATGCTCATGGTGTTCCTTCCAATATTGATCAGAGCTCTAAGTCCAGAATATGTGAAGATGGTGATAACACGTATGTCATACTTCTTTAACTGCATCACGTAGAAGGTCATCGATAAGGCAGAGTTGCCTGCCTTAAAGGAGTTCATCGTGGAGACCCTCTGTCAGCTCGAGATGTGCTTTCCATCGGCTTACTTTGATATTAGGCCACACCTGATGATGCACATGGTTGACCAGATCGAGCAATTGGGCCCAGTGTACCTACACCAGATTTGGACGTACGAGCGCTTCATGTCCACCTTGAATAGGTACGCCCATAACCGTGCTTACCCTGAAGGTTCTATGATCGAGGCGTACACAACCGAGGAGTCAACCAACTAGTGTATGAGGTACATTAAATATGTGAGGGTGATTGGGTTGATTGTTCACCCACACAAGGGCAGAACCGCTGGGATAGGGTGCGTGGGCCGGAAAATGCGCACTGATATACCTAACAAAGAGGTAGAACAAGCTCATTATAGCGTCCTCCATTAGTTGGTGAGCATGGACAAATACGTTGAACAACACCTGGAAGAGATCTGCACCGCTCATGATGGAAAGCGCATGGAGGAATGAGCACAAGAACAGTTTTTTTAGAATGGATCAAAGAGCAAGAAATATCGCTTGATGACAATGATAGTGACACTATTAAGAAGCTTGCGCAAGGCCCGTCCACCCAAGTCACCACGTGGCAAGGGTATGATGTGAAGGGGTAAAGGTTTCACACGATAGACAAGGACAACAAGAGTGCGGCACAGAACTGCGGTGTTTGATACGAAGGCATCGACGAGTTGACACAAAAGAGGACCCAATTCTATGGGCAGATCGAAGAAATATGGGAGCTTGACTATGGACTCAACTTACGCATAACCGCCTTCCGGTGCCATTGGGTGAACCCGAAATCGATTTTAGTGGACAATTATGTGTTAACCATCATGAACCTCAAAAACATGGGCTACAAAGACGACCAATGGGTACTAGCAACCAATGTAGCTCAAGTGGCGTACTATATCTATCCACCGGATACAAAGAAGCACGTGGTCGTGTCCGGAAAGCAACGGATTGTGGGAGCTGATGGGGTGCAAAGCCCCGAGCAGTACAACAACTTTGCGGAGCTCCAGCATTTTATAGATCATCAAAAGAAGATCAAGGTAGTCGAGGTCAGTTGCAAGCATAGCAAGATGAAGCCCTGGGCACGGAGTGGTAATGAGAAGAGGTTCATGAAAGCTCCTCCACCAAAATGAGATGTAGGCCACACTTTTTTGTAATAATGTAGACCAATTTGACAAACTGCTTGGTATCCATAACTTGTAAGTAATGTATACCTTGATGAGTTTGACAAACTTGGTACTCATAACTTTTAAATTTGAAACCATTTATAGTTTAAAACTTGAAGTCAAACATTTTTAAGTTATAAAACATACAAGTCAAAACTAGTTTACCGCAGCGGGCGCTTTAGGTGGCCCGCTGTGGTAAATGTTTACCGCAGCCGGCGCTTTAGGTGGCCCACTGATGTAAATATTTACCACAGCGGGCACTTTAGGTGCCTGCTTCTGTAAATGTATATCGTAGCAGGCATTTTAGGTTGCCCGCTATGGTAAATGGCTTCATATATAAAGGTCGTTGTCCTGGTGAAATTTCTAACTCCCCGTGCTGCTCAGTTTGACTCCAAATGGCTGCCCAGTTACACCGCGCCCACCATCGCCATTGTCGCCGTTGACATTCCCACAGACATCCTCCGTCGTCCAAGCCCCCGAGCGCCCTCTTCACCGCCGTGAGCCGCTCCACACCACCTTCTCCTCCCTCTTTGTGCGCCCCCGAGCGCGGGCCGGAACCCTAGACTCCCCACGCGCGTCGTCGCCATCGCCGCCGCAGGCCGCAACTACTGGCCCCATCCTCATCACCACTACAGGTCCGAGCGCAGGCCACCACCTTATCCTCCCTCGTCACGCTTCCCTGAGCGCGGGCCAGAACCCTAGCCTACCCCCACGCGCGCCGAGCCATCGCCGTTGGAGGTGCTCGCGGTTGGAGGTCTGGTGCTCGCGGCCGAAACACTAGCGTACCCCCAGTCTGGTGCTGCTGGTCTGGTGCTTCTGGTGGTGCTCGCGGCACTGCTGGTGCTTGTACTGGAGGTGGTGCTCGCGGCTGCTGCTTCTGGTGTTGTGATACTCTACTGCTGCTGTTATGGTGGTGTTGTTCTTTTGCTTGTGCTTGTGGTGGTGCTATTCTTCTGCTTGTGTTGTTGTTGGTGCCTAGGGCTCTGTTGTGTTGCCTAGTCCTGCTGCTGGTTGCTCTGGTGCTCTGGTGCTCTGGTGCTCTGCTGGCTACTGGTGGTGCTTTGCTGGCTGCTGTTGGTTGCTACTGATGCTAGGTGTTGTTGCTGGTTGGCTTTGCTGTGTTGCCTAGTCTTGCTGTTGGTTGCTACTGGTTGCTCTGGTGCTCTGGTGGTTGCTGTTGTGTTGTGTTGCCTGGTCCTGCTACTGCTGGTGGTGCTCTTCCCACATAGACAATCTACATGTTGTGAGTTACCCATTGCCTTGCTTAATTTACAGTTGAGATATGAAATCGTGCAATCTTCTAGTTTCTATAACTTGGGTGTGATTGCACTATATATTGGGCGGATTACTTTATTGCTCGATGATAGAAACCGGCGTAGTGAGACAACATGACAGTCTGGTTTCTATAACTTGTTGTCTTGTTATGTACTTGTTAACTTGTTATCTTGTTACAACCTTGAATAGTACTTGTTATCTTGTTACATTTGGTAAATACTACTTGTTAGCTTGTTATCTTGTTATCTTGGTCGATGAATACTACTTGGTTTCTAGTACTTATTATCTTGTTACAACCTTGAATAGTAATTGAGCTCTACATTTGGTAAGATGACTGTCACGTTAGTCGATGATCTGTGATCACCACGTAGCGTTGGATGGCTGCTTATTGCGGCAACCCGCTATTTTGAGAGCAATTTTTTCTTAAACAAGTTTTTTTTAAACCTGTCTAGCTCATGTAACTCCAATAATGCTAAACTAGCAATTCGTCTTAGATTATAAATGGAGAACTCGGGCGAGTGGAAAACACCTACCCCAAGTCCCTCTTCAACCTCACTGGAGAGCCAAGTCTCTATTACCCCTCCAAGGCCAAAGAAGCATCGCATAGATGAGGACGCTGATCCGAGTTGGAAACCATGGGACGAGGGTGAAAGTGCATCTCGGTTTCCGAACCGAGATAGCATCCACGGCGAGGTACTTGCAGCAACAAACGCACTGGTGACCGTAATGTGTGTTAACCCAGAGCATAAAGAATATGAACTAGATGTTCCCCACCTATAACGTCACAGTACCCTTGAAGCAGTGGAATGTGATGACATCTTTTGGATGAAGGATGACCTTGAGATCATAGCAACGACGACCTCTGTTGCTAGATCTTGTCCCCCTAAAGGCGATGACGACAGCAATGACGAAGGCCATGACAAGGACCCGCCTCGTTCATCTCTTGGCAAGAGCCCTCCTTAGAGCTCAAAAAGTCCACCTTTGGGCCCGACCAATGAGGCAGGAGGTTCAGGGGCCGCTTCTGGGGGCAACACAATGCCTGCAAGCCAGCCGAGCCCGAGCGGGCCACCTCCACCTCCCGGCACTCAGCCTACGGCCCCGACAAATGAGGAGGGGGCTCAAGGGGATGCACCGGGGGACAAGACTGTGGGATGTATGGAGGGGGAACATGCGACGCAGACACCGCTAGGTGTAGCAAGCCAATAGGGAGGTACGAAGGCGGGCAACCCGAAGGACGACTCTACATCGCTCCCATACTCGACTACATTTCCAAGGTACATTACAGACAAGCACACATAACGTTCATTTCACATTTGTACCTCAATTCATATTTGTACATTTCTAAGGTACATTACAGCCGAGCATAACGTTCTATCCCGACTTTTCCAGGCCTCAAGATGATCCTCATCATCTTTTTCTAGAGTTGGATGACTGTCCTGGCCACTTCGAGAATGGGAAGTTCATGATAACCAAGCAAGCACTCCTTGATGAAGAATTGTGGGATACAAGGAGGTTTCATCTTTGGTACATGGAAGCAGCAAAAAGAGGCATGTCAAGTTTCACAGTGAAGATTGTAGCGGATTGCTTCCACTTGCCCGATACCGATTTCACTATTCTGGTGGACTTCCAAGACATGTATCGGCTGCTGCGGGGAGAAGACCTAGACATCGTCCAACTCACCCTGTTTGCATTGTAAGTGATGACTTGCGAGTTAATTCCATAGATCTCTCCTGTTTTACACGTCAACTCTACACTTATATTAATATACATGACACATTGACTTATCTATGCAGGATGTCTACCACCGTAAGAAACAAAAAGCATCGTCCTACTCTTTTTCTCTCTCCAATGCATATTAATGAGAATATCATCAAGGGTCACATGTCAATGGATAAAAAAAGATAATTAAACAGAGAGAAAAGGAATATAAAGACAATATGAAGAAACAGAAGAAGAAAGTGGTAGACTACATCTGCTCAGTAATGAATAAGATCAAGGAGGATGGGCCACGGTGTATCATGGCTCCCTATCACTTTGGGTAAGTAGAAAACATGTCCGTAGAGATCCGAAGTGGGTAGGATCAAGCTTTGTAATCATCGTAACCAATATTCTATTTGAATCATGCAGCAACGGCCTCGAGGGCCATTGGGTTGCATATATCATCTTTCCTCAAGATGGCAGAGCGATCATATTTGACTCGTTGAGGTCACAAAACAAAGCAGGGTACAAGGCCTTTGAAGATTGCTTGAAAGTGTAAGTCAATGAGCATTTTCATCTTTTACGGTTATCGTCATTATTCAAAACATGTCTAACTCTATTACATTTAGTGCAGGGCTTATAAGTCGTACTTGAAGGATCCCGAATGCTATGATCGCAGGACCGAGAAGTGCAAGGCGTGGAATACTGGCCACATCAAAATCTGACACGACTTCCTGGTATGTAAAGTAATTGAAAAGTTCATTTGTGCTTTCCGTACATATGTGTTTGTTCTAAAGCTTCTATATCGATCGTGCAGTGCTCCAAACAACCGATTGGATCCAAGGAATGTGGCTTGTATACATGCGAGCACTGAGGTGCAGGCAGAGAGCTCAAAGCTGGAAGAATCTCAAGGAAGGAGTTAAATATTGGGTGACGATCTACAAGCCATCCTTCAAGAAAGTTAAGGCGGAAATCTGCAAATTCGTCATGGAGAAATGCGTGCTCGAAGGAGAACAATTCTACGACGAAGAATCTGACTTGGCTACCGAACCCAGGTACGAGAGGCTTAGGAAATGGCTGACTTTGTTGCGCCCAAGTGATTACAAGTGGTCTGTGGACTTTGTTTAGAGAAATTTGTAAATGTCACTCAAAAGAACTTTATTGGTTTCATGTGATGTGTATATGGATGTTGAAAACTGTGTATTATGTTTTTTGTAATGCTTGAATGTTTTATATTTAAATGTTTGTTTCATATATATGAAATCTGGAATCTGGATATGATTTGAATTCAAATTCTAAGAATTATTTGAATTCTGTTTTTTATTTTTTATTTCAAAAACAATTTACCGAAGCAGGCAACTTAACTGCCTGCTGTGGTTAATCACACTTAACCGCAGCGGACGCTGTAAGGTTGCCGTTGCGGTATATCAATTTACTGCAGCGGGCAACACAAGTCATCCGCTGCGGTTAATTGTAGTTAACCGCAGCGGGCGCCTTATGTTGCCCGCTGCGATAAATGGATATACCGCAGCGGTCACTTTTGTCCGCTGTGGTTAAGCCTTGATTTACCGTGGCGTGGCAGCGCAAGAGGACGTTGCTGCCCGCCACGGAAAATCGCTTTTGACCATTGCGGTTAATATGTGACGTAGTGATAGCACCAGATTTGCTTTGAGTAGTTGCAGTCTTTGTAGAGATGGGTTAGTGCTTCTGGGTCTATTCCACATAGTGTGCATATAGGATCATTTGCCTAGTTAGGCTTTACCAAGTTGTTGGTGAGAATTTTCTTGTGCGGCAGTGTCCATGCAAAGAACCGGGATTTAGGTGCAGCATGTGCTTTCTAAATTGGCGTCAATTTCAGCTTGCTGAAAGATCCTTCAAATTTGATGTTGTATGCGTTTTTGGCTGTGTATTCCTCATCTGCCGTCCATCTCCAACATTTTGTATCCTTATTAATTTCCTCTAATGTAGTTTCTTGTCCTCGTTCCCATAGTGCTGCGTACTCATGCAATTCTTGAACTGTTTGCAGCGGTAGGATATGTGCCACCCACCGTAATCTTTTTTCTCTTAGATTTTCGGAACAGGTTCGGCACAATGCTCTTTGGCAAGGTTCCCTCAATCCAGGACGACATCCAAAAATTTGTAGTTTTACCATCTCTTACTGTCACCACTATCGAGGTCGCAAAGAAATCATGATCGCATGGCAGGTCCAGGTTCCAAGCACGCTCCTTATGTTTCCACTTGAACCAAAGCCACCCACCGTAATCTTTTTTCTCTTAGATTTTCGGAACAGGTTCGGCACAATGCTCTTTGGCAAGGTTCCCTCAATCCAGGACGACATCCAAAAATTTGTAGTTTTACCATCTCTTACTGTCACCACTATCGAGGTCGCAAAGAAATCATGATCGCATGGCAGGTCCAGGTTCCAAGCACGCTCCTTATGTTTCCACTTGAACCAAAGCCATCATAGTCTTAGAGCAGGTTCAATAATAGAGCCAAGTGTTTGGCTTATAGTCAAACTATTAGAGTCAAGTTATACAATAAATTGTCTCTTATTTGGCTGTAAAATGTTTCTCTTTCCTATTACTCCTCACAATACTTACTACTTAGGCCACTGTTACCTAGGTTTTCGTGTCTAGCTTAGTGCTTGCATGGGAGCCAAACTCTCCTCTCTCTCCTCTTCTCTTTTTTCCACATCAACATTTGTTTGGCTATAAACCAATTATTATACTTGCTCTTAGCGCAAGGGCAAAACATTCTAGGTCCACCACCCCTAACCCCCCTTTTTCTTTCGGTCGACACGTTGTTGGCAAGTTTACTAGAGAGTGACCGCCATACACTGTGTCCGGGTCTCACCCCTCCATAGAAAACTCCTCCTTATGTGATTAATCTTCTGTACTAACCACTTCATTTTTGGGAAGGCTGTCGTGTGATATATTGGTTGTTCTGTACTAACAATTTCTCCACTTTGTACTGAATCCCAAAGCCTCCATGACCTCTAGCAGAAATCTCCATCCAATAGAGTCAAAAGCTTTTGAGATATCAAGCTTGATGAATGAGGCCAGTCTCTTCTTTTTTGTGAAGGAATTGTATAGATCTTTGGGCATATATAAAATTGCTATGTATGCATCTTTTCTTGATGAATGAATTTTGAACATTGGACATTAAAGAATTCATGTGTGGTGAAAGATGATTCGCTAATATTTTTTGTAACAATTTTGTTCACACTGTTTACGAGGCTAATTGGTCTCTGTAGTCTGTTATTTGTGATGCCGTTTGGATCTTTGGCAGGAGAACGATATTCACGTCATTTATAAACTGAACCTAGCCGTGCGGTTAGTGAAAAAGCTCATAATTGCTTGGATGATGTCTTGTTTCACAGTTGTCCAGCACTTGTAGAATAGACCTATAAATCCGTCCGGTCTCGGTGCCTTTTCTAATGCCATTTCCCTGCTGTTATTTCATCTTCTCTGAATGGTGCATCCAGGTCCTCCAAATCATGGTGTACATACCCTAACTGTTGCCAATTAATCGCCTTTGTTCTTGTGCTCGGGGTCCCTAAGATTTCAGAGAAATGACTGTCCTTTTAATGGAACTTATTCTTCCACTATAAACTTGGACACATCCAAGCATGTAGAGCGACAGTTGCCACTTGGCAGAAAGCTAATATTGGGTTCTTGCTTTGACAAGTTAGGTTGCCTATATATTATTGACTTCTGGATTGGTGCATTATCATCCAGAAGAATAGAATCTTGGATACTTTGACTATTTTCATTTGGCATCTCAATGTTCACATCAACCACTTGCAAGAGGATACCAAATCTAGGAAGCTATATTAATGTCAAACAGATCTGCTGGAGCTATATAGCCCCTTGCTTTGGCAATTACAGGCCGGGTTGGTTGTAGTATTTATCCTAATTTGAAAATAAAACAGTGTATACAATAAAAAAGGGAAATGGAGTATGTATGCAAATCTTATAGGACCAATTTTATAAAACATAATATTTTATTTTATCAAAGTAGAAATTATGTTTGTGTGAGTTCCTATAATAATTTCTTAGTATGATATGAGAAATATTCATTTACAAGATTGTTCGTGGAGTGAACCACTTTGATCTTGCTACAAAGTTATATATTAATAACTAACAATTGTGCACAAGTACTTATTTTTTTCCCAACTTCAATGCTTCTAGGTTCCTAACTAGACTTCCCTTGCAAAGAAAAAGAATCACACAAAAATATCACAGATAATAACAAGAAAATTATAGCTCCTTAGTTATCAGTTTGACCACACATAATGTGAATAGGAGATTGACTTTTGATCAACAAAATAATGTTCAACTAGTTAAACATTGAACTCGAATAAGTAATGGCTACTCATATTTTTCACTCCATTATCTGGCGGATCACAAACTTCTGCCTTTAGCAATTAAGGGATGAATAGCAATCTAAGCACTACTAAGGGATGAATAGCAATATAAGCACTACTACAATAATCTTAATGGAGACGGACGTTTTGGGTTTCCAGAGGCAGGCCAAGCTAATGTCTCCATCGAAAGGGCTAGGTAAATCACAAACTACCGACGTGGTTTATATGCCCGCCTAGGTTAATCAATAAAAAAGAAAAAAAAATTCAGCAAACCAATCGATGAGGCTCGTTGAGCCCATCGACGAGCCCACCAGACCCATTTGTGTGTGCGCCGCCACCACTGCCCGCTAGATTCACGTGTGCGCAACTACCTCTCGACGGATTTGGATGTCCTTGAGCCGGATCCAGTGCACTAGTGCCTGATCTGCCACACCTGAGCTAGATCCGTTGCCCACGTGCCAGATCCACCACTTCCAGGTCAGATCCTCCACTCCTAACCAAAAGGGAGTCGTGCCCCGCCACCAAAGCCACCAATCGAGGGAGGGAAGGAGCTGGGCCCAATGCACACCCATTGGGAGGCCGCTGCCGCTGGAGGAGGGGGCAGGCCCCACACACGCTAATCGGAAAGCCACTGGAGGAGGGGGCAGGGCCTGTGCACATCCACTAGGAGGCCACGCCGAGGCACTAGGGTTCATGCACACCTACTTGGAGGGAACCACCACGGGAGGAGGGGGCTGTGCCAATGCACACACGGCGGGAGGCGCAGCGCCGCTGAGAAGAGAGAAAAGAGAGAGCCGGCTGAGAAGAGAGAGGCGGTTGAGAGAAATGAACATCCAAACTTAACTTCTCGTATATATATGGAACGCGAGTAATGAGCATTTTGAGTTTTTTTGGCCTCGAGCCATTTTTTTGAGGCAGGCCCCTCCATCTTCGGAGGTGGACCACTTCTGTAAATTGATTTTAGGAAATGATTATTGTGCAATACCTCTGTAAATCCATTTTATTAGGCGAGGAATTCTTACTGCCTCTGTAACCATAATGCATTTTGCGAGACAGCTAATTGTTACCACCTCCGTAAATGAAAGTGTTCGCCTCGAAAAAATCTCAGGGATTTTATAAGGTGGTTGGATTTTGTGACCTGATTTCTCAATGTTGTCTTGTAAAATCATTTTTGTAGCAGTGAAGGTTTATTTATGGAGTTAGTACATGCTACTTATGAGTTGGGTCTAAGAAGACAACGTTGGCAACTACTAGTGATTAATGGATCGATGGTAGTGCTTTAGGTTTGATGCCCAATTTTCCATCCGATTGGAAGGATTTTTCTCATTGGCCTCTAATCAACGAACTATCTTTTGAAGTGGTAGGCTGTATAAGCACAATTGTCACACAATAATATATGTATTACGTATTGATGCCTTCATCAGGGCCTGCATACCTTTTATGAAGAACATTGATGGATCATTCGTTGATGACGCAACATTGCCTCTAAAAATTCTACATCTTCCACAGCCATAACATCTGGCAAGACATGGGTTTTGACGCCTTCATTTCCTCCAGCGAAACTATGATTAGTAACATTTGGCTCAACATATTTACACTGAGTAAGAGGTTGTTGTGTCTGTGTATGAACTGAAACTCGTCGATGTTCATATTGTTTTCAGTTGTATAAGGCGCAGAGCTACCCTCTCCACGCTTTGTCCAAATCAAGTAATCCTTTATAAATCCTCGACAGACCAGAAAGAAAGGATTGGTTGAGCGTCATTAAATACAACAACATTTTTGCGATCTATAGATGGATAATGTATGTGCTTCGTCTTTGTTCTCCAAGCATGATTCTTAGTGGCATCAATAAAACTATGGACCTTGGGTATGTATGATGGATCTAGTCTTGATAAGTTATACATCTAGAATGACATCTCCATCATTATGTAATATAATGAATTAATTGTAATCAATGCTAAAATGTAGAACAATGAAATTAACCCTACTAAGTAACCTCAGTCAACAACATAGTGGTAAAAAACCTCTTTCATATTAATAAACATAAAATCTTAATCAAGTAGGGGTTAGCTAGGGTTTAGGGTTATATAGGGATTAACTAGAGCTTATTTAGGTTTAGCTAGGGATTAACTAGGAGTTTAGCATAAGATACAAATTATCTAACCATCTTAAGCAACCTCATTTGAGAAGATAAATATAATAACCTAGCTACTCTTCTCTCTAACACATGGTGAAACCCTAGATCCAAAAAGTGACTCAAATTGAGCAACAATGAACAAAAAGAGGCAAGATAGACATAAACTAACCTTTCTTAGCACCCTCCTTCCAAAACCTGAAGATCAAAACCTCTCCCTTTGTATTTTGAGGAATTTGGACCTTCAAAATGGCCTCCAATGAAAGGTGACTATGAGCTACAGTAGTGCTCGAGGAGAGGAAGAAGGGATTAACTAGGGGTTTAACATATAGTACAAATTATAACATAATGGATTACATATTGTCAAACCTATATTTCTCTCTCCATACAAACAAACTATTTATGAAACATAAATACATAGTGGATAATTAAATCAATTTGATAAATAAAGACAACAACATAAGTAACATAATTTAAAAAAACTAAAAAAACTATATTTATCTCTCCATATAAATACACAAGAACATCATTCATCGCTACAAGAACACCAATCGAGGACTAACAAGTGTGTTAAAGATGTGTTAGATTAATTATAATGGAAGTGTTGCGAAGATTGGAGAAGAAACAGAACAAACAAGAAGACAAATATGCACAAAATCCAAGCACCCAACAGTCGCGCGAGAAGAAAATGATTGATGAATAGAAACGCCTAGTAGGAAATATTCCTTGCCAGACCATTCACCGAACGCTGTGGTGTGAAGCCTTATGCTCGGCGTATCTTCAGGTGATGATCAGAAACTAGATTAAAAATGTGGAATTACTCTCTACATTCTAAATTATAGTTTGATTGAGTTTTTTAACCTTAAGTTTAATCACTCACCATATTCAAATTTTTATGAAAAATATCACTTCTTTTGTTGTGGCTTACTTATTTAGTAAATGGTCTACAAGACTTACTTAAATTTAACTATATTTACATAAATTTTTTGAATAAGACTAGTGATCCAACTTAAGATAAAAAAATCATACGAATTATAATTAATTTGAAACGGAGAAAGTATTTGGCAGAGATCAACGAACAATCCAACATAGAACATAGACAGCGTTACTGTAATCCAACTTAAAAAATTAACTATTGTACATAATATCTATTAGGTTGTCCTAAAATTACGTGGCACTACTAGAGACCATCTATAAAAGAGACCATCTATAAGACAAGACTAATATATACACTTCTATAAAACATTATGAGTTAGTATAGAAAGTTGTTGTAGGATGATTTTTTCTCTTTTTGCTAAAAAAATAAGATTATGAGTATGTTTAAAAACTCTTGGAGATGCTGACAAAGAAATCTGGGTTCGAATGTTTTGTTTTTCTTCTTGGAAAAGAGAGAGTACCAGATTGGATCTCTCTCTGGCTTAACATCACATGATTTCTCCCTAGCATTTGCGTGTAACAATTTGGTAGAACATATCACAAATTTACATCCATTTCTTATTGGCTCTCTATCTGTACACGCTTGCTTATGTGCGCATGACGTAACACTAACTGAGCCCTTATAGAAACTAAAAATCCCATCTTTTCTTCACATGGAACACTACAGCTGAATTCTGCATATTATCCTGGGGGACTTTCAGCGTGAGGTGAAGTTTGGCTTTCAATGGCACCTCCTTTGTACTGCCGCCAGCATCTCCAACCTGCATGCCAGATTTTACATCAGATGATTCCAGAGCTCCGGTGCAAAGAAATAAATAATTATTCAACACATAACTGCGGAAACTCTCTTAGACTACCAAATGATAGAAAGAGCAGAAAAGGTATTTGCTTGTCGCAAACAGTAAAGGAAAAGAAAAGAAAGGTGTTCACTTATTTGTACGCGGCTTACTAGCAATAAACATTAAAATGTGAGGGGACGCCTTACCCAAAGCGATGCCCATCCAAGCCTGTTGTCTGACTCATAGCCAACTTTCCACTTGAGATGCTTGTTAGCCTTGTGTTTGTAGATGGCGCCCCAGTAGTTTGTGTCAAACTTGTACCAATAGCTGGCAACAAAAGGCTCTGTGAGTTCATTTAGATAACTCATAAACATCATCTATCACTGGTGTCCAGGCTCAAATATTGCACTGAGGCATTGGGTTCATCTACTTAACCACCAAACTACTAAACCAGGTATTGACACCCCTAAACTATGTAAAACCATCAAATAGCCCTCTAGATGGTTTTGTTAGCGGGGTGCATTACATTAGCTATTACGTGGCAGTAACTTGATGAATGGCATGGGGCCCTCCTCTGTGTTGCTATGTCTCTACTTCAACAAGGTTGTCATCAGTGATGGAGAGAAATAAGGAGGTGATGGAAGTAGAGAGATTACAAGTCATGTGCAGTTACAGATTGATCTGGCATGCCATAGGCAAGTTTGCCAATGTCAGAGTCCAGTAGTCCACATATAGTGCCACGCCACATAGGCAAAACCACCTCTAAAATCACTTCTTCATTTACAGTACAAGTTGGGAGCTAAAAAAATCTGCTTCACCCTGCTCTCTTGTTGGAATCCAATGGAATCACTCCATCAGAGAATCAAGGAGCAGAGCCAAAGAATCAGGGAGTGGAGGACTCCCAAATGGGACCTTATTCCTCATATGTGCTTCCAGCATTTATATACCTCTACTAAACCTTAGGGATGTACTCCCTCCGTCCCTTTTTAACTGTCATTCTCACTTCCCAAGAAATAACTTTGACTAATTTTATATAAAAAAATTTAATATCATGGTACACAATTAATATCATTAGATAGATCGTTGAATCTATTTTCATAATAAATTTATTTGGAGATACAAATACTGCACATATTTTCTAAAAATCTAGTCAAATTTACGATACGGAAACAAAAAAAAAACAGATATTTAGGGATAGAGGGAGTATGCAACCATATAATTGTTTAAATTTCAAGACAATGTCCGCCAAAATTCATATCAATGTTGTAGTTACCTCAACTTGCCCAAAGGCGTTAATTGGCGCTTGAATGCAAATGACAGAGAATTGGATGGTAACGAGATGCTGGGGACAAATGATATCTCATCGTCCTATAGAAATACACTTAATGAAACATTGTGAGTGGCAAATAGTAATATAAATGAAACAAAAAGTAGCTGAGACAAGTCTTACCTTGTAGCGGTATTTAATGTTCATCGCATTGTCATTATACACAGCTGTGCAAACTCCATTCAAAACATGAGACTTCACAAGGCCATTTACTGATAAAATTCTATCACCCTCATCCAAAATGTTCTCTTTAATTGAGACTTCACCATTTGGGAAGAAGAATGTTGCTCTTGGCTACAATAAAGAAATGTATAGTTTAATTTCTTTAAATGTGATCAACTCATGCATGTCAGCTGTAGGAAGTCCCATGCAAATATCATGGAATCCCCCTCTCTCTAAAGTAATTATCTAAGGCTCAAATCCAGCCCATCATTGATAAAATTGCTGATCGGCTTCCAGGATGGAAGGCTGGCCTTTTAACAACAGTTGCTAGGCGCAGATCTTAGTCCAATTTGTGCTCGCTTCCATGCTAGTCTATCTAGCGATGGCTGTAGAACTTTCTCCTTGGGCACTCAAAGCTATTAATAAAATTAGAAGAAATTTCTTATGGAGAGGGCGCAAAGATGCTAAGAGTGGTCATTGCCTGTTAGCTTGGCCTAAAGTATGTCATCCAGTTGAGCTTGGAGGACTAGGAATTTCCATCCTTCAAAATCTGAACTGGGGCCTAAGGATGAGACGGATTTGGCTGCAAAAGACTGAGGCTAACCGACCATGGTCCGCCTTCACAATTCAAGTTCAATGCTGTGTACAGGCCTTTTTTTCCATGGCAGTAGTGTCAGAAATTGGCAAGGGCACCTCCGCTTTATTTTGGATTGATAAATGGCTGCACAGAGCCACAGACAATGTATTGCTGATCTTCCAACCCGGCTGTTTTCACTTGTGCCAAAAAGGAGAGTTAATAAGAGGACTGGTGCAAGAAGCCCATATGAATTACTGTTGGGCATCTGACATCAAAAGTGTTTTAAGTGTTTGAAGTGATTGTTGAGTATCTTGGCCTCTAGGAAGTGGTTGGTCAGGTGGTTTTACAACCAGTAGACCACTCTCATGTTTGGCACCTCTCTACTAATGGCAAATACTCTGCCAAGTCGGCCTATGAAGGAATGTTCCTGGGTGCTATTCCTTTCAGACCATGGGAGAGGATTTGGAAGTCATGAGCTCCAGGAAAATGTCGGTTTTTCATGTGGTTGGAGGCACAGAACAGGTGCTGGACAGTTGATCGTTTAGCACGGCGAGGTCTAACCACACCCTCTTCGCTGTCCACTCTGCAATCAACATGAGGAATTGATCAATCACATGCTCTGTGCTTGCCCCTTCTCACGCGAATTTTGGTTTCTATTGCAGCAAAAGCTCAGCCTGCAGGCTCTAACCCTGCAAATTGTAGATTTCTATTTCGAAGATGGGTGGGAGATGGCAGAGTCCTTGACTGATAATTAAACCCAAAAAGGACTCAACTCTATATAATCCAGGGAGCTTGGACAATTTGGAAACATCGGATCAGTGTGTCTTTGATGAGGCATCTCCAAATTTAGTTGGAGCTTTATTGCTCGCTAAAGAGGAGCTGCTGGACTGGTTTTTGGCTGGGGCTAAAGGGGTTTCCCACCTCCTTGCCTTTGTGCCAGATGGGGAACAGTGGCCACAGGCTAAAGATTGATCAGGTCATGTTTGTCTGTTGTCATCGGCGATCTGTGCAACCTTTTGTCATCGGTGAAGTTTTTGCTGAACTATGTTTTTTTGTTTTGTTTTTTGTGTTGGTGTGTTGTGTGCATTTGTAAGGGTTATCATCCCTTTTCTTCTTCTTCTTAATGCATAGAAACGCAGCTCTCCTGCATTTTTGAGGAAAAAAACAACTCATAGAAAAAAAATCAACTCATGCATGTTTCCGATGAACTTAAGCTTAGCGAAAGTTATTGTGTCCGTATGGTCAATAATAAAAAAAAACGGTCCTGGAGGAAAGACCTCCACTGGGTTTTGCACTAAGACAAAACAACTCCAGCTACCAGGACATGCCATTGACTGCCAGGGACATGCTATTTCCCTGCATAGTGGTGAGGAAAAATTTGTTTTAACCCAACCCAGAAAATCTGGTCAAAATTTGTATACTGACCAGTCCATTAGGAGGAACCAGAGATGACAATTCAATCTTGCATGGTGAATCCCTCAAATTTGCAGTAATTGCCACTTCTCCTTGTTGCTCCTGAGAAAACAGACACATTAACATATATTATGCAGTTATGTAAATGTATGTCACATACTGGCAAGATGTGCAATTTCATATTTAAAAGAGAAAGCAATGAATATAATATAAGATTCAGATTCAGCACTATATTTACCACATATAATGGTAAATCTTCATTGTTATAACGTTTAGTAGGCAGATCAAAATAAAAAGGCAAATCTAGTCTAGAATGCATTATGTGATCATTTAATGATGATATTATCTGACATTAGTCAATGTGTAAGCTCAGAAAACCAACCTTGAATGAGTAGCATCTAAGAAAAGAAGAGAATAGTTACTGTAACTGGAGATGGCTGCAATACTCTCTTTTGGACAGACAAAGTGGATGGAAGGGCCTATTGCTGATCCTGACCCACATTTATTTTTATTACAGGAAGCCCTTTCAGCAGCTGCTCTGTCCAAATATCTTGATATCTGGGATTTAGTAATCCGGTGGAGGCTGTTTGGTTGCCTCGACGTGAGGCTGGGCCAGGCTCCCAGGCTGCAAGAGGCCTTGTTTGTTTGCCTGGAAGCCCATTAGAGCCCGGCCAGCACAGTGCTTAAAGCACCGTGGAGCCTAGCCGTGGAGAAACAAAATCCAGTTTCGTTTCTCCCGGGCACAGCTCGCTGTATCCTCCTCTCGGCCATAATCGCCTGGGCAGGGGTGGCTGAGATGTTTAGCCCACAACACTTCCAGGCAAACAAACAGCATCTGTACAAAGCCAGGCCCAATAGATATGAGTCCACCAAAGAAGAGAAGTTGCACTAGTCTGGACTGCCTGGGAATGCCCTGGTTCTACTTATCCGTACAGGCCAGCCCACTCGAGGAAAACAAACACACCTTATGTGAAGATTTTCTGGAGATGGACGGCATTCAGCTATGATGGCCTATCAAGCATTCTTTTTTATAGGATCCATTAACCTGGTGCCACAGAAGTTGATTTGGAAATCATGGGAACCTAAGGAATTAAAATTCTTCCTTTGGTTGGTGGCCCATAAAAGTAGTTGCAATTTGAAAACAAATATATTGCAGAACGAGGTAATGAACAATACACCCATCAAAAAAGTTAAAATGAACTTTGTAATACAAGTAAATTCTTTACCTTATTTTGTTTGCAATTATGACACAAACTATCTAGTTATTGTGCATTCCAGAGCATGTCAAAGAGATGTCCAAGTAGAGAAGGGGAAAAACATTTTTTTTACATAAGAAACCATTGTAATGCATGCAGTACAGAATGAGGTGGTTTTCCAGTAGACTCAACCTTAGTACAAAAAATCTTCAACTGAATATTGTGAATATGCAGTAAAGACAAAGCGAGTTTCATGGACAACTTAATGCTCAGTAACAACCAAAATATCATCTCTTCACAACTGATAAGTATCCATGATTCAAAGTTTTCATTTGATAGAAGTTAACTCCACATTGCAAGTCCAGTACATAACTAATGTATGCTAAGAACAGGTGAAAAGGCGTTCTTTTGCTACAAAATATATGCTACAAGATTTTATTTTAGATTTGATTAAAAAAATCACGAGGGACAAAAATACATGGAAATAAGGTGAAGAGAAATACTCAATATATAGAATGAATGGATAACCTGAAATATAGAAAATACTCCTAAAAATTTCATCATAGGAAACATGACAGTGGTAATAATAAAAACATCTCAATGAACAGAACACACCTTTCTACGGTGGTACTTGAATTGAAAGCACCTATCCAGATGAATGCAAGAAACAATAGATTTGTCATATTCATAGTTGCAAGACACAGATAAACAGAGTGCTGAACAGCCAACATGAATATATGATTGCTCTCCAGTCTGGCAGTTCTGAAACACAAGCCAGTTTCAGAAAGTCACATGGTACTCTATATGGAGCCATAAATAAACAATAGGTACCACTTCCAACTTCAGAACCCCTACCATAAAATTTTCATAACCATTTTGAGCAGAAAATAAACATAACACATGGAAAACAATTTCCATCAGACAGACATAAAATGTCTATAACAAGAAATTTGCAGTAAGGATAAAGTACAGGCGACCAAACTATGCTGCAACCGCATGGACTCACAATAGAGAATATGCTTTTGATATTCCTTATCTGCTCTATGCCCTTATGAACTTGGATTCACCTTTTGTTAGAAGAGAGATGAAACAATAGTTTGCATCATGTTCACCGCTTATCTAGAGAATCACAAAATCCCCCCAACTGAGATGATAGGTATATGCATCAACCTTTTAAGTAACAAAACCGCATGTCCCCAACAACTAAAGATCCTACTTACTAAAGGAATCAAGGTAACATATCAGCATTCAGTTCTTAAGCCTTTTGAACTACTCCTGACAGAATTACATGTTTCCATGAATCAAAGATCCTATATAATTCAAGATAGTACTTACTAAACGTACTTTGTTTTTTTCGCTATATAAGCCTGGATCAGCTATTTGATGAATATATCAACTTTGTTTAGCATGGCATGAGTATTTTTTTAAAAAAAAGACACGATAGTTAAATCAGTATAATGAGCCTACATAACTAATTCCTACTACATTTCCAACATAGAACAGGGGTTCTCCAATCCCCATTTAACCTTTCGTTGAGTAGGAAATTCTCACTGACTCATACAAGCTTTACTATTTCGAAGTACGTTTTCAATACTAAACACTGATATTCTCAAATGAACATATGGTCCAACAGCAACTTTGTTTACAGTGCCCATGATCCTACATGCTGTGGAATAATCAAGGAAACAGCTCTCAACATACAACTTGTCCAGCCATACCACGAGTAAGAAAGCACTGACACTGTAACACACCACAGAAGCAAAGCTCCTCGAACAATCTGCAACCTACATGCAGTAGAACTGACCCAACCTAATAGAAATATACTTTCAAAGGAAGAAATGCTGTCTCATGGGCTCATGGCTTTCAATAATCAATACCAACATCAATCTGCAACGGCGTTTCTTACAAACTAAACCATTCATTAAAGAAAGAACTAAGAAGTGTTTTAATTCTTCCTCCCCAAAAATCAAGAACGCGTGAGCTGTTATTAAATCATTATAAAGTTGATGATTCCCACCAAGAATTTGATTGCCGGGTCGGGCTAATTCCATACGAATCAGTACGGAGAAGCATGTGCCCATCACTCCTGCAATGGCACCGAAGATGAAATATAGAGTACCGATATCCTTGTGGCTAGTGGAGATGAGCCATCGGACCAGATTTGTCATTTTTTTTTGTTTTGATTTCAAACTTTATCAGAGGGGCCACTAAGGCTGGATGTCGGCTGAAAGAAATCCTCGTCTAGCCCACTAGCTTTTCTAGCATTCCAAGAGTGATTCCCAATACTTAAGAGCCCACTTTAAATTTTAAAGTTCATATTTCTACAAGTACAACACTAAATATCTACTAACCCCTGTATCCCGATTCTGTCGTTCCTGACAAGGTGAGCTCTGGACAAAGTCCCTCTGTATACAGGTGCTGTTTGGTTCCGCGAATGGCAACGGCAATGCGAAGGGAATGGATATCAGCCTAATGGGAATGGAAGCTTTGGGTACTTGTTTTGTTTGGTTGAGTAGCCGGATGCCCAAATTATTCCCGTGATCTGTTACCCGTTAAAATCGAGTGCAACCAGGATTCTTAAGGCGCAGACCCGTTGCCCTGATACCAGTTTACATGGCACAATAAACAAATAGAGACTAACACGATTTGTTGACAGTGTGATCCGATCACGCCCGTATCAGCCGACCAAACAGCATCACAGTTCTTTTTTCTGTTAAATTTCATTGCCGGCCAAGTTTGTGGTTCGTTTTCATATTTCATAATTACACAATCCTATCAGTTCTCTTTGCTTCTAAATGTTGGGAAGCTAGTGCTAATTGAACCACGTATGGTATCATGGCCAATTCATCACGACACGCTAAGACCAGGGCCAGCAACAAAATTCGATATTTCGATGTACCTTGGTGTTGTGCGAGGCGCGCAGTCGCAGCGAACCGGCGAAGTCGGCGGCGCCGCGCAGCACGGCGCCTCGGGATGCGGGGTCGACGACGACGGAGAAGTTCCGCGCAAGGAGCCCAACCTCGGACGGGCCCCAGGGGATCCCTCCTCCCCCAGCGCCATGGCTAATGCGGAGGCGGAGCTTGGCAAGGCCGTCGAGGACGCGGCAGGAGAGGCGGTGGGAGAAGAGCCGCCGTTCGCTGTCGAACTCCGAAGTCACGCGGAAGGGCGGGCGCCAGCGCAGGAGCGGTGGTTTCGGCTCCGGCTGGGATGGGGCGGGGGAAGGGGTCGCTGGGGCGGGCGGGGCGGCGCCTTCTTCGTCCATGGTAAGAGGAGGGAGGAGGGCAGGCGCCGCCATGCGATGCGGCGAGATGGCTGAGACAGGAGAGGTGGCGAGAAGAGCAAGGAGTGAATAGGACACGTGGTGTCCGTTGCAACAAGCTCAACCAGCTAAGGATATGATAAGAATAGAATAGAATAGAATTTTGAAGGTCTCTCCGTTTTTAAAAAATATATTGCAATTCTCCTATATACGTTATTCATCCAAGTGCAACCATAATGTTAAAAGTAGTCCACATATCACATTAAATTAAATATTATGTATTGAATCATTATGATAACAATAATTAATCTATACCGAGGTAAAATTTTAGTCCTTTTTGGTCCATCTATTTTTTTTTTGTCGGTCTCCCTCTAACTACCAGACAATATAGTCAATATGAAGGGTAGATATTATATTTTTTCTGACCGATTCATTTTTAAAAAATATTTTCTAATACAAATCATATTCCAACACGACTCATGTTGACAGATATATAATATAAATATAAATATATATATATAAAGAAAAAGGAATAGCTATGTAGCTATGGACTCGATGATAATATCCCCATTTCACTAAGATGCGCATGAACAAATAAGAAAACAAAGAAATGAACAAATAGGAAAACAAACAATGGAAGCCTATAGCGAAATAGAATAAAAATAAAAAAAGAATAGCAATGGAATCCTTCGGACTCTTTTGGTTTGTACTTGAAAAATAATGACATATATTATAGATAAAAAAATAGAAAGAAAAATAAATAACAATGGATTTCATCATGAACTACTCTTATTTGAGACTCTAAAAAGAGCATGTATAAAAAAAAAGTAAAATATGAATAAATATGTAACAAGCACTTTTGTCACCGTTTTTTACTAACATTTGAATTTTTTACTAATATTTAATTTTTTTTCTCCTATTGGAACGCACGAACACGCTTGTTAGTAAGAAAAAAAATAGCAAAGCTACTCATAACACCGTGGATAGCCTACTAGACAATAAAAACACTAAAGTCACCAGAGTCATTGGCTTCGGAAGCTAGCTATTGGGCACTGGCCTCCTCTTCTACATGTCCTCTTTTGTTGAACCCCTATACGCCTAAAACTGAAGCAATCTGCTCAATCAATTCTCACCATCTGAGATTCAATTCTAAAATACAACAGCATTTAATAGAACCTATCTAGAAATTTTCCAAGCCTCTTGAATCGGGACACTTAAACCCTGTACTCAGAAGGTAGTGTCTAAATCTCACCTCCTACACCCCAATCTCAACTTCCCATAGGAACATCCAATTTTCTATGAAACTTCAATTCTTTTGGTCCTCTAGGAATCCACCCACCATATGGCAATTTTCCTTGAGATTTCAAGGTGTTCAATAGCAAGGGAGTTGGCTACAAAGCTCTCTCACCAAGCTTTAAAGGATTTCATCTCCATGAAAGTGTTGGTTCTTTGGGTGCACCTCCAGCCAATTGGCAACCATCGGTGCTGCAATTTGCCCATTTGGATGGAGTTGTAGCAAGCACTTCTTTCCATGGATCCAAGTCTAGTTCTTAATGCTCTGCACAACAAGAGAAGTAATTAGTCAATATTGAAGAGTTAAGTGATAGTATTGAAGATGAACCAAAGATGCGTCAATGCATCAATTAGAGTGAAGAAGAAAATAAACGACTATTTAGTTCATGGACACATCATTCCACAGATCCTGTAGTTGCCATCGAAGGGAAATCTGAGTACTATTGGAAAGCTATAGCCCCTGAGTTAAATGATGTGCCAAAAATAGCCACAAGAGGTCAATCAAACAATTGAAGGCACACCGAGTGATGTGAAGAGGGATATCACAAAGTTTAGTGGGGCTTATGCTCAAGCTATGAGTGCACGTAGCAGTGGCCAATCAAATTACATGGTCCTAAAAAATGCCCATGATATGTTCAATGGACAAAACAAGGGTATGTCTTTCATATATGACTACATGTGGAAAGTGGTGGGAGATGCCCAAATGGCATAGAATCATTCAAGACAAGAGCACAACCAAAAGAACCAACATATCTAACTTAGGAGTGTACACTCTTCATCCAATCAAGGCATAGAGTGGAAATCCATGAGTAAAGAGGAATATCCTGAGGGATAGAAGAAAACGAAGGCAAGGGCTGAAAGAGACATGAAAATCTGTTGCACCATCTCATTTGAGCAACTAAACAAGTCGGAATTTGGTTATGTATCATGGAGCTATGCCAATGAAAGCAAAAACAATAAGAGACAAAAGTATAAGACCTATTTAAAATTGTTGGCAATAGATACCTCAAACTTCAATGATTTTTTAAAAAAGTACGCATGACAGTGTGCTAGACGAGATAGAAAAAGACTTGGCTAATGAGTACAAGTAGCAAGAGATGCTTGAATCCCTAATATTTTGTAATTATTCTTTTCAAGTGTTATCAATGTATATGTAAGCCTTAATAAAGTTAGGTTACATATTAAGTTACATGGTTGTACCCCTAGTATTCAGTTTAATCATTATTTTTCTTAGTGTTGGTAGTGTAGTTGTAAGCTTAAGTAGACGGTTGTATACCATATTAAAGTACACCTAATATTAATGAAACCAATAGATGGCTATTGAGAAGAAGACAAAAAAATATTGTTGTTCAAGTATGGACCAAAGCAAAATCTAGTTGTTGAGGTCAGGCCAAAAGCAAAATATAGTTGTTCAGAAAAGAGAAACAAAATATAGCTATTGAGATAGACCTAGCTACAAATATGACCGCCAGTCCGACACACCATTCCCTTGTTCACAAGACAACACTCCCTCATTTACCAGGCACCAGTCCACAGCCACTACCAATAAACCACTCCCAAATTCACTAGAAAAAATGTCAACTACCTCAAATGATTCTATTGAGTCAGAGCTTGGAGCATAGATTGAGGTTGAGCTTGAGTAGGAGATTGAAGGCGAGATTGAAGCAGAATCAACTAGGTACTCTATTCAACATGGGGGTACACAAGGAGGTACATCAATAGAGACCATGAAGGTGATCACATAGTCCACTTTTTATCTCACAAAGTTTCATGGTTCATGTGCCTAAGTCGACTATAAGCTTACGACCCACTTCTCTTTCTATTCTTCTCTTTCTTCCAAATTAGCATCTAGCTAGCTTACAACATGTTATTATACTTGCTCTTATCAACATTATAGGGGTGTTTGGTTGCTATGTTATCACTGTCTAGGCTTGGTACTTGGAAGTCTAGTTAGGGCCGATAGGTAGACTCTACTAGCGTTTTGATAGCCCTTAGCCAGGCTTAGTAGAAATGTAGGTGACTAGCCGACAGTCGCTTCCTAAAGCCAGGCATGGATAAGCCATTGGTGGCCTCTATGAATGAATCATGTCATCTTCCCGCCACCATTAAAACCACACCACCGCTCACCTTATGTTGTGGGGGTAAGGTTGTTGTTACATTATCTAACACTCCTCTGGTTGTCATGGTCAACGAAGTTATCCATGCCCTCATCAGTGTGCCCTTGAGTAGCCCCCTCCTCCTCTTCCCTTTTTGTTCTTGAGTGACTACACCTCTCACCGACTTGTCCTTAACATTGTCCTTTATAGGAGGGAGAAGACCATGCCTATGATGCCAAGGGTAGAGGAGCAAATGCTCTAGGCACAACAACCAACATGAGGATGAATGTCAAAATAGGCACTATAGTGTACAGAAAATGGACCCCATAGCCTATTTAATTTGAATTTTGGTGTTGGTGATCAACATGATCGTTTGGACTAATATTGCTTGCTAGTGTTTTTTACACTATTTGCCTAACACAATCATTTAGTCCATTTAGACACCAGTTAAACGTTACATGGTGGTACACCATTTTCGTTATTTGGTTGTTTTGACTGTTTAAATGATCGCTTTGCCCATTTTAAACACTCATTTTGCTTGAATAATGGGCTAAATGGTAGGTAGCTGACTGTTTACCGTTTAGCGTTTAGTATAATATTGGTTTTTGATATAGTTCAAAGGATGTGAAGAAAAAATGGACTTGAACTTAGGCAAAGTGGTGATTTGAATGATCAACACCTCAAGCAAAACCTTAGAAGACATGTTGAAGATCTACAATTACAAGCAAGTCAAGCAAGTCCAAGACACAAGATGGAAGAAGTCTGGACGAAGATAGATGAAGAAACAAAGTTAATCGGGCAAGCTACATTAGCACCACCAGGATGTGTCTGGTGCAAGCAGCTAGAACACATCTGACACTAATGTGTGCACACAATGTTGTATTGACCGCAACCGTTCACCGAACAGGGGTTCCAAAGAGGATGCAACTCAGGGTGGAAAAGCCCAGAAGGCACCGGATGTATCTAAGGAGTCATCTCGGCCCTACGTGAAGTCGGTTTGATCCAACGGTTGTCGTGCACCCCACCAGACTATAAATAGAGGGGCAGACCCCCCTCTCGAGACCATCTCATCTCATTATTCTTCTCTAGAGAAAAAGCTAGGGTTTCAATTATAAGTAGAGAAGGAGAGAGGTCCATCTAGTTGTCTAGATGTAGTTCATCTAGTTGTAATTAGAGGTGAGAGAGATGAGGAGAGAGCTAGGAGGAGCCGGATCTGTCGGATCTTCCTCAACATTGTACCTTTGCAGCATCTGGTTTTGAGCAATCTCCAGGTTTTTCATTTATTATTTCTAAGTATCTTATTTTAGTTCTTACTTTATTCTATTTACGGGATCTCCGCTCGTATTGAGTGCTCTAGTTTTCATATGGGATTAGAGTAGTAAGCGATAGTGTAGACGTGGCGTCTAGACTAGAGTTTACCTGAGTTTGCGCCCAATCCTACGGATAGTTGTGGTAGCCCCAGAGGTGACAGCTCTGTAAGGTCTTTGTAGTCCACCACGTTCGGGTACGTTCGGGTTGGTGTTTCGTAGAGCTTTGGGTAGCCTCCCTCTGACTATTTTTTTCTCAGTCTTTATCGAGAGTCGGGAATGTACTGTTACTCCAAAATAGGTAGAGTATCGTGAGCCTTTGATTAGATATAACCCCTTAGAAAACTCTAAAATCTTTCTTTACCTAGTTATCATTATTTACCTAGTTATTATTCTCTACCCATTTATATTACTACCACCAAAATAATATATCTTATCTATCTTTGGACGTTCTTAGTTCTTCTCTAGTACACTTCACGTTCCCCGTAGAAATCGATACCCTTTGGAATACTCCTGGGTGAAAGTTACAACGGTATCCGTGCAAATACTAAAAAGTGCTATTATTTGAACTAGCTAAAAAATATTATAACTTACAAACTAAAAAGTCACATTAAATTTCGTTTACACTATTAAATTCATTTTAATAAATACTTCAAAACAAGATCTTACATGGATATATTTAAATAAAGTGATAAGTGATCTTTACTGTTGATAATTTGTATAGAGTATGAGGTTGATGATGAGTGTAGAAGAAATGCGTATAGAAGAAAAAATCTTAATGATTAGAAGGGATAGATAAGAGGTTTAGAGGATGAGTGCGGACACTATAAGGGCAGTCTCAATGGAATATTAATGGTAATTTCTATCCATATTAATTGATTTGCCAGCAAAATCTGATGTGACAATCTAACTAACTAAGAAAGAGAATAGAAATTGAAGAAACCGTTTCTTTCTGTAGAAATCGCGTCTTCACTCGAACCGATACGCATAGAAACGGCAAAATCTCCATTGTGGAGAAACTAGCAGTTTCTACGGGCCTGCTGTAGAAGTGCACCGTACTTGCTCACGTGCTTGCCGGTGCGCGCGCTGGCCAGCCGCCGCTGCACACACTCTCCCGCAAGCCGCGCTGCGCATGCTTGCCGGCCGTCGTCGCTGCACGCGCTCGCTCGCACGCCGATGCTGCGCGCGCTCGCCGGCGGCCGTTGCTGCACGCGCTCGCCGCCACTGCAGCTGCCGCGCGCTTCCCCGCCGCTGGCCCTGCACGCGCTCGCCCGCCCGACGCCGCTACACGCGCTACCTGGCCGCGCGCTTGCCCGCCGCCGCAGCCGCTGCACGCGCTCCCCCGGCACCGCTGCTGCGCGCTCTCCCTGGCCGCTGCCGCTTGCTCGCTCGTGCCGGCCGCTCACCCGCACGCTCGCGCTGAGCCCCGCCGCGCTTGCCTGACCACCCCGCTCACGCCGCCGGCCGCGCCCACACCCGCCCAGCTCGCGCCGCCGGCCGCTGCGCGCTCACCCACGCTCGCTGTGTAGAACGAACCGAGAGAGAGTACCGGAGAGAGAAAAAAAGCCTCATATTTATTAGATGAAGAAACTATCATTGAGAAGAATGGTTTCTATATGCTGACGTGGCTGTCTCGGACTTTGCTCGTAGTGTTTACCGTAGGGACTGCCCTAAACACCAGTACCATGAACACGAATATCGACGCTTATCCAACGGCTACACGCCCACATCGCGTACACCGGGCGCACCCACAGACCGCTCAAAGTCGCCGCCGCGTCTCCGCCGGGTGAACCCCACGAGGGTCAGCGATATAAATATCCGACCTCGTCGGAACCCTACCCTTTTGAGAATTCCCCTTCTCCGCCACTACCCAATCTCTCCCTTGTACCCCTCACCGCCGCCGCTGCTGCTAGGGAGCTTCCATCCGCGCGCCTACAACGAGAGCTAGCAGCAGTAGCGGCCGCTATCTTGTCGCTCCAGCTCCGGTCCTGTACCCAAGCCCCAGCCTGATGCCGCTGATGGAGGGGCCCGCTGATCAGATCGCCGCCGGCTGGTTCGCCGCGGAGCCGGCTGCCGAACGCCCCGTGGGCCTGCCCAGGACCGGCTCGTCCAGTCGCCTCAACGCGCAGGCGCCGGAGTTCGTGCCGCGTGGGCCGCCGTCGCCGGCGCCGGCGGTTGTGGTGCCGCCTCCGCCGCAGGTGATCCGTATGTTCGCCGCTCCTCCCCCGCCTCCGCGGGCTACCTTCTTCGCCGCGCCGCCGCCCCGGCCGTTCGAGTACTACGCGCCCGTGGGTGGACGCAGCGGTTTTGCTGCCAAGGAGCAGCAGGCGCCGGAGCCTGAGCCGGAAGCGGAGATGCCCCCGCCCGCCGTGGCGAAGGCTGAGCCGGTGGTAGATGGGCTGGACGACGAGGTGGTGCACAAGATCACCAAGCAGGTTGGTGTTGTTTTCCGCTTATATGTTCAGAGTTCAGACCAAGCCGATATGAAAGCATATGTGGGAATCTGTTACTAAATTAGGTTTCAGACTTTAGTCTTTTACTAGTATGAATCCGGGTTTATGCTTGTTTTGAGCGAGAAATTTTGAAGTTGTATTGGTTAATACTTCATTTTTATCTGTTGGAATCAACGTGGTATGACTAATAATAACTAAGACATTGCAGTGCTGAGTTTTCTCAGTACTGGCCAAGTTATGTGACAATGTTAGATCTGCAAACTAGAGAAAATTGCATATTTAGGACTCCGAACAACGCGCTTCGCAAAAATAGGACTTTGCCGGCTAATGATCTCCTTTGGAGCATGTATTGATACTATCAAGCGGCTCAAAAATTTTAGAAGCCAGCCATTTGTTGTTGTAATTATGCTTTAGATTGAGGGAGTCATTCCTAGAGCCTATCCGCAGAATGTTGTTTTTTATGAATGGAAAAAGTAATATTCCAGGAAAAGTGGAAAACTGGGTATTTTTTCTAATCACAAATATAAGTTTATCTAGGTTTGTCATAAAGTTTGACTACCGATATGAAAATTTTATATAGATTATAGATTGGCCTGATTTATTATGAAATAACTTCTACAATATATAAATCTTTTCATTTGATATAATACATTCTTTTAGATATTGCAAGCCAAAGTTAGAAATGTTTGACTTAGAACCAATCTAGATGGACTTAGTTGTGATCAGAGGAATTATTATAGTATGGGGGAGGTAGATAAAAAGGTATCCCCATATTATTAGATGGTTGGTACTCCCCCTGTTCCAAATTGCAATTTGTTTTTGCTTCTCTAGATACATAGTTTTTTTACTATGTATTAGACGTAGCAAATATCTAGGTGCATATCAAAAGCTATGTATGTAAATGACTTTACATTTTGGGATGGAGTTTGATCCTTGCACTGGTGAGTTACTCTGTGAGTCTGCCACCTCAGAATCAGCGCATGTCCTCCATGGAATTTGCATGGACGTATATTTCCAGCACACTATGCCAGGAAGTGAATGAGTCATAGGCAGCAGGAGTCCATTAGTTTGCATGGAGCCATGCAAACATGTTTAGGCTCCTGTGAAAATTAATTCTCTCCGTTGATGGATACCTCAGATGGCCCATATGCCTTATTTATTGGACTTTTTTTTTCAAAACTCCCAAATGCCTTACAAAGCGGACCGGAGGGAGTAGTTTACACCATGGTGTTGATATTTTGGTTGTGCAATATACCCTTTCAACTGCTCATGGTTTTTATATTGTTCCTTCTCAATTTCTTTTGCCTACGATTGTGTTCAGGTCATTGTTCAGACTTTAACAACTTCTAATAATACCACAAACATTCCAACTTGAGTGAACTCTTTGTTTCCATGTTCAGTTGAATTTCTAAGACTAAATTTGGATAACTTGAATTTAGTTAGAATATGTTCTATCCAAGTGTTAGTTTCAGCTGCTACCACTTTGTTGTGCATTTTTTTTTTGCAAGCAGGCCTCTTTTTATCAAATGGACTGGTATGTAAGCACTTTGTTTTGTACATGAAAAATTACATTCTATGTACCCTATCTTCCCTTGATGTTTGATAGGAGTGCCCAATTTTTTTGTTTTCCATAGGCTCCTTAAGAGCATCTCCAGCAGTATCAAAAAATTGACTCCTAAAAACCTTGGTTTTGGAATCTTTCTAAAACTATTGGGTACGAAAAGAATATGCTCTACCAACAGTTCTCTTTTATTTGTGTTACTAAAAACATAAAAGCTTACATGTTGTCTCCGACACATACCGGCTTGGACGAAATAACACGTCGTCGTGGCCGGATATCCCAACACAATAGCTCACACCCAGAACCTTCTTCAATGCTTGCTCTACCCTCCTTGTATTCTCAGATTTGTAAATAGTGTCCAGGAATCCAATTCAGACGAACCTCAGGCAGTGGCGGCAGTCTGGTCGTGGCTGGCTATCCCGGCACCATAACTCACACCCAGCGCCTTCTGTCTGAGTATTCTCAGATCTAAAAATAGTGGCCAGAGATCCAATTCCGGTGAACAACCAGGTGGTGGTGATGGTGGTGGCTGTCAGGGGCAATGGAGAGTGCTTAGGAAAAAAAACCAAACAGGGAGTATAGGTCATCCGCGCATCTTTCTGCTTGGGTGTCTCCGTTTTCCTTAGCGCGGATAAATTGGGAGTTAGGATAAGGAACTGTTGGAGTCCATCTTGCCAAATAAACATAGGAGTCAGTTTACCAAACTGTTGGAGATGCTCTACTGTGAAGATCTTTAACTTGTTTATTTATCAGCCAGAGTGCCTTTTTATTTATCGCATGTAGATTGGTATCCAGGAGATTCTGCTGGAGTTGTGGTGCAGTATGCTGCTGTATTGTTTTGTGAGTGCAGTTCTTGGAGATATGCCAACGCAATTGTTGTTTATTGTAATGATTTGTCATATAGCTATCTAATAGTGACATAAAATTTGAAATATTCTGTGATGCACTCACATTTCAAAAGGCAAGAATTATTTGAAGTGATAGAGAAGATCCAAACAAAGTGGATAGTGCTTTTTAGTTGTTTAGGATCATTTTCCTTTTTCTGCTATTTTTACTAGTTTGATTTGATTAACTTAGCATACAATTTGCATAATGTTATTTTGTAGGTGGAATACTATTTTAGTAACATCAACCTTGCAACTACAGAACATTTGATGAGATTCATTACCAAGGATCCTGAGGGATATGGTGAGTTGTATATTTGTAGCTGAGCTACATTTTTAAAGGACACTTCATATTAGGATGATGGGGATCTACATGTTCCTAGTTCCTACTAGTGTCTTTTTTTTAAATAAAAAACAAAAACAAAGAAATTGCTGGAGCAAACAACTTTAAGCTAAATGTATGATTACTTATACTCATCACATTACTATGTCTTTCTCTACCAAAGAGAAAATCGAGTTTTATTTCTTCTAAACCAAAAAGAGGATAAACAGTGGTTGTTGGTGATTTCCTGTATGCTGGTTAACAAGGGCTGCCCTGTCCTTCACGTTTTCAACAGTGTAGGAATCTTGTTTGGTCAAGCAGGAAAGCAACTGTATATTATGGCCCAGGACTAATTTTCCTTGTTTACAAATCGCAGTGCCAATATCAGTAATTGGTGGTTTTAAGAAAGTAAAAGCTTCTGTTCATAATAATGCGATGCTTGCTGCGGCTCTCCGAACCTCATCAAAACTTGTGAGTCTATTCATTCTCTGTTCCCAACTGTCATTTGAAGCCAGCATGATTCTTCGCTTTTAGCATCAACTTTGCTTCATATGAATGTGTAAAATATCAACTCATACGTACTGATTTTGTAGCAAACGTCATGTATATTTGCTTAAATATCTCATGTTTCAGGTTGTAAGTGATGATGGTAAGAGAGTCAAAAGGCAGGAGCCATTTACAGAATCTGATTTGCAGGAGCTCCAGGTATTAACTGATTTCTCTGCATCACTTGTTTTATTTTGTAAATTTGAGATCGCACACTGATCCATTTGGCTTCCTCTCGTAATCCATTTGGTTTCCTCTCGTAATCCATTTGGTTTCCTCTCGTAGTCCCGGATTGTTGTTGCAGAAAATCTTCCTGGTGATCCCTCCTACCAGAATCTTAAGAAGATATTTTCAGCTGTTGGCAAGTATGGTTATTTGTAACATGGCAGCACTTTCATCTTTTTTCCTTCCCAGGATCATAATTAAAAAAAGTAATATTTTGTCATGTTCCAGTGTGATTTCAATCCGAACTTGCTATCCTCAGACTCCAAATGGCACTGGTCCTGCAACTAATAGATCTGCCAAGTTAGATATGCTTTTTGCTAACAAGGTAACTGCCGAGTCCCTGCTTAAGTATTATATTACCGTTTAGTATTTTTCTTACATATCTTGTAATCTTTTGTATCAATTTTTTTACTTTTAACCCCTTTTTTTAATTACTTTTGCTGCATATGTGATTTTTGCATTAGCTCTTATATTCACATATATCTACTAATGAACTGGTATTTTCCTTTGAAATAGCTGCATGCTTTCGTGGAGTATGAAACTCCTGAGGATGCTGAGAAGGCAGTATGTATCAGTTCATGTTTTAGATTGCTTTGCATCAGTAAATATGCAGTTTACACAATTTTTAACATTAGTTGGTTCCATGAAGATTTTGGAGCTTAATGATGAGAAAAACTGGAGAAATGGCTTAGAGTTCGGTTGCTGAATACTTGCACGGTAATCATATACTGTATAACTCTGCTTTGGCGATTTCACCTTTTTCATGCATTTTGTGTGTTCCAATCAGTAAACAATTTGTTTTGTTTGATGGGTGACCTGTTTTCCTCTACATGATCAAATTGGAGTCTCTCTTTCCTTAACAAGTTATGATTAAAACCTAGATGAGATCCATGTATCATCCTGGACTGCTGTTTAGTTCCTAAGTTTTTGGAACTTACGTGCCCCGTCGGTTCTTGTACACTTAACTTCTAATGTTTCTCTCGATTTAGGTGAAGGGGGCAGGCAAAGGCAAAAGGGGTGTGCATGAAATTGATGGAAATGGTGAGGAGGATGTCTCCACTTTGATCCATTCAAACGAGAAACAGTTTTGAAGAATCCTCTCAACTGTTAGATGTATTGCCGGAACACTTGGTAAGATACTGTTGTTGTGCCATCTTTTTCTGAACCCAAAAAACAGATTATAGCAAAAGGAGCTCATCCCAAAATTTATACAGACTGAATACAAGTGCATTTATACTTGTATTAGATCAATCTGATTCCAAATGTAGGTTGTTTAGGATAGTAACATGACCTTCTATATGACAAAGGACCACCCTTCTAAATAGTGAATTATATCTTAAGGAAGTATTTTCCAAGATGCATTTGGTAAGATCAATCATGTGTTGTGAGCGTTTCATATATTGATTGAGCAAAGTTGAAAATGTTTGACCGGATAGAATCTTGAAATAACCTACATTTGGAATCATGTAGTATGTTCAAAGATGGTTCTAGGGCATGATTTTTTTTCTTGCATGATGTATTTGATTATTGTAGTATATATATTTAGCTTTAGTTATGAACAACCTGTGCAACAACAAGCCAAGTTAGGAATAATCTCTGCTCAATTCAAATGTTTACCTTGCTGCTTGTGACATTATTCAGAGGGTTCAGTTCATGATCAAATTGTTCAGTATAATAGTTCATGTACCTGCCTTAGCTCAATGATATGACAGGATTTTTAGCAAATGACATTTGATCCATTAGTTGCTTTTCAGTTATTGCATTTGAATAGCATTTTGTCTGTCATGTCTGTATCCTTGGAAAGTCGCTTTTGGATAACAAATGCTTTGGGCCGTGTACATGAAAACTTCAAGGACAAGGAAAGCTTTTCAATAACAAATGCTTTGGGTTGTGTACAGTTTGATGAGAACTTCAACGACAAGGAAGTTCCCAAACGCGGCAAAGGGCGCGGCCGCGGTGGCAGAGGGCGTGGACGTGGCAACCATCAATATAACAATCACCACCACAATAACCAGCACAACCAGAACAATCAGCAGCACTACAATAACCATGGCAACAACCACCTTGGTGGGAACCGTGGCAGCCCCCACCCTGTGGGAACTCCGCCGCATAACCTGATAACCAAAACTGAGCAGCAACCGCAGCTGCCCATTGGGGCCAACAAGCTTCCACCAGGTCCCCGCATGCCTGATGGCACCCGGGGTTTCACCATGGGCAGGGGGAAGCCACAAGCTGTGTTACCTGGTTTGTGTGCTGTTGGTGAGTCTTAATGTAATGGACTAGGGTTGGTGGTGAGTGAGAGGCATGTGGATTGCTGCTCATATGCTTGTATATCATGTGGTGGGAGTATTTGTACGTGACACTATGTTGCGGACACGGTGAGTTGGTATTTGTCAAAAACAGATGGTTTGGTTCATGTGTTAACCATCTCTTTGTAGTCGTGTGTCTGGGCAATTTGGTCGTCGGGAACGGGTATCTGTCTTATCATTTTTTTTTAAAGATTGGACAAGGAACGAGGGCACACTAAAATGCAGTGAACCGTGCCAGGCGTCAGCGTGTTGCTTGAAGTAAGTTTCGCTGTGTATCTTTCAGGTATGAGCCTTATACTGCTTCCCTTAAGAAAATGGTGAAATTCTATTTTTTAAATTTAGTCGAACATAATTTTGACTAATAATTTATAAAAATGCTATTAATATTTATAACAATAACATAAAACATAGATACTATATATATATATATATATATATATATATATATATATATATATATATATATATATATATATAAGATTACTTCTTCAGCGTCGAAAAAAATGCAGCTCTTCCGATCATTAAGGCACGGTAGCTGATATGATTTTTTTAAAATTTATTTTTCATTTTTAATTTTATAACTTTTTTCTCTTATATTTTCCTTTGCTTTTTGTTTTCATGTACTATGGGCGTACGCATCGGAGTATGTACTGTGCAGTGTGTGTATTTCTTTAAGGCATGTACAAGCTACATAAATAGTTATCTTAGGATGTTTGGTTATGCTTTCAAAGTTTTAATCATTGTCACGTTGCATCAGATGTTTGACACTAGTTTAGAGTATTGAACATAGTCTATTTATACAATTGATGATTGCACATATTGATACTAATTTGCTAGACAAGTCTATTAAGCTTAATTAGCCATGATTTGATAATGTGGTGTTCAATGGATTAATTAGGATTAATAGTTTCGTTTTGCAAATTAGTCAGGATTTTTATAATTATCTTTATGATTAGCTCATATTATTGCTAGTGACGGCACCTACTCTTGTAACCTCCACGCACTAGTGTCAGCCCAGCTCTGCCCCTCCCCGTGGCGGTGTTCACCAGCTCCGTCCCTCCTCGCCTGGTGGCATCTGCCCGTCTCCTCCCCGAGCTGGTGTCCACCTAGATCTGCCCCACCTCGCACTGGCTGTCACCCTGTCACGGGGCAATTTGGACAATTTGGATGATGGGCGTGTGGCGGGGCCAAATGAGCAAGTGAGAGCTGCACAAAGCTAGGCATTTTAGCTCTAAGCCAAAGAGCTCCGGTCACCAATTTTTGCGAAGTTTTCTAGGCGGAGCAATTTGATAAAAGAGTGTTTGGTTGGGAGAGCTGAAAATTCGCTCCTGGAGCTGTCTCGGAAGCTTTACCAAACACTCATGAAATATCTAGCTTTGCGCAGCTCTCACTCACTCACGTCGCCTCACCACATAGCCCTGGTCAAGATTGCCCTAAGACAAGGGTGACAACCGGTGCGGGGAGGAGAAAGCAGATGCCGTCAGCACGGGGAGAGACGTCAGGCGAACACAGGCACAGGGAGTGGAGGAGCTAGATGGACGAATTGACACCAAGGCGTGGAGGAGACGGGCAGATGCCGCCGCAGGACCTTCGAAGGGGCGACGCGTGGAGAGGTGCTTGGTTTCGTGGGACCTTTGGTAGAGTGCCATCCTCACTTTCGGGTAAATCAAATATCTTTCCTGTCATTTTCACTTTCTGAGAAATCAAATATTTTGAGCTTAGATTAAATTTATATAACAAAATATTAATATTTATGCAGTACATAATTAATATAATTAGATAATCAGTAAATATATTTTTATAATAATCTTATTTGAGATAGAATGTTGCTAGTATTTTCCATGAATTTAATTAAACTTGAGAAAGTTTGATTAGCACAGATCTCATGGCATCCCTCTTTTTAGGATGTTGGCAGATTTGGAAGACACCGTTTTATAATTGAGAAAGTATGTTCCAGCTGTTGACAATTTTTTTTTCTTTCCATCAGAAACAATGAGCGCTTTACTTTTGACTTCTATTAGAGGGCCTCTTATTAGATCGAGATCAACATAACATGTATGATCTAGCCTAGTCAAATGAACGCATCATTATATATCATTAGGGATCAGACTCCTTGCGAGTGTCCGTCTACCTTCGGTGGAGTAGGAACGCGAACAAGAAGAGGTCCATGAAGTTGTTTGTCGGGGTAGCGTGGACCTTTAGGACACCAATGACACTGGCCAATCACCTTGGCCGTGCTAGCTCTGCTGGAGTCGAAGAAGGAAAGGTGGCGGCCTTCGGGTCGATCCAGCACCCTCTTATGATCGGAAAAAATATTAGGCTGGAGTCTTTCTCAATTGTGCGATGGCCATAATATGATGCTGCTTGACTCAGGGCCACAACCATTGGTTGGTATGGGCGCTACCGATCGTTGCGCGATGGGGAATTGGTCCCCCATCTAACTTGGGCATGGGGCAACAGTCTTTGACCTCATACCCTTCGTAACGGCTCGAGACTGAAATCATAATCCCAACACCTCTCTTCCAGCATTATTTTATATCTGAGGAGGCGACCAAGGGCTTCTCAATTTGTTTATTTCACAACACTAGGTCCTATATATGTCTCGTTACAAACTCCGTCCTAACACTCAATGGGAAAAAAGATAGGGAAAAAAGCGCAATGGATGTGCAAGTTGTGTTGCACCTATTTTCTCGTTAAAGACCTTGTGTGAGAAAATTTAGTGGGAAAAAACTCGCTATAGGAAAAAATGTAAAAAAAAGTACAATAGTTGATCTTTTGGATCAATTTGTGATCTTTTGGATCATAATTTTTGGCAATGACTTTAGAGGTTTACTCTGCCTAGACCGTACAATTGTCTAAGCCACCTCATGCCAATTCCTAACATACATTTATGGAATATAGAAGCGGGCAAAGCCTTTGTGAACAAATTGCTAGTTTTTTTTTCATGACTTAGTTTAACGGGCATTTATCTCTCCACTCTTCTAGAGTTCATGGGGATAAAATAATTTTGGAGCAATAGATAACATAGTCCATATGCATCTGTGCAACACAAGCAATATTATCTTCATAGATAACAATGTGTGAAGTGTCAAGACCAAAAGCCCTATGTTTAGTTTTGGTAATTGAGATCACCGGTGAACTAACCTCTACTCTAAGTGTTCTAATTGAGATAGGTTAGGTCAACACCAAGGTTAAGCAAGGATGGCACTCATGGAGGAGATAATAGTGGCCAAAATGGTGATCAAGTGCTCAATTTTTGGAAAAAAAAGAAAAAGAAAATGCATAGGGTCAAGACAAAGGTATAAGCTAGGCCATTTTTTTTTACCGATCAAGATGCAATAGAGTGCATGATCAAGTTTAAGATAGATAGTTTTACTATTAAGAGGGGAATTCCAAAGTTCAATATGGTTGTCTAAATGCCTCTAGGTGGATCAATCATTGCATGTACATTATACCTAGTGAGGATGTGAAAACCCCTTTTAGAAATGGTTGTGAAAATGCTAACTCACATGCACAAATGTTGGAACACATTTGGAATTGGCAAATTCAAAAAAGGGTTGCGAACTCGGGCTAGAAACGATCACTGAGGACTGTTGGACTGAGGCGACAGTGTTGCTATCGGACCATGCACCATGCAAGGAGGGTACCTAGCCTAGGGTAAGACATCAAACCATGATGCTTGTTCTGATTGTGATGGCGAGGGTAGCGTCGGACCATACAGTCTCACTGTTCCTTACAGGCCCCACTTGCCAGCACTAGAATGCTTCTCAGAGGGGTAGTTGGACCTTGGACCTTAGTCCGGTGAAGGTCGTCGGATTAGTCCTCTAGCAAAAATCTTTCTGGGAACTCTCTATTCACCATCGAACTAAGGAGCTCGTTGGTCTGATGAGCGTAGGACTCTGATGCAGCGGACCAAGTACCACAGTAGCCCTTGGGTGCGAATGGCTAGTTTCAAATGTGTCGGTGTCTAAAATGGCGGGGTCTAGACAGCCAACGAGTAAATTTCTAAGCGTGTCGGAGATCGGATGGTTACGCTCGGAGAACACAAGATTTATACTGGTTCAGGCACGAACGCCCTACGTCTAGTTTGCTGCGGAGTCGTGTTACCGAGCGTGGAGAGCTCGTAGAGGGGAGCTACAGGCAATGGTGAGAGAGGGAAGCCGGTTCCCAGGTCTCGTGCGTTTGAGGTTCTTGGTTCTGGTGAGAGCTCGCGTGAATGCGAGTGTGTGTGTATGAGTCGAGAGTGTTTAGATTGTGAGATTGGAAGTCCATTCTCCCCCTTTATACGTAGGGATAGATGGAGGATTACAATAGAGAGAGAGAGAGAGAAAACGTGGGCCCGGCCAAGGCTGTTGACTTGGGAGTGCTTTAGCTTCTGTTCGCCTTCCTTGCCGAGGAAGATTGCACCTGTAGGCACGCCGCCCGGATCCTGTTCGTCCCTAATGGAGCTGTAGCCATGCGCCTCGTGATCAGGAGCGCCGCTGTTCCCAGGTTAAGGTATGGGCGGGGGTTGGTAGCACAGGGCTAGGTACCCCCGCGTTCCGTCGTACAGGGCTGATGACGCCCTAATCCCTATTCAAGCGTCCGTCGAAGGTATGGCTCGGGCGTAGCGAGCGTCAATCGACGGTCAGGAAGCACAAAAGCCTGTACCGTAGGGAGTGCACAGGGGAAAGCATGGCGGCTCACGCCTTGAAGCCCCATCCCTAAGGACGAGGGGTACTTTGGGCCTTTTTTCTATAAGCGAGGGCGCCACAGGCCGGTTGTGGCGGCGACTCCTCCGAGGGCAGATGGTGTCACAGATGACGTGATTTTGTTTTTGCGAAGCACAGTGTTAGGGTACCCTATTCTCAGGAATCCGACAGTAGACCCCGAGCCTGCGATGCAGTGATGGACTGCACCGGAGGCTTCCGCGAGTGCCTCACGGTATTTGGCTAAGTTTTTGGATTCCGGTGGGTGCGCGCGAGCGCACCCGCCGGATGTAGCCCCCGAGGCCTTAGGAGGATGATTTTTCCTCCTAAGGGCTTATCTGGTAGGCTTGTACAATGCTTGGCCGTTCGCTCTCCCTATGAGGCAGGGGAAAGGAAGAGGACTGCTCCGTACGCCGGAGTCAAAGCTTTGCTTGCGCGCCAGCCCTACCACGGGGCGCACTGTTGGACCTGGGCTGACGCGTTCTGAAATGACGAATCGACATTGTGTTGTGCTGCCACTTGATAGCGGGGTCAAGTGGACGGGTCGATGCCGTGCGGTCGCCCAAAAAACCTGACGACGCCCCTTGTCGGTCCAATACGGGTGTGCCGTATTTTTCTGTCAGGGTACAGTGCGGGGCACCTGTTCCCTATTGGTCAAACTCCGAATGACGAGTCCTGAACCTCGGGACTGTTCGGCCATTTATGGCCCCGCCGCATCCCTTCAAAAACTGGCGCTGGCGCATAGTGTGGTTTAGTTGGGGGAGGCGAGTGGTGCAGCTTTTACGGGCCGGTTGCCGAGCGGGTGCCCCGGCGGCTATAAATAGGGACGGCCATCTGCGGGGTAAGACGCACAATCTCGCACCATGGCACGCCCCATCTTCTTCCCCCGAGACCTCCTCGGAGATACCCTCGAGCCGCCCTGGCGAGCAACCTTTTTGAGAGCGCACCAAGATCAGAGGAAGTTTTGCGTTAGGGGTGTAGGTGTCCCGTCTCGGCCAGTGGTGGAGATCAGAGGAAGGTCTGCGAGGTGCGCAGAGCTTTCTCTTATTCCGGCCGCCGGCAGGTTGAGAGGTTGTCACCACCCCCTGCACGCATCGCCCCTAGGGGCAGAAGGTGTGGAGTCCATCCTTTCGCCGGATGGATCCCGCTCTCCGCTTTCGGGGAGCGGTGGCGTGCTATCCCTTCCCGGAGGGCAGCCGAGGATGTGTCGACTGGGAAAGTCATAGCAGTCCGTCTGTGTGACCCCAGGAGTTGGCTCATCCTTGGTTGTTGGTTGATGGCGATGTCACCTTCGGCGAGAGAGGTAGGCTCGAGGCTGCCAGTGTATGGCAGGCTCTGGGTCCTCCGCCGGCGGTGTCCTTGATCATGGAGCAGCTGAAAAGTGCCCAACCAACTCCGGGGGAGGGAGTAACGCCGTCACGACCTGGGGTTTCCTGAAGACGAGGCGGCCGCTGTTCTCCCACAGCTGCGGCATGTCGGGTCAGGGTGACCGGTGGGTCGTGACGCCGCCGTCCGACACGGTCTAGGCAGGCGCTCCCTAGGCCCTGCGGCTGGGTTGCCTGACCTGGATAATACAGGCGTCAGGCGGTGGTGCCCTTATCGTGGGCGTCCGCATAGTATTTCTAGCTTTTGGCCCTTTGGCCAGGGATTTCCCTTCAGTTCACCTTGTAAACGTTTTTGTGTTTTTGGTGTCTGATGATTGGGCTTAGCTCCCGTGGCTCTGAGAAAGCATGTAAGCGTGTAACCCCTGCAAGGATTAGTATATGAAAATGAAATGAATGTTACGCGTTTACCTGTGCGGACCTCTGACGAATGAGGCTTGGCGTGTTTTCTCCCTCTGGTTACCCGGTTGCTTGAACCGGGGCGGGGGTGCGGTGGCAGCCCCCGAGTCCTTACTCGATGCAAGGAACCATCTCGGGTCTGTACCGTCTTTCTGTGCATTCCCTGCGCATCTCTCCGCGATAAGGGGGAATATGAGCCAATCCATGCTATCCTCGAGGCGTACGAACCATGTATGCTCGTCGAGTTACAAACGGGCCAATCTGAGTGGGGTGTCGGTTCCCGTTCGATAGGGTTCCGACTAGTGGCCCATGTCGTGGCTCACCCCAAATCGGTTTCATCTAGTACCCGGGTCCATTCGACGGGTCCCAGGGGCTCGGTGCCTTCCTCCGGGGGAATACCATGAACCAATCATCCGTAAAAAACGGACTCAGATACGAAATCAGGGAATGACCTTAGCATCCGATTGCCAGGCTGATGACCGCTAGTGTGTCCATTCCCTATTCGCCCCTCGCTCTGTTGTCCTGAGTCGGCCGTTTCGAACCCCGCTGGGTCGGCCTCCGTATCTCTGGACCGTAATGGGCCGTTGGGGCGTCTATAGCCCTTATCCCTTTGACTTACCTGGGCCTATGGGCCGTTGCCGCTGGTTGCGCCACGTGGGCGTTCCTCCAACCTCTACGCATGTTGGACGAGCCCGGATGAGTCGGAGGTTCTCTCGAAGTGCGCTTGCGCTCGCGCGTGTGGCGCGATGGGCCCGAAATGGATCCTGTAATGATGATAGATACGGGGTGCTTGTATCGGAGCGAGGAAAAAGGCGGGTGGTGTTAGTTACCTTCCATCGTGCTCGCGGCTCCCGATATTCCCGCGAACAGTGGAAACGGCGCAACCGAGTGGCCGCATTAAATGCGACTCGGGTCGTGGGTCGTGGCGCGGAGAGCCGAGAAGGCGCCACTCTGCCTTCCAGGTCCCTATAAATATCTGCCCGCCGCGTCATCGTCCGTGAGCCTACACTGTTTGCCTTCTTTGCCTCCCAACCTCGCTCGCATCGCCCCCCTTCGAATCTAGGGTTTGCGTCGCCGCATCTCCCACCTTAGCCACACTTTCCGCCACGCCGCGAGCCGTTCCCCAGGCGCGTCCCCCATGGCCGGAGAACATCCGGTGAGTAGCTGGGCCCGGTGCACGCTCGAGTATGAGCGGGTGCTCGAGCTTGTGGATGCGGGGCTGCTGCGCCCCGAGGTTTATGCCAACGACGACGTCGAGTGGATCGTCCCCACTAACGTTGACGTTCCTGATCCGCTAGAGGGGTATGTGGTCTCCTTCCTCCCGTTCCACGAGCGCGGATTTGGAACGCCGCCGTCTTGCTTCTTCCGTGGGATCCTCCATCACTATGGGATTGAGCTCTACAATCTCAATCCCAACTCCGTCCTTCACCTTGCGGCCTTCGTGGCCATGTCGGAGGGGATGCTGGCGACGGAGGTGGACTTCGTCCTGTGGAAGTTCTTCTTCAGGGCGACGGTGTTCCTTCTCTCCTCTAGTGGCGCAAGATGGGTGGTGCCGAGTGGCGGATGCGCCATTAGCCTCCGCCCCGCCAACTCGCCTCTCTATATGCCGGCGCGAGCGATTTCGTCCAACCGGGGATGGCACTCGCAGTGGTTCTACATCCGGAACCACACCGAGGCGCCGCTCCCGGTTTACGCGGGCCGGCGCTTTGCCGAGGAGCTCCCCCAGCTGGCATTACGGCCTGACCCCCAAGGAGCTCGCAAGGATGCAGCCCTACCTCCGGAGCTTGACGCGGCTTCGGGACCAGGGGCTGAACTTCGCGGGGGTAGTCGCGCAGTTCTTGCGGCGCCGGGTGCTCCCGCTTATGGAGCGAGAGCGCTTGCTACACGAGATGGTGCCCGGAGCATCGCGCGAGCTATCCGCCATGGCGGAGGAGGAGCTGGACTTCGATCGCACGATGGCCGCCACGAAGCGGTTGCTGGGGAACGCCATGACCCCGGACGACATCAACCGTTGCCCTCCGATGCGCCCGGACCTTGGGTTCATCCCACTGGTGAGTTCAGATTGAGCCGCGCCGATCTTTTCCCGCGTTGCTTTTGTTTGGTAGTGCTAACCCGCCCGTGCGTCTCCTGTTCTTCTTCCGCAGGGGCCCCGTTCGACGGTTCGCCACGTGGCCGCTCCCCTTCCCATTCCGCCGGCGCAACGGCTGGCGAACAGGGAGCGGAACGCGTGGCAGCAGGCGGAAGCCGCCGAGCGGAGGAGGAAGAAGGCCGACAAGGCCTGGAGGCACACGCAACTGGACATGTTGCGGGCTAGGCAGCGCCAAGCGGGAGAACCGGAGGAGGAGTTTCCCATAGAGTCCGACGAGGACTGGGAGAACCTCGGCGGCGACGACGACAACGACGACGACGATGGTGAGGACAGACGTCCTCTGTCCGAGGTGGTACCCGCGCTGCTGGCGGCGGGGACCCTACGCTACCATGCCGGGGCCGCACCGGCGGTGGAGGTGCCTGTGGTCAGGACGCTTGGCGCACACCTGGCCCCCGAGGGTTCCGGAGGTGGAGTTGCAGGTGGTTCCCCGGCCACCCCTCTTCCCGCCCGGTCCGGGGAGGGCGAGGTTGGTGGCCAGAGTGGCGGTTCGGGGACCGCGGGCCACGGCACAGTGGAGCCGACGTGGAAACGCAACCGTGTCTTCTCCCCACGGTAAGCTCGCATTGATTGATGTCTTTTTTTCATTTTATCAATGAAAAGCGATTGCTTGTGAATTGAATGTGCGTGACAGACGTCGTAGGATCGCCGGGGGCCCCGCGCACGTGGGGTGGAAGAGGCTGCTGAAAGGTCCTAGATGGCTAAAGGGGGGGTGAATTGCCTAATAAAAACTCTACAAATCACTAGAGCAAAAGGTTAGATGACAATTAAGCGAAGCTTTTTGCTCTAGCTCTACTAGGGTGCGAAGCCACCTATCCAATGCAATTCTAGTTAGCTAAGTGCCTAACAAACAATAGCAAGAACCTAAGGCACTTAGCTCAAGCTAGCAAGAACAACTAACAAGAGAAACTAACTAGCAAGCTAACTAGGCAAGATAAGAAAGATAAGTGCAAGAGATAGAGGTGATTGATATTCCAATGCCTTGTGATGTATGGATGTCAATATAGAGAGCCAATCACAAAGAAAACCAATGAGTAGCCGGGAGACAAGATGAACACGATGATTTTTCTCCCGAGGTTCACTTGGTTGCCACCAAGCTAGTCCCCGTTGTGTCGACTACTCAAATGGTGTTTCGGTGGCTAATTGGCAATTCACAAGCCAAGCTCACTATCCGGGCGCCACAAGAAACCACCCAAATGAGAGTAACTCAATGACATGAGCAATCCACTAGAGTTACCCTTTGGCGCTCCGCCGAGGTGGGTACAAGCCCTCTCACAATCGATGAAGCCGGCCGCGAACAATCACCAACACGCGCCGAAGCTTCTCCTCAATCGCCGAGCCGTCTAGGTGTTGGCAAACACCAAGAATAACAAGAAATCCCGCGGTGATGACGATGACCAAGTGCCACTAAGATGCAATGCAATGATCAAAGCACTCAAACTCTCACAAATATGCAAGCAAGAGTGAAGAGAGTGAGTTGGGGGATATCTCAAGCAAGCACAATGAGTGAGAGTGAATGAGAGGTGCAAGAGTACACCTTGAGCCAATCAAAACATATATATATAGCCTTCCATCAAAAGCTAGCCGTTTTGCCCCTTCATCCTGCCTTTCTGCGCCAGTCCGGACGCTATTTTTTGCCTAGGGTCCGAACCATTGATGGCGTCCGGACCCTTCACCAGCAGAGCTGCAGAGCCTCTGTCTCCAGTCCGGACGCACCGTTCGGACGCGCGCAAAGCGCTGTCCGGACCAATGCGCATGCATCCGGTCATCCTGCGGTTTGAATCAGCTCGTTCTTGCCTTGTCCTGCTGCTGACACGTCGCCTCCGGACGCGCTCAACAGTAGCGTCCGGTGCTTCTTTTTCTTGCGTCCGGATCCAACTCAGAGAGCATCCAGAGAGCGCATTTACTCCGGACGTACGTCCGGTGCTCTGCGTCCGGACCATACTCACCGTCCGGTCGCTATGCAGAGAGCATCCAGAGCCTACAAAACATCCGGACCTTGTTCAGTGTCCGGACCTCCTGTCCAGAGAAGCCGAGAGTGAGGGTTTGCCACCGGACGCAGTTCCATTTGTCCGGACTGAGTAATCCGAGCGTCTGGACCTCCTTTCTTGGTCCAACTGATTTGCTTCTTCTTCTCCAAGCTTTCATATGCTAACACCTTGTGTTCCAACCTTTGTTCACCTGTGTTAGCCTTTTTCATGATATTATCTTGGATTTAATTCAATGTTTCATGTCACTTAGGTTCATTTTAATTATGGATATGCAATGCAAACCTAGTGGCACATGATAACCGCAATCGAAATGAGTTTTCCCTTCTTGATAGTACGGCTATCTATCCTAAATGTGATCACACTCTCTATAGTGTCTTGATCAGTAAACCAAAAATGGCCCTATAGATATACCTTTGCCTTGACCATTTTTGTTTTTCTCTTTCTTTTTTTCCATAGTCTATGGAGCACTTGATCCATCAATCATCATGATCATGCACATTGCTCCATCTCACATGTTGGATCACCCTATCTTGATCATTCACTTAGCAATAGGGTTAGTCCATAGGTTTCATCAATTAACCAAAACAAAACTTGGGCTTTCAGCTGCGCCAGGGGATGCCGTCCATTGGCGAGAGGCAGAGCGACGCCGCCCCGCCCCTTGGTTCAGCGGGCGTCGTCGGGACCGGGGGTGGGCCGACCCCGAGCGACGCTGCCATTGCTGGCGCAGCGCCGCCGACCCCCGCAGACGTCGGCCTTGCGGCCGTTGCGCCGTCCTCTCCCTCGGAGGTGGTAATCGTCGACAACTCTGGGGAGGAGGGCGGCCTGGGTGACCCCATGGCCGTGGACGCCGAGGAAGTCCAGCCGACCGCGTTGTCGAGCGACGCAGCAGCGGTGATCGCGGCGGGCGAGAGCGATGAGGGCGGCACGGACGGGGTGGCAGATGTCGTGGGCATGACGCCTGAGGTCGAGGCGGCGGCAACCGGAGCGAGTGAGGAGAGGCCCTTGAGCAGTCCCCTTCCTCCCAACATGCCGGCCCGGGACACGGTGGGCCCCCGATCGTTCACCGAGGAGGAGGTGGCGGTTGCCTGCGCATCGAAGGCCGTCCTTTCCCAGTCCAGCGCGACCTCGCCGGGCGAGGCGGCTGGCGCTGGGGGGAACGTCGCCCATGGGGCCCTGCGTCGGCTTGGCCCTGACCGCCGCTCCTTTGGGGACGGCGACCCGATTGCGTGGGTTGACCGGACAAACCAGGGAGCGCCGGTGTTCATGCTGGACGACCAACGCGAGCTCCGGCACTGGAATCGTGTGGCTGCCTCCCGTCAGGAGCACGAGCATCTCATGGCGCGCGCGGTGGAGCTGCTTCAGAGGGTGGTGGCCGCGGTCGAGACGGAGGTGGTGTCGGAGCAGTTGGTGAGGGCGAGCGAAGTGACGCGGCGGAACGGCGCCCCTGCGTCGCAGGACGCGTTCACTGCGCCCACCAGGGCGCCCGCGCCGCCGCAGGGGTTGGCGCGCGGGCGCGCGCCGAGGCCGGGCGCGCGCAGCGCCAGCAGCTGCTGCGGGTCCAGCGGCGCGGTGCCCGCGATGGCCGCGACGACGAGGAGGCGAGAGAGGAAGAGTGCAGCGGCGTCCATGCCCGTGGCCATGGACGCAGAGCAGGAAGGCACGCACAGTGGCAGTGGCGATTGGCGAAGCGAGAGCGCGCGTGGGTGGGAACCCGAGAAAGGCTTTTTCTCTTCTTCAAAGCCGCGAGGAGGGAGCTCTCCACGTACGGGCACGGGGCTGGAGCCGCTGTCCACCGTCGGATGCGCGCGGATTGACGGATGGGTATCAGGGGACGAGGGGCGGCATGGGACGGTCGCTTTCGATGGCAGTGTGCTTGCGCCGCGGCGCGCAGAGGCCAGGCCGCCTGCGACCGCGGCAGGGGCAGCAGCGTGCCTGGGTATCCGTGCACTCCCTGTGTATCTCATGCTATGCTATGCTATGCTACCAGTGCGTCCAATTGACCGCTGTGGAAAGACGGGACCGGTAAAGCCGGATGTGCAGCGCGTGTCAAATGGGAGGAGACGGAGAGGTCTCATTGGCCACCGGCTTCTGCCACCCTCATCTGATCGTGCCTGCCCGCTCAAACATGGGACGGTGCCGTGCGGGGGTACCAGCGCTGTGCGTGCCGGTGCCGCCGCGCACTGCGAAGCGCGAACTGGAGCTGCCCGTCGCCCGTGACACATCGCGCTGTGAGTGGGGTTGGGGGACCTGCCGCTCTCTCTCTCTTGCGTGAGAAAAACCTGCCGCTCTCAAGCTGGGCGCCTCTGCGCTGCGGCCTAGCCCAACCCCATCTTAGGTGTCCCAAACCCATTTGATCTTCTCTCGCAAATGCTAGCGCGATTGGGCTGAAGCAGATCAAACGCATATTTGTTGCAAAATAAAAGGTTTCTGCAATAAATACAGAAATTAGGGCCTGTTTGACACGAATGTACAACAACTTTACAGAAATTAGTTTTTTTTACAGAAAAAATACAGAAAATAGTTTTTTTTACAGGGTCTTAATTTTTCTCATTTAAGGGTTGGTACTATTAAGCGTGCTCGCTGCAGCTTCTTAGACCGGGGCCGCAACTGTTTTGTAGTTGCAGCCACGGTTGCTCCCTTCGTATAAAAATGAAACGCATATCTCGTTTCTTGAGGAATCAAATTTTTAAAATTTTGATTAAAAATATAGAATATAGTATTAATATTTGTTCTCAAATAAATTTATTATTTAAGTATATTTCATGCTTAATCTAACAATATTTATTATATATCATAAATGTGAGAGACCGTTTTGATCGTAAGTGTTGTTCGTTCTTGTTGACTTCTTGACGTCTCCCTCCATGCCGATCCTGATGGCGACGAGTGTCGAGAAGTCCGAGTTCCTCCATTGCGAGCTCGGACGGTGGGACCCCGGGTCGTGGACGTCCCCCGCAGAGGTCGACGTCGCCGAGGAGCTCGTGGCGACTCACCATCGTATGGCGGAGCTGGAGGAGCAGCTGAAGGCTTCGGAAACGAGGGTGGGGGATGCCCAAGCGTTGGCGCACCAGAGCGCCACCGATGTCGAGCGGGAGCGGGGCGAAGCTCGTGCTGATGCTGAGGCCGTCCGCAAGATGCTGGCGGATGAGCACGTGACGCGTCAGGCTGAAGTTGAGCGCCTGACAGCCGAGCGCAATGCTGAGGCGGAAGCGCGACGCCGGGCCGTCTCGGCGCTGGACTCCATGAAGGAGGAGCGCAACACCATGAGGTTTCAGTGCGACAACAACCGTCGGGAGCACGACGATGCCGTGGCCCGCCTCGAGGATCTTGCGGACCGGGCGCGTGAGCGTGGCGCCGATGCTGATCGGAGGATCCTGACGTTCTCCACCCATGTGGGCGAGTTGACAACGGTCACCTCGCAGCTCCGCGCGACGATCCACGACCTGGAGAGGGAGAATGAAGGTACGTTGCCTTCCTCTGCCCGTTTGTCTTGGTATTATGTGTCTTTTCGTTCGGAGGTTGAGATCCCCTTCTTGTCGCCCTAGAGTTGCGTGCTGGTGCGCAGGAGTCGCAGGCATTGTGCGAGGATGTGCACGGAGTGTGCAACCTGTTCGTCGTCCCAGCCGCGGGGGACGGACCCGACTCGGCCCGGAACCGCGTTGGCCTGCTCTGGGAGCGGGGCCAAGCTCGGATCCGGGAGGCGCTGCGTGTCGGGATCCATCGCACGATGGCCATCGCCGTCTGCCTCTACGACGCGGTGACTCCTACGCTCGTCAGCGATGGCTACCCCCAGGACGCCCCAGAGGACCTGTGCGACCAGATCGAAGCTGCCGCGGAGGAGCCAGTGGCGATCCTGGCCGCCAAGCTCGATGATGAGATTTTCCCGCCGCCAGAGGAGTGACCCTACGTGGTAAGTGATCAGGGCCAAGGGCCCATGTAAGAAAACAATTTTAAATTATCTTCTGCTACGTCGTGCCCTGGAGGGCTTTGGACAAGTTTGGTTGCTCCTTAGTGAGCTCGTTTTACATTTCTGCATTTTTTCTGTTTCGATCTACTTGCTCCACTTTTTCCAGTAAGAGGTTTGATCTGCTCGGGTGGGCGGTCGGGTGGAAGTACTTGGCTCCGGGGAGCCAGAGTACCTCGCGGCCCATTGCCGCGGCCCGGTGAGATTTTCTTTCTTGACCGGGAAAAGAGAAGTTTTCGTTCAGCGGGAAAATATGCGGGTTTTTGCGCAAAAAACTTTTTGGAGAGAAAAATAGGGGGTTCCCCTCTTTCCGCCCCCGAGCGAGGTGTGCTCTAGCACGCACCGAGAGTGCACCTTGCTAAGTGATTGGCCCGAGGGTTCCCCCGTTTTATTCCTTGAACTTTTTTCTTAAGGAGGGTTACATGCGTATGTACAATGTTCTAAGTACACTTAAATGAAAGTAGAAAAGACAACATAGCTGTTGGTGCTGCGGGCGTCCGAGCTCTTCGTGCTCTAGGGGTCGACGTCCATCTTGTCTGCGGCTTCAATCGCCGCCACCAACTCCTCGCCGCGCACCTCGGCCATGGCGTTCTCGCAGCAGTCCAGCTCACACTGGTACGCCACCTTGAGGTCGGAGGTGACTGTGATGACGTCGTGCGGCCCCGACATCTTGAACTTGAGGTAAGTGTAGTTGGGGATGGCCATGAAGTAGCACGGCCTCCCCAACACCGTGTGGTAAGTCCCACGGTAAGCCACAACCTCGAAGGTGAGGTCCTCGCTTCGGAAGTTGTCCGGCTCCCCGAACGTGACAGGCAGGTCGATCTTCCCCAGGGGTACCGTTTGTCTTTCGGGGACGATTCCCTGAAAGGGAGCCCCCAAGGATCGAAGCTTTTCCCTTCGTAGGCCGAGGGCCTCGAAGGCGTTGTAGTACATGATGTTGAGGCTGCTGCCCCCATCCATTAGTACCTTGGTGAAGCGCACATTCCCTATGATCGGGTCCATGATGAGTGGGTAACGACTCGGGTGGGGAATGTGGCTCGGGTGATCGTCTCGACCGAACGTGATGTAGGACTCCGACCAGTTGAGGAAGGCCGGAGTTGCCGGGGCGGCTGCGAAGACTTCACGCCGCTCCCGCTTCTGTCGGCGCTTGTAACTGTAGGTCTCCGAGCCCTCGAAGATCATGAGGCACTTATTTACGTGGGGGTAGGAGCCTTGGCGACCCCCGTCCCCGTCCTGGTCCTCTGGCTGCTTCGGCTGGTCGTCCTTGTCAGGGATGACTTTGAAGTACCTAGCCATCATTTCACACTCCTGTAGTGTGTGTTTGACTGGCCCGTTGTGGTACGGGCATGGCTTGGCGAGCATGTCGTCGAACTTGCCCCCCTTTTTCCCACCCTGGGGACGAGAAGTCTTGCGATCCGCTGCCGCGACCACGTTGTCACCACCGCATTGTGGCCTGCCCTTCTTCTTGTTCCTGTTCTGGGCGCGTTTGGAGCCGCCTTCGCCGACGTCCTCCACTTCCTTGCCCTTCCCTTTGTCGGGGTGGAAGATTGCGCCGACTGCCACTTCGCCCGACGCGTAGCTCGTGGCGATGTCGAGGTGTCGCTCGGTGGTGCGAGGGTTGCTGCGGCCCAGCTCGTGGACTAGCTGCTTGCAGGTGGTGCCCACGAGAAATGCCCCCACTACATCTGCGTCGGCCGTGGTGGGGAGATTTGTGCATTGCTGGGAGAAACGACGGATGTAATCCTGGAGGGACTCGTCCGACCTTTGCCTGCAGCTGCGGAGATCCTAGGGGTTCCCTGGGCATGCGTAAGTGCCTTGGAAGTTCCCGACGAAGGCCCACCGCAGGGAGCTCCACCCGTCGATGGTGTTGGGGGGTAGACGCTCGAGCCACGTGCGGGTCGAGTCCGAGAGGTGGAGAGGCAGGTTGCGGATGATGAACTCATCGTCGTCCGTGCCGCCGGCCTTGCAGGCGAGGCGGTAGCCGTCGAGCCAGAGTCCAGGGTTCGTTTCCCCAGAGTACCGGACGATGTTGGCTGGTTGCCGGAAACGTTGCGGGAACGGAGCGCGGCGGATGCTGCGAATGTAGGCCAAAGTGCCCGACGGCTCCGGAGTAGGAGGCCGATCTTCGTCGCTGTCATATCGGCCACCACGCCGGACGTGGTAGCCTCTGCTTGCGCCATCCTGCTTGGCGTGCTTGCGCGCATCGAGCGTGCCACGCGCGTCGCGCTTGTCGCCTACGCGAGCATGAACCGTCAGACGTCGGTGTCCGTGCGGCGCGGGATCCTGGTGAACCGAGCCCTCGCGGTCGTTCGGCGCCGGGTCGGCCTGATGGCTGGCGTTGAGCCCGCGTCGACGCGACGCGGAACTCTCGGCCTATTGAGCCGCGGCGCGTCCCAGAAGGGATTTGAGCTCATCGTGAGCGAGCTTTCCTTCGGGAGTGTTGGGGACCGGGAGGTTGCGGAGAAGCATCGCCGCTGCCGTGATGTTCTGGCTTGCCCGCGTGAAGTGCGGGGGGGTGGGGGGGGGGGGTCGTGCTCATCGTTGATGATGCGCTGATGTACCGCTCGGGCTTCCCTTCGAGCGTGGGGCTCTTCGGGAGCCCTAGCGGCTTCACGCTCGAGCTTTTTACACTCGAACATCACTCGTCGCTGCCCTTCCTAGAGCTTCTGCTCCATGTCGCGGAGCTCTTGAAGGTAGCGTCGTTGGGCGTCTGAGGATTTCGGGTCGCCCCGCGGCGCCGGTGCTAGTGACCTGGCTCCGTCGACGGGCGTGTGGACATCGTCACCATCCTCGTCCTCGACGAGGGTGGCATCGATGGCAGCCCCGTGCGGTGGTGCGTCGCACATGAAGCACTCACGCCCGTGGCCGGTGCTGCGGTCGCTATAATCGGAGCCGAGCAGGTAATCGCTGGCGTGTAGGAAACCATAGAGGCCTCCTTATCCCCCAGACCTTCGAAGTCCAGGGGCTCCCAGGGATCGATGCTCCCGCGGCTGGAGTCGTCATTGGATGTTGCCTCCGAGCTCGTGAGGAGGTCGGAGACGGACCGGAGGTGATGCTACGCAAGCCCGATGCATGTCCCCTCCGCGGGGACAGCGCAGAAACCCGCAGCCACCGCCTCCGAGTAGGATGCGGCGGCGTTCCGCAAGCCATACGGTGGTGCCCTCGAGGCAAGCGTCGAGGTGAGCTCGGGAGAGAGAGATCGCCCTCCCGCGAGCTGCGCCGTCACGTTGGTGAATGCGAAGTAGAGATTGTGCAGGGACCCCTGAGTCGGCTGGGAACCCATCAAGGTGTCGAGCTGACGCTCGATCTCGTGGTAGTCGGCTCGCGGGACGGCTGTCCCCTAAGCGTTTTGCCCCCCCAAAAGGAGGCAAGCCAAGGTGGGCCATGGACGCTGTGATGGCATCCACGGCTACCTCGGAGGATGCCGTGGGGTGACGGAGGACCAAGTCGACCCCCTGCCCGTGGCACTGGAAGTCCAGGCTACCAAAACGAACGATGGAGCCTGGCACGAAATCGATGTGGCGAGAAGTCATCCGATACTCGAAAATATGGGTGACACGCAAGGTCCCCTACCTGGCGCGCCAACTGTTGGTGTCTAAAATGGCGAGGTCTAGACAACCAACAAGTAAATTTCTAAGTGTGTCGAAGATCGGATGGTTACACTCGGAGAACACAGGATTTATACTGGTTCAGGCACGAACGCCCTACGTCCAGTTTGCTGCGGAGTCATGTTACCGAGCGTGGAGAGCTCGTAGAGGGGAGCGACAAGCAATGGTGAGAGAGGGAAGCCGGTTCCCAGGTCTCGTGCGTTTGAGGTTCTTGGTTCTGGTGAGAGCTCGCGTGAATGCGAGTGTGTTTAGATTGTGAGATTGGAGGTGCATTCTGCCCCTTTATACGTAGGGAGAGATGGAGGATTACAGTAGAGAGAGAGAGAGAGAGAAAATTTGGGCCTGGCCAAGGCTGTTGACTTGGGAGCGCTTTAGCTTTTGTTCGCCTTCCTTGCCGGGGAAGATTGCGCCTGTAGGCACGCCGCCTGTCCTGTTCGTCCCTGATGGAGCTATAGCCATGCGCCTCGTGATCAGGAGCGCCGCTGTTCCCAGGTTAAGGTATGGGCGGGGGTTGGCAGCACAGGGCCAGGCACCCCCGCGTTCCATCGTACAGGGCTGATGACGCCCTAATCCCTGTTCAAGCATCCATCGAAGGTATGGCTCGGGCGTAGCGAGCGTCAATCGGCGGTCAGGCAGCACATGAGCCTGTACCGTAGGGAGTGCATAGGGGCAAGCATGGCGGCTCACGCCTTGAAGCCCCATCCCTAAGGACGAGGGGCACTGTGGGCCTTTTGGCTATAAGCGAGGGCGCCACCGGCCGGTTGTGGCGGCGACTCCTCTGAGGGCAGATGGCGTCACGGATGATGTCGGCCTAGCTCGGATGAGGCAGAGTGACCTCCGAGGGTGATTTTGTTTTTGCGAAGCACGGTGTTAGGGTACCCTATTCTCAGGTATCCGACAAAATGTTTGCCTCCAAGTGGCACCTGTAGAGGGCGTTAGACCATGACTGATGGTCCAATGCATCCATGTTTTGTGCAGTAAGTAGCCAACGACTACTTGGATCTTGGCATCTTATAAATGTGGTGGGAATCCAAGGGTCGGCTCTCTTATAGCACTCTAACCCATCAAACATTCCATGTCTTTGAATATGGGAGGACGATGCCTAGTGAGACTGCAGGTGTGAGCATCTACTCGTCTAACACTACAACATGGATCTTTAAAGAATCTGAATGGAGTGACACTACTGTAATATCCTCATATAGTCATATGCGAGAAGTGTGTTTGTTAATAATTTTATGCACTAGGTTGAGTTCTCCATGAGGGAAAGACATGGAGGAAAATTCATAGCCCACATGGTGTATATGCAGTGATCCATGAAGCTCAGGGTCAGTTGTGGTTATGTAGTGCTGAGATTTCAATACATATGAGCTTGCAATCTGGATGTTTGAAGATTATGGTACGGATAATTGGACATTGAAGCATAGAGTGACCATGCTAGAGATATTTGAACACAACAATATTGAATTTGGTTATGAGGTTTGCAATGCAGACTATAGAGTGATTGCACTTCACCTAGAATGGAATTTGATTTTCCTTATTTGGGAGCATAGAAAGCTGATTGCATATGGCATGAAGAATAGAGAAGTTCAGACCTCCCTCCCCAGGTCATCCGCTACCCTAGAGTAACCTAGAGTCTAATCAGCGAACCTCACCGTCTTCCGTATGTTCCCTCGTTCATAGAGTCATTAGTAGACTAAATGTGCATTTGGTGTATTTTGTTGTTACGACATGTCTTTGTTCAGGTAGGGAATTGTTTGTTGAATGGTATGTTGAATATTATTAATTATGCTATTTTTGTTGAGGTCATGGAGTTTGACTATTTTTAAACATTTTTCTGCTATGGATAATAGATGAAGAAAGCCTCCAAGGTGCATTGGATACCAATATGAAGGATGCACTAATTATATTCATTTTGCATTACTCTTGACGATGGATAACTACAAATTTGAACCATCAATAATCAATAAAAAAGGGCACAAATGCAATCACCAACATAGACTTAGCATTTAAACTAACAAAATTCCACAAGTGTTGGTGAATCTAATTTCCTATAGGTTTTTATCAGAAAATACTCAAAGGAGAACCCACTCATCAGAATTAATTGCGAATTGTGCACGGCCATCAACTCTAGAAGCTTCTAGAGGACATGAGAAGGAAACCCACCAAAGACGAGCGTGAGGCACGAAGGGTGGGTGAAAGCCCTAATTTGTTTTTGAGTAATTGATGAAACATTAAGTACTAACCTATTGCCTCTAAGTGTGTATTTGAGATAGGTTGGTACAACATCAAGTGATGGAGCCAAGTGATCAGGGTGATGGATGGTGAAGATGACATTTGGAGAAGTAAGTTCTCCAACTTGAAGTGAAGAAAGAGAAAAACAAAAAGAGATCAAGCCAAAGGTATAAATTGATAGGAATTTTTGTTTTAGCACTTAGTACACCATTGAATGGACCTAATTGGCCTAGAGGGGGTGAATAGGCATATCAAAAAACTTGAAACTCAAAAAACTCAAAAGCAGAAGTTAAATACTGTTGATGCTAAGAATGACATACTTTTACATATCCAAACTACCGTCAATAGCCTCGGGATCAAGGGTAGAATAACATTACATTAACATGTTTACCACTAATAAGTTCCACATGTACTTGGAAGGCTTTGTCTTGCAGGGAATAACATTTCAGGCCAATCAGCAATGCTGGAAGCTCCTTTTGCACATCTCCTGATGTGTGATTTGAGCCAAACTCCAGAACATCCATACCATGAGACTCCTGACATGTCCAGGAGCTCCCACAAGAAATCCTGGCTCCAAAGGAGTCAAAACATGATCGGTCGATACTCATATGGACCCTTTTGGCTACCCAAGCCAGCATGTCCATGACAAAGCCATTCCAACCCTTGGATGCAACCTGTGCTTTCGTTCAACGCTTCAGATCAGGTGTACAAGGATCCATGGGCCCACATCAAGAGAACCAGCGTGACAAACACTTCAGAAAGATCAAACAAGCTCCATGACAAGTGGGACGAGAGTCTGGAAGGCAGAGGTGGGGCCAGGACCCTTAGGGGGGGGTTGGCCGACACCTAAAGGGGGCAACACCCCCCACTTGGTCCCTGACCAGTGGGGACACCTTCTAGAAACTTGGGGCAGGGCCCACCTGCCATAGGGGGGGTCGGCCGATACCCTCTAGGTTCCCTGCTGCGCCTAGTGACTCCCCCATGCATTTAACACATGATGGAAATCCTAACCGTCCATTCTAAGTCAGTTTGGAGGCGGTGGATCCAAGAAACCAAAATTGAAGCCTCCTGGATCGATGACGTGGCGATGGATTAGCCCCTACTCCACTTCCCACTATAAATAGAGGCTCATACCCCCCTCTCTAGACATGATGTAATCCATACAAGCCATTCTAGTTCTCAAGTGGAGATTAGTCTAGTGGTGTTCTCTAGTGTGGGAGTTAGAGTTGAGTTGAGCTTTGCTCAGGATTTCCGGAGTTGTCTTCTGGAGAATCTAGTATAGCTCTTGTATCTTTCCTCTTTTGTAAGACTTTTTGTATTCAATATAATATTCCTTCTTTACTCTACTTAGTCTTTACTTTGTGCAATATTATACTTGTTATAGTATTGTTGTGGTTTATCTTGTCATTTAGTTGTTATAAACTAGATTGAGATCCTTGTGGCCATTCCTGTATGCTATCATCGCCTGTCATAGGGTGCTTTAATTGTTGTATACACGATTAGAATAGTGAGAGAAGGTGTAAGCGTGGTGCTTATACTTAATCTTGCCTTTGGTTATCGCTTGCTGCACAGATTGTTTGTGGTAGCTAGCAAGAGAGTGACAACCTTGTCTAGTCTTTGTTTTCCACCACGTGTTCTTAGGCAATTTCTTAAAAGGTAAGGCCTCCATAAAAAGAGAGCACGGTCCGGTAGGAGTTTTGTCCTCCTATTGATCTATCCTCTCGCCTAGCATACTTGTATTGAGGAATCAATCGATGTTTGTATCAATTGTGTGCCATAGTTAAATCCACAAAGGTAGAAGTTTGAATCATAGGAGTCCTTTTACTCTCTCGTTGTCCTCCCACAATATATACCCACTAGTTATCTCTTATTTATCTTTATCTTGGTTTGTTACATCATCACCTTCCTATCATATTTCTATTACCCCCTTTACACTAATTGGTACTAAATTGAGGTGATCTCTAGGATCTCTCTTTTATTATTATTTCTAGCTCCGCTTTCCCTTGGGATAATATAAATTATGATCCACTGGAATACTCCTGGGTGAAGTGCTACAACAGTATAATTTGTGCGCTTGCAGATTTATCCAATAGTCATAAGAAATACCAACAAATATCTACCGGTACCACCGGTGGGTTTGGATCGGTACTATCGGTGGGATCTCACTGGTACTACTGACACAAACTTACTAGTACTACCAGTGCCCTACTGAGACTGCAAAATCAAAGCAAATAGAGTTTAGATTTTAGATCTGAGTTTTTCCCACACTCCTAGATGAGGTTGAGGTAGATGATGAACTCTCCTTGGCTTGCTCCTTCACCAAATCGTAGATTGGGCTCTCACAACCTATGAACAAAGAGAGAGTGGAAGAATGCAAAGAAGAAGTGGTAGCTGAAGGACCAAAATGGCGACCAGAGTGGGGGGAGGGTGAATGGGAGCCAACAAAAACTTCTCCGAAACTTTGGCCCTTGTCCCAAAGGCAACCCCGACACAACCACTCGAGAGGAATGATGCGTTCACGACCCAATACGTGGGTGGATACCTTAGGAGATGTCCTAGAGGTACAACAAAACGATCAAAAGAGGCCGACGAACAAGCCTTGAAGAGGACAACTCAAAATAGCAAAGATTGGGGATTCCCGGACTGTCCGGACTCTGGGGGTGGACTGTCCGCAAGGGGGTCCTGGACTATCCGCGCCCTGGTGCCGGACTGTTTGCCGGCAAAGTTCCCAAAAACAGAAGATGAGCAACAGTTCTGCTCAGCTGGTGCTACAGGGCCGGTCTGTTCATGCTAGGTTGCTGGACTGCCCACGCCCGGTAACAAGGGAAGGCTAGACTATCCGCAGTCAAGGTCCGGACTGCCCGCCATTCAAAACCCCGAAAACACAACTTTTTGCATCAGTTCTGGTCACGCTATAGATCGACCTCTCATGGATAGTGCGAAAAATAGGGTGATTTCAAATTGCCTCGACCCAAATCTTCCCGAACTCATCCAAATCAACACCAACTACCACCAAACTTGGTATAGATGATCACAAGTCAGGTGGGGAGCTATCTCTAGGAGATCATCACTTAATTTGGAGTAAAGCAATGGGAAAAAGGATAAACTCGGTAAATTCCCCAAAAGATGAACACGAAATTGATTTCACCTGATCTATGTGCTCGTGAGGATTCAAGTGATTTCGTTTGGTAGGAATGATCTACTCACGTCCTAGCATAATTTGATTCAAGCGGAATCAACTCCAACATCCCGAATCAAATGATCTCATCAAAACAAGAACATGGAGAAAAGGGGGCAAAACAAAGAACGCGAAGAACACAAGCAATTCGAGACAAACGATTCACAAATCGTACCAACCATGGCACAAGGAGGGAAGGGCCTCCATTACCAAACAAAATTGGTTCAAGTGTTTACACGGATTGACCAGAAAATCAAACTGCGGACCTCATAGCAAGAAGACTAGAGAGAGGGAGAGCAAGAGAGTGGGAGGGGGAAATGAGGGAATGAAAGAGGTGAGGGTTCTAAGTGCCCCATCATCCTTATTTAATGGTGCGTTTGGACATTTCAAACACCCCCTAGATACAAGAGCAAATCACCTGGCCCTAAGACACCGCGATTCAACTCTGTAGATATTTCCTTCTTTTTCATCAGACGGCCCCGCTTCCTGCCTGGACTTGCCGTCACCTCGACCCAACCTCCAAGATCTCGCCATGTGCCATCCCCGCTTCCTCGAAAGCTCCACCTGAGTTTTGAGGCCCAAACCCGTAAACCGGTCCACTGGTGGTTTTGCAGCTCAACCACCAAACCCCGAGTTTTGAGGCCCAAACCCAGAAACTATCCTCTGATGGTTTTGAGGCCCAAACCATCATACCGCTCGACACGTGTCACCATGTCCTCGATCGCTTGAGCGCCAAGTCATGTTGAGCCTTCCCATTCGACTTGCTCACCCGCCATCTTGACTTGGTCAACATGGTCTACTCTATGTCTTCTCGCACTTGTTGATGCCAAGTACCGGCCAACACGGCTATTCCTTCGGCCCTTCGGTCCGTCGGTCCAAGCCTTATGTCCACCCTTTACTGCTCTCAGTCCATCGCCATGACATGTCTCTACTTGACCTTCACCTCGCCATTGACTACCGCTTCCAGACTCGACACCCACACAACACAAGCCAAGAGACATGGACACTTTTGCTTTCGCAGTATGGTTAGTGAACACACTCAAACTAAAATACTTGCATGTTGGCCAATCACTCATCATTTAAAACTGAACATCATGGGCACATATCAACCATGTATTTGCAGTAGCACAATTAATCTCAACAACAAGCATGCGAGACACAAGATTGTCCTGAGGTTTGGTCCCCACAAAGGAGTTCTTACATCTTTGTTGTTGAGGTGACCACTAAGTTTGGGGTCCCTTCCACCTCCTTGCCTCCCTCATGCAATCACAAAGGTTAGCCCGAGTTTTCCACTAAGAATTATACTTAGAAGTTCCCGAAGAGCTATAGGTACTACTAGTGGTAAACCACTGGTAGTACTGGTCCCTGCGATCTAACCATTAGAGCTCTTGTACAGACGAGCTGGAGTTGGATGTGAAAATGACCTACCGGTACTACTGGTGCACCCTAGCAGACAAGAAGCTATCTAAGTGCCTATGAGTACAAGATGTCTCTCAAAGTATATAATGGATTGACATGAGCACTATTATCCACATCTAGCTAGTCTAATCAAGATCCCTCTTGATAGTGCAGCCTTTCCTATAACTCAAGTTAAAAGGAAATCTATTTAACCACTTGAATTCTATCGCTTTCCATTGAATCGAATTTGGAACGTGCTATAATCACCAAATATCAATGTTCAAATCTTTGAATAGACTAATACCTGTGAATACACTAGGATAAACATGTTAGTCCCTAATTTAATTTTCATTAATTATCCAAAACCCACAAAGGGGGTGAATGCACTTACAACCATAGCGGTTGTGAGTGTGTTTAGGATTGATAGTCGTACTATTAAGAGGAGAGTAATCTTAGTGATTCAATTATGAAGTGCCACTAGGTGATCTAACTCGATTGCATGTGCATTAGACCTAGTTTGCAAAGTAAACACCCTTGAAAATGACTAGTGAAAATGCTAACACACATGCACAAAGGTGATACACATTGTTTTTAGCACTTGTGAGAAAGGGTGAATAGAATAGATATGAAGAAGTGCTCACTGTGGAGCACCAGAAGCTAATCCATATGGGACTAGATGCGTTTGGTGGCTAACCCTAGTCTCAAGCAAGATGCTGAGTGAGCACTGAATGCTGAGAGATTTCAATCAGTCTTGTCTCAACGTGTCTAGTGACTCAAAGTTGTCTTTGGAACCTAACCAGAAACGATCAACACACCTAGACTAGATGTGTTGTTCACACTATTCATGGGTCTAGTGGTTGTTGGGTTTCTTACGCACACAGATAAATCCGCAAGTGCACAGATACCGCTATAGCTTTCACCCGTGAGTATTTCAAGGGTATCAATTTCCATGGGGAACACGAAGTGAACTTGTAAAGAACGAAGATCATCCAAGGATAGATAAAATATAATATTATAGTATATAAGATATATTATTTTTGGTAGATAAGATATATAATTTTAGTAGGTAGATAAGATATATTTTTCTGGTGGGTAGAGAGTAAGTTTCCTAAGAGTTCTTTAGTTGATCTAAGAATCAAAGATACTTCAAGATTATCTATATCAGGACATTAGAACACTAGCCACAGAAAGGGATGAGAAGGGGCTAGGAAGCTCTAACTACCGTCCTACAGACACCAACCCTAACGTGGTGGAATACGTAGGCCGTCAGGGCTGTCACCACCTGGGGCTACCACGTCTATCCGTGAAGGTTGGGTGCAACTCCAGGTAATCGCAAGACTAGGCACCACACCTAACCTATTAATTACTACTCTAGCTCCGCGAAGACTAGAGCACTCGATGCAAGTGGGAATCCAATAAATAACTTGAAAGTAAATATGGAAAGTAAAGTAAGAACTCAGGGAGTATGAATTGAAGAACCTGGAGATTGCTTAAAGGCGAACCAGATACTATAGAAGTACAACGCTGAGGAAGATCCGACAAACCTGGCTCCTCCGTAGCTCTCTCCTTAATCTCTCTCTAATTCACAATTAGAAGTAGATCTAGAAGAACTAGAACTAGAACTAGAACTAGAACTAGAGGGATCTCTCTCCTTCTCTACTTATAATTGAAACCCTAGTTTTTTCTTTGGAGAAGAATAATGAGATGAGATGGTCTAGAGAGGGGGGTCTACCCCTCTATTTATAGCCTAGTGGGGTGCACGACAGCCGTTGGATCAAACCGACTTAACGTAGGGCCGAGATGACTCCTTAGAGGCGGTGGAGGAAGCTTTTAGAAGGCGGCGCCGAGTGGGCCTAGGGCCAGGTCAGCCAGCATGGGGTGGGGCCGACCGGCCCCACCTGGCGGCCTCTCGTGTCTCGGTTTGCTCCGATGTCTTCTGGATCCTTCTTGAGTAAATTGGTAATCATATCTCCGCGGATTTATTCCTATATTTATTCTAATTTGCTTTGCTTATTATGCTTTTCTGGAATAGTCCCTAAAAAATAATAGAATACCAAAACTCGTGGAATTTGTTAGATAACCCCTATAATTTTATTATTTTATATATGGTTGATCCATTTATCATGTTTATAATTGTATAAAAAGTTGACGCTAACGACCGTCAACAAGCTCCCCCAAGCTTACCCTTTGCTAGCCCCTAAGCAAATCCTATCTAATAAACTTGGATCAGGAGTTGCTGCAATGCTTTCACACCTCAAAAGTTCACATGCTTTCAAACAAAAATTCTTCTATGAATTAGAAAAAAAATTACTCTAACTTTCGAACTCCACCCATGTTACCTTTAACCATGGGGCTTTTACTATCACTTGGGTCTTGAGCAATTGAAAGATAGAGTAATCGAGTCAGGCACTATGTCTCAAACTCTTCACTCTACCAAAATTTTGGGTTTTGCAAAGTTTTCGAAATAAAACTCAGAGCTTAATTGTATGACACCCTCAAGTCTCTTATGTATGTGGTATTTGTGGATCTCACTGAGGCATTAATATTGCCATGCCCTCCTATACTAGTAAATATAATGGAGTTCATAGGAATGGCTTAACAAGGTTTATCATACTTTGTATATATTGTAAAGTCAAACAATAGATCCACAGAGAGTCAAGTCATACAATCAAGTCAAGACGTGCATGTGTGTGGATATGGTGGATATATGGTGGCGATGATGGTGATAATAGTGGTGATGGTGAAAACCTATTTCTACTTTGCTCCTTGAAATGAATCTCTCTTTTGGAATTTTGAAATTTTTGAGCAACATGGCTAGAGAGTATGAGCTATCTTATTCTTTATTTATTTTTCTGAGAGATACACCGGACACTTGTCCATTTTTAATTCCTCTCTTTTCTTTTTCTTTCTTTTTTTAATAGCTTTTGCATAGCTCATACCCCTATCACCAAGAAAAAACCCGTTGAGAGATTATAACAAGAACTTTGGAGCATTTATTGAATGAATGTGAATGAATATTTTTGGTGGTGGTTACTCTCGGTGTAAGAGTAAGACCTTTTTCTGGTGGATGAAATGGCATGTTGTTGCGCCTACTCCAGTGTAGAGTAGTGCATATTTGGGTGTCTATACATGATCTTAATTTAAAAGCATGACGAGACTTCTTCATAGGGTCTAAAGGTTAACAACACTCAATACAAAGATAAGTAGCATGAATGAGTCTTCCTAATCTAAATGTATATAAATATATATGGCTTTGGTAGGAATTAAACTATGTCATACAAGAGCTCATCATGTAAGATTTTAAATTTTCAAAAGATAAATCACCAGATCTTAGTATTGTTAGGAGTAAGATAAATAGCAGCTTAGACTTTCATGTCATAGCTCCCAACTACCAAGACTTAGGTTAAGTATATGCCTCCACAAGTTTCAGGTTTAGAGTAAATTCTCAAATCAAAGTAGTTTTAACCAAAACTTAGGAGAATTCAAGGTTGAAAACTAGGTACTTAAAAGGGATTACGGCAGAGCAACTATTCATTATCTCCAAGACAAAATTATTGTTCATAGCTTTTGTTGACTCTAACAAATTAAACACACACCCCTAACTAAGACATATCTTTATTTAGGACTCTTAAGACTTGACAGACATGGACCTTCATGTGCCCATATATTTTTGGCAATTTTAAGTTTTCTTATGATACTATGATGAACCTTCATGTGCTCACATATTTTTAATATTTTATGACTATAAGATAGACTCGATAATCGCATAGGTATACTTACCTGATAACTGGGGATGCCCTTCCCCAAGCTTGATTTTACTATGGTTGAGTTGAATGATCTATGAAAGTACCCTTTGGTTGGACTCACTCCTCCTTGGTGCTTTCAATCTTGCATGGTTATACTCCGACAAGAACAAACAAAATTCGAGGCTCTATTATAACAATGGGTTAGTGGTCAGCCAAGAAGAGTAATTGAATATTTTCATGAGCCGATTTAAACTTTAATAGATTCTAGCAGGAATTGAATATCTCATCTCTTTTTAGAATTTTCTATTTTATAATGCAAGAGAAACAAAAATTATTTTTTATGCCACCACAGTAAGTTTCCTTATGGTAATACCATAAGTTTTCTCACATGGGGCTTATAATTTTATGATGCAATGATAAATAAATATTTATTTTATTTTCCTTTAATATGTAAAAAGATAAAGATGATAAATTACTAATGCTAATTAATTAGATAACTAATTAGGTGTTGGTAACTACCACTTTTACCTTGTGGCAAAGGAACGAGATTTATAGTCTACCGATAAGACTCGGTAGGAGAGAGAGAGAGAGTACTTACTTGTTTGATTCGTCATCCGAGGTTGACTCAGATGATTCCTCCTTATCTTGTGGTGCAACTTTGTTCTCCTCCCACCATTGTTGTACTTGTACGCGTGTCTCTTCTGCTTCCTCTTTTGCGAAGAGAGGGTGCCATCCACCCATGCTCTTTGCAAGAGAGGGTGCCATCCACCCGTGTCTTGCTCATAAAAACAAGGTAGAGATCAAGTGCATGGGCTCTGCTGGTGGGAAAACACCAACAGAACCAAAAGTTTATTCCTTCTTCTCTAACGTGAACATTTTGAGCAAAATTGAGTTGATGCTCTTATATTTTATTCAACCATGACATGTGTGATAAGATCAGAGGATGAGCATGAATGTAGCATTTCAACAACACATGGCTAATCAGATTGCTTTAACACATGGAAAGATTGTCTATGGATAATTTTATATGATTAAGATTATCATCTTCCAACGTTGGATGTGCAACATTTTAGCATATATGGTTAAGACTGTGAGATCAAGAAATGGTACTAGGATCAAGCTTTAAAGAACTAACATATTGTGTTAATCAAGTTGGATCAAGTAAAGTTGTAGCTCAAACATGTTTAGATCTTTATTTATACTAGAATCAAAGAAATGCTTTTAGAGTGATGATTACTTACCTTTACCATTGAAGAATGATGGCATCATAACACCTCATGGAAGCTTCCCTTGATCAACTGGTTGTGCATTAACAGATTGTCTCCTTTGTTTCATTCTTCTCTCATCCTTGTTCTTCTGATCTTGCCCTTTTTTTGTTGGTCTTGTCTTGAAGTTTTGTTCACCCTCTTCCATGGATTGAGTGGCTTGATTATAGATTTTGTTCTTTGTCACTTGTCTTCTCCTTACTTCATGGAATTCATCATGATGAATTAGCTGCATCTCTCTTGTGAAGGTTGTTGAAGTTCATGTGTCTCTTCATCTTAGTATGAGTTTATCTCAGGATTTCCTAATTTGATATTGAAAGTTTTCCTACAGGGGTTAGTCAACCAAAATATCCAATATCTACTACAACATACTATTAGTTCAAAAATCAACCTAGACACCATGTATAATTTTACTTAGGAAGACATTTTAACCTAAGCACTGCTTAAATTAAAAAGCCTTTAAAAGTAATCTCCATGTACCTTTGATTTAAACTAATCACATGTGTAATTTAAAAGATATATGGAAATACTTCAAAACCTAAACATACACTATAGAAGACATAGGTAGCATGAAAGTATTATAGAGATTTACTCAAGTGAAGATGAAAGAGCATGATTAGCAGTTTTAGCAGTTTGAGCATGCCTTAAAGGTAGGGACAACTAAGATAATGTAGCAACATGGCAAAAGGTGTTTTTATGGTGGGTTATCCCCCAAGCTTGAATTTTGCAAAAATCAAGATTGGATGAATGAAATAATGTTGCATGATGATTGTTGGACATAACTTATGTGTCATTCCTTCATTCTTTTTGCTGTATACCTGAAATGGTTAGTGACAAAAATACCCAAAAGAATATAATCATATATTTCTATGCTCGCTTTACAAGGGTAGGCAACAAAAAGGTTGAAAACTTATGTTAAGATCTGAGAGATGCTTTTTTAGGACACTAAGCTTGTCCTTGGGGAACCTTTCAAGATGTGTTTTTAGCAGCATGGTTTTCCCTCCATTACTTATCTCAAGATTTAACACAACGAGATCTACAATATTTATTATAAACATATGCATCAACAACCACCCTTTTGAAGCTTTTGTAAACTAGAAGAGTTAGGGTGTTGGAGATGTCATGTGTGGTAATGATAGAGAGACCAATGGGTATGGGAGATGTCTCATATGAACATGGATTTAAAGATATGGGTATGGAGTAGATTCCATGCTCATAGATGTTATCTCCCTTTCCAATCTCTATGGTTGATTCTTCATGTATGGTCAAAATTGCACTTGGATTGGTGACTCTCGAATTGGTCTTGTTTGGGGTCTCCTCTATACTTGGATGTGTTATATTTTTAAAGGAAGTTAAAACTAAACCAAGGATAGAGAAAGATTGCTCCCAAACCATGGCTATACAAGCATGGCGAAGCTCATAGCCATTTATAAGAACGAGGGGTGAAGAAGGTGGAGTCTCCAACAAATTGCCCTTTGGAGTAAAGAATTTATGGATGTGGTAAGATGAGAAGGATGGTCAAAAGGAAAAAGTAAAAAGGTAAATGGATGACCAAAGTTCAAAACTAGTCCAGCTACCGTTCCCCGGCAACGGCGCCGGAAAGCTTGTTGGGTTTCTTACGCACACAGATAAATCCGCAAGCACACGGATACCGCTGTAGCTTTTACCCGTGAGTATTCCAAGGGTATCAATTTCCATGGGGAACACGAAGTGAACTTGTAAAGAACGAAGATCATCTAAGCATAGATAAAATATAATATTATAGTATATAAGATATATTATTTTTGGTAGATAAGATATATAATTTTAGTACGTAGATAAGATATATTTTTCTGGTGGGTAGAGAGTAAGTTTCCTAAGAGTTCTTTAGTTGATCTAAGAATCAAAGATACTTCAAGATTATCTATATCGGGACATTAGAACACTAGCCACGGAAAGGGATGAGAAGGGGGCTAGGAAGCTCTAACTATTGTCCTACAGACACCAACCCTAACGTGGTGGAATACATAGGCCATCAGGGGTGTCACCACCTGGGGCTACCACATCTATCCGTGAAGGTTGGGTGCAACTCCAGGTAATCACAAGACTAGGCACCACGCCTAACCTATTAATTACTACTCTAGCTCCGCGAAGATTAGAGCCCTCGATGCAAGCGGGAATCCAATAAATAACTTGAAAGTAAATATGGAACATAAACTAAGAACTTAGGGAGTATGAATTGAAGAACCTAGAGATTGCTTAAAGACGAACCCGATGACTTGACGTAGGGCCGAGATGACTCCTTAGAGGCGGTGGAGGAAGCTTCCAGAAGGTGGCGTCGAGTGGGCCCATGGCCATGTCGTCCAGCATGGGGTGGGGCCGGCCGGCCCCACCTGGCGGCCTCTCGTATCTCGCTTTGCTCCGGTGTCTTCTGGATCCTTCTTGAGTAAATTGGTAACCATATCTCCGTGGATTTATTCCTATATTTATTCTGATTTGCTTTCCTTATTATGCTTTTTTTGGAACAGTCCTTGGAAAATAATAGAATACCAAAACTCGTGGAATTTGTTAGATAACCCCCTATACTTTTATTATTTTATATATGGTTGATCCATTTATCATGTTTATAATTGTATAAAAAGTTGATGCTAACGACTGTCAAAAATGGTTGAGAGGTTTGCACACTGATTGTATGGACCAAACGCTAATAGGGTGTCACACCCAATTTCAAGGACGAAATAGGATGCATAACATTATGTGTGCCCAGGAATAAACCACACATAAGTTCACAAATTACAGAGTACCATCACAGAGTTTAATACATATCGAACATATATCCATTACAAGAATAAATAAAACAAGTAAGATAAACTAGCTCTTGTGGCTCCATTCCACAGGGAAAGGTCAACTGGTTGACCAAGCCTAGAAGTCTTCAGGGAACTCTTCATAGCCTCCTGCTTCTGTTACCCATCCGGGATTTTTATCCAAAATTGAAAAGAAAACAAGCGTGAGTACACTCGTACTCAGCAGTATAACATGGGGTTATGAAGCTCAAAAGGTTGACACTGGCTTACTGCATTTAGCACTTTTAGTTGGTCAAAGTTTTATTAGCAAGTATTGTCAGGTTATGCTTAAGCCCCAAATTATCCCACTTATACCACCGCCAAAGTTTAAAGAATCATAACCATCATCATAAAAGTGGTGGCAACAGGAACATAAATGTTGGTCAAGTTAATTAATTAATCTGTCAGTTTTCCGGGCCGCTCGTGACCGTGAGCACGGCTGATATATCAGTTTTAACACTCTACAGAGGTTGTGCAACTTTATCCGTGAGTCGTGATGCCCCGAATGCCCGGGTTAATTACTCCCATAACACTACCAAGGTGAGTGGGCGGGGTTCACTATGAAACCTTTCATAGTATCTCGTCTAACAAGATTAGGGCCGCTAGGATTGGCAAGGGGCGATAGAGCTCCCCTTCCGAGTAGCATAACGACCCGCAGCCTACGCTCAAACTCGGACAGAGGCCGCACTATAACCAGCTCGGCAAGAGCCTAATGCGCCCTTTCGGGTAACCGCTAACGAGCTAGAAAAGAGCCTACTACTAAGTTAAAGCCAGAGCCATGTAGCTCCCACGGAAGCACTGTCAGTCCCAGCTTTTGCCAACAGTGAGTTATTAAAAGGGTTATGTTCCAATTGCCATAACAAGATCACCAATTCAATCATAGCATTCTAACCTTTGGCAGGGATCAAGTATTCATTTATGTACAACACTAGCCATCTATCCATATGCATAACCCATAGGAATCAAGGTAAAGGTTTCAACTCTAGGGAATTAAGCTACGGGTATCAAGTTAACACATGCACATGAAATGATAGTTATAGTGAATAGGATAACAAGGAAAGTCCCATGCTATACTTGCCTTGGTTCTCAAAGTCCTGCTGGTCAAAACTCTCCTGATCAAAGAACTCTTGATCACCAACAAACTCCTCACTGCCTGAACTCGATCACGACATTGCAACAACACACATTCCAATTCCATACATACAAATCAAACAAGACTATCATTAGAACAGTACACCAATAACAATAAACAGAGTTAAAAGGTTTATAAAAAGATACTACGCATTGCTACGATCATTTCAACACGAATTTCACGAAAATCGGATTTAAAACGCAAAAGATATGAATTTAACTGGTTCTCTAGGAGCATTTTTAGTATTTGAATTATCATGGAAATTAAATAATTCAAACATGAGCAACAGATGTTTTAACATGTAGAGAATTTCATTACGAACCTAACGCAACTCGAATCGTCCAAATCGGAGTTAAAATGAAGACTTTATAAACAAATTAAGGCAGTGGCAAAATTGTAAATACCAGATTTCCATTTTTGGAATAACCCGAGAAAGAATACGTGTCTTGACTGAGAAAGCGTATTCTCGGAAATGCGCGAACGCTGCGACGCGGGGTCAACTGACCTGCCACGCGGCGGCTCGGGATAGGGCGGTCCACGGCACAGTGCGTGCACCCGAGCATGTGCTGCGGTCCACCGGTCCACCGTGGACCGGGGTTCATACCCCTTCGGGGTTCTAATCCCGACCGCACAGACCCGATCCAACGGCGCAGAACAGATCCAAGGGAGAGAGAGAGGGAACGGCGGCCGGAGCAGAGACGGCGCGGCGGCGCCAAGGCTACAGAACGCCGAGCTCGCCGGAGTTCCACCGGAAAGGCTCGTCCGGCGTCCATTTCGATCATTGACTGCCTGGGAAGAAAGAGGGGGACGAGGCGAAGCCTGCGGTGCACTCGGTTGAACACGGGGAAGCAGACAGCGATGGCGCCATGGTTCCTGGCGGCTCTGGCTCGCCGGCGAACGCGGGGAGGACTCTTCCGACTACCGCGGATTCAACCAATTACACAGAAACAACCTACAGGTTCGTGCGAGTGTAACGGAGGATTCGGTGGTTGCAGAGGCTTGCCGGAACGGGGAGGTCCGCGGCGGCGCCATGATCGAACTTGATCTGTGTATGTGGCCGAGGCAGTACGGCGTGCTAGAACCCAAATTGAGGGCCTAGAGACGTGCGGCGTGTCAGCGCGGTGCCAGGGATGTACTCGGATGCGATGGAAAACGGCCGGTGTGTGCTGCCCGCGGTGGCGCCATGGCCGGCGGCACGATTCACATGCGGCCAGTGCCACAGAGGGCACAATTCGCCGAATCAAAAGCTCAGGGAGGGAGAAGAGGTGAAGGCGAAGCTCACCGCGACTTCAGTTAGGACGGAGATGGTTCGGGATGGCTTGACGGCGAAGAGCGGCGGTCGGCGTGCGACGGCGTTCCGAGGGCTCTGCGTCCACGGCGTCGAGTGTTCTGCTGCCCAAAACGAAGCACACAGAGAGAGATAAGGCCTCTGAGATTCGCGAGGAGATTGCGGGCGCGGAACGGGACTCACCGAGGTGATTTATGCTCCGGTGTGGCCTCTTCCGCGACGACGACGACGGCGGCGGCGTTCGGTGGAAATGTGAGAGCTCAGAGGGGAAAGGGAGAGAAGACGCACGACATTCTGCTTTATAGCAAGAGAGGGAGCGTGCGGTTGCTGGCAGATTCAAGGGCGAGATGCGGGGAGTGGGAGCGGGGCAGACGTCGTGCGACGGTTGTCGTCCACGGCGCGTCCGCGCGCGTCCGATTTCCGCGGAAGGTGGAAGACTGCTGCCGAGTGGGCCAAGCCGCAGAGAGAGAGAAGAGAGGATGAGGGACGTGGGCGGTTGCCGTGCTCCACGCGTCCACGCGTATCCTCGAGCGAGCAGGGAGGACTGCGCGCGTCGCGGCGGTTGCGGTACTCCGCATCGTGCGAGACATAGAGAAGGGGGAGAAGAAGAATCCGACACGCGGGCCCGGCCGATCAGAGAGAGAGTGGGAGAGAAGAGAGAAGGGGATCGGCGCCGACATGTGGCCCCCGGACGGCAGTGAGAGGAGGAGGGAGGTGGAGCTCGGGCTGGGCCGGCAGAGAGGAAGAAAAGGGAGTGGGCCTCAGATGGCTGGCTGGGCCGGCAGAAGAAAAAAAAGAGAGGGAGATCAAGCCCATTTCCTTTTCCTTTTCTTTTTATTTCCTTTTTATTTCCTTTTTATTTCTCTTTTCCAATTTCATTTCAAAAACAAATTTGAAACCATTTGCAAAGTGAGTTTTGTAAATTCAATCAATCAAAGAAAATATGCAACTGTATGAATGCATCAACATGTTTCTAAACTAGAATAAGTTTTATTTGCAAGAATTTTAATATTCCTCTAAATGAGATGCTCACATAATTCCAAAATTAAATCATTTTCTATTATTTGAAATTCAAATCAAACTTTGGGTGTTACATAGGGTCCGGTCAGCAAGGACCGGACGCGTCCGATGAAGAAAAACCCTCTCTAGATGCTTATTGGAAATGATTGGACATTGGTTGCAGCACATCCGATTAGCTGCTTGAGCGCATCCGGTGCAACATAATGATGTGTTCTGGGTGAGTTAGTCATTGGGATCCTTTGAGAACAGTTAAATGGTGAAGCCACGTGACAGCCATCCGTGCGCCGAACGTGTATGGTGCACTAAACCATTGCATCCGGTCACCCTGATTTCCATAGGGTGTTGAGGCCAACAACTCTTTGAGATTTGGGTCTCTATTTAAACATGGTGGCTGGTTTTGGGGTAGGATTCTTGGCAATTTTCTTCACTTGCTTACACCTAGAGCAAAGTCACTCCACTCCCACCACATTTGCTAGATTGTTGATCATTCTAGTGAGTTGGGAGATCAAGCTAATGCATTTGTATCGTGTTGGCACATCTAGTGGCACTTAGGCTTTCATCATTGCGGATTTCTCTTTTTACTCTTGTAGTTGATTGACTCCTAGATGGTTTGATGCAACGGGATCATTGAGTGGAGGATTGGTGATTGTCTCTGGCTCCGATTGGTGGATTGTGAGGGGTTCTTGAGCCTTCCCCGTGGGAGATTTATGAAAGGCATCTCTAGTGGATCCCCATCTTGTCTTGATTGTGTGACACCCAGTTGTGAGTTAGGTGTGTAAAACCTATTAGTGCGTGAATCACCAAGCTAGTGTATCTCTATGACAAGGAGTAGGTTGCCGACAAGAAAGTGAACCTCTATAAAAAAATCATTGTGTCTACCTTCTTGCCGAGGATTTCATTTGTGTGATTGATCTATTGAATACTCTATCATCATGTTGGTATAATCCCTACAACTCTACTCTTGCATTGACTTTGATTACATTCTTGCAAAGTAGAGTACTTGACTATCTTGTTCATTTCTAACTATTGATAGTTCTTTTATTATCATTTGGTTCATTAGTTGTACTTTGTGTGGTATAAGATTAATAGTAACTAGAATAGTTGAATAGGTGGCTTGCATATTTTGGTAGTGCTAGTGCTAAACTTGCTTATAGCCATTTTTTTACTAATAACTTGTCTAAGTGTATTTGTAGATTTTTATTAGGCTATTCACCCCCTTCCTAGCCATATTAGGAACTTTTAGTGGGGGTCGGCTAGCCCCATCTATAGGCCGGTTGGCCTCCCTTGGTCCCACCTATCAGCCATTTTTGAGGGTAGGTTTCCCACTGCCTTAGGGTTTCCATCTACACCGTTACATAAGGTTGGTTTGATCTGAGGGCTCATATTCATCGCATGGGCCTTTATAACTAGGCCCAGATCTTCCACACAAACCCTAATTTCAATTCAAAATTCATTCAAATTAGATCATCAGCTAGAAACCTGATTTCTAGAGCTTCTTATAGTGCATAACTAGCTAGACAGAAATAGAGAGAGGCAAGCTTCACTTAGATTCTAGATCTTGTCAAGAGCATGGATTGGTATAGTTTCTATACCTTTTCTTGTCTTTGTATCTTGTTAGCATTCCTTAGTGCCGCTACTAGAATGGCACCAGAATTGCTGCTAGTACTCCATATATTACCTTAATTGTAGGTTCTTATCCTCGGCAATAAAGCTAGAATTGTTTGTTGGTATTTATGAGTAAGCCACTTAACTTTATAATAAGAATGAAACTATCCACAAGTGCATAGATAAAATATCATTGTAGTATATTATCAGGAGTAAGCCTAGTGTAGAAAGGAGGACGAGAGGATGAATCTCTGCCCATCAAGAAAGGTGATTTAGGGAGACCTGTTATCCCCATCTTCATTGGACAACATGACTTCCCAGATGTCATCTGCGATCTAGGTGCAAGTGTAAACATTGTTCAAAAGGTGATATTCTAACATATCTTTTCATATTCATCTTTGTTGTACAAAGAATATGTGTTTGCAGCTTGCAAACTAGACACTCAAGTACCCTGATGGAACCCTAGATGATGTATGCATATGAGTTGGATGCTCATACATGCCAGTAGACTTCATGGTCTTGGAAATAGGTGGAGATCCCAAGTGTTCCATCATTTTTGGGCTGACCTTTTCTAAGCACCACAAAAGCCATTATCTATGCGGATAGTGCAAAGATCTATTTCTCTATCAAGGATAACAAGTAGATGTTCACTTTCAAGAATAAGATACTAGAATCTCCCAGTCATCCACAAAAGGAACACGTGCCATACATTTCTAAAAACATATTTGGTGAGAAGAACACTCCAAAAGTAAGGATGAACAAGTCCAGGAAGCCAAGAGAAGAATCAGTTCAAATGATATATGCACTAAAGTCAAAGCATGACCACCTTCTCACTTCACCATTCCTCACCAAGAAGGAAGAACCATGCATGCCGACAATCGATTGTACAATTGGATAGAGAATCATTCATAAAGCATTCTATGATATTGGATTAGGCGTCAACATCATGCTTAAGGTAACTATAGGACATCTAGAAGGGTGTTAAGCCTAGCGGGGGGGGGGGGTGAATAGGCCTGTATAAATTCAAACAATATCAGACCATAGGGTGACACTGCTGACCTCTAAAAATTGATCTGCTCGAGATGAGATTTTGCAGAGAGTAACTAGATACAATGAGCAACACAATATTGCAATATGAAGATAAAGTCCAGCTTGAAGACTGGATACCACATAAATCACTTTCTAGCTCAAATCGAATCCTCAAACCCTAGTAATGTCTATGCAATGAGTAGAGCTAATGTAATAGCACACAAGACATAAGATTTGACTCATGGTTCAGCTCGCCACCAAGGCTTGCCTATGTCCACGTTGTTGAGGCTAGCCACAAAGGCAAGGAGCTTTGCAACTCCCCCTCATTCTCAAATCAAGGAACTTAATCCTTGAAGTGATGGGTAATTTCTTAGCTGCACAAGGGTCTTACAAACCTCCCTAGGCCGCCACAAGAGATGGGGCAAGCTCTAGGGCGATGCCTAGTTGGCTAGGAGCAAGCTCCAAGAGTAACAAACCGTAGAACCACTGGCCAAACGTGAACCAATTGCTCTTAGACTTTGGGAAGCTTTAAAGATTCTCTCTAGGAGTGTTTTGCTGCCTTTTCTCTCAAGCTTTGCTGGTTGAAATGGTGGGGAGGCTTGGAGAGTGAAGGAACAACAATGGTAAGTGAGTGAGAGAGAGCTTCTATTTACAACGGTTAGATTCCGAGGAAGACAAAGGGGTATGCCACTGGTGTGGTGGAGAGCTTTCCAATGGGTATTTATAGTCTGAAAAACTTGCTCAGTTTGAAGGGTGGCACTGCCGCCCTAGCCAGGTTACTCTACTGAATCTGAGATTTGAACTAGTAACTTGGCTAGGTATGTGTATGTCAATGTTTAGATTTGAGCATCTGGTTCAACATTTGACAAACTGCTCTAGAATCCCCCTTAATAGTATGGCTTTTCCTAACTCAATAGTCAAAATATAAAGGAACCGAACCTCCATGAGCTGGAACAACCACCATAAGAATTGGGGTAACTCCACCATCTATACAACTTCCTCCTTACATGATTCCCTGCTTGTCAACTCAATAAATCTCATTAGTTCTTCAATTAAGTTGTCATCAACACCAAAACCCATATTAGGGCTTGATTGCACTTTTAGTAACATATGGTAACATATGACTACCTATTCAATACACCCTTGTTCCCTACATATATGCAATTATAGACAACAGACAAAACAATCCAATTCTCAGAAGGAATAGCAAAAGCCATCGTGGTCAAGATTCATGATCACTATGTTCCTACCGACTTCATGATCCTTGACATGGGAGAAGAAGAAGATAATGTACCCATCATCCTTGGAAGACCGTTCCTCAACACCACCAATGCAATCATCTATATTGGACAGAGCAAATCCACCTCCAATTCCTAGGAGAAAAGATATGTTACTGTTTCAATAGTTATACTAATTATGAATAGCCAAAGAAGACTCGTGCCAAGAAGAGACATCAATGTTGAAGGAATCAACTCCTAAAGAACATGAGTGAGGGAGAAGCCAGAAATGAAGAATCTACAACCCCCAAAGAGTGTCTAAGGAGAAGGTGATGTCCTCATCAAAGTCAATGCCATCACAAGATGGTCAATCATCACGGTTCCCATCTTCAAGATTAGATGATGCACCCAAGGAATGAAGGTGACAAGAAGTTCTGTTCAGAGGACTTAAAAATGCGAACCCAAGTCGTGAGGTAACATTGGTAGTTATCCATATTTACTTTCTTGTATTGCATACATTATCGTTTTTAGCATATTTACTTATTTGTATTAGTATTAAAAAAATGTATATTCTTGCATCATAAAACTTGAAGCCCTATGTGAATAGTTTTCATTGTGTGATGTTGAGAAAATATTCCCCTCTGGTGGTACAAAAATAAAAGAAAGAAAGAAGATATAATGCAAACTTGTTTTCTTTTCTGCATAACAAAATAAGAAAATCCAATAAATTAAGGCATCCTGATAAACTTTGCCACTTTGAAAATATTGCCAAACCTAAAAAAAGAACTAAGCTCTGAATGTCTAATCGCTAATCTTTTATCCTAATACATTCCATGAGTTTTGGTGTTTTGCGAAAGTATTTTGTAGGATGAGTTCAAGAGCTACGTCAACAAGATGCCTCCATTACGTCACTCGAAGTACACATTCCCAACATGCAGCCACTCACCATGTATGGGAACCCAACTTCTTGGAGGACAAGATGGATGATCGCTGACAAAGCCTGCTCTAAGGATACAAGAACCTCTGAGAGGATCACTCAACGTCAATGACCAACCATGACAACAACCAGCTTGGGGGAAGGGCATCACCCATGTATCAAGATAAGTATTCTTTCCATTTTCAAGGTTACTATAGAGTCTTATAGAAAAAAAATATGTGAGCACTTGAAGGTTCGCACTTATAAAGGTTATATAGATATATGTGTTTAAAAAATGATAAAACCCCCAATTAAAAAGTGTGTTAGTTTTAGGTTTGAGTCAATAAATAAAATAAGCTCTAGAGATAATCTCTTAAAATGAATTTTACGCATAGCTCCTCTTTCAAATACCTAGTTTTCAACCTTGAATTCTCTTGAGTTTTGGATTAAACTGCTTTGATATGAAATTTTACTTTGAACCTGAAACTCGTGGGTTGCATATGCTTGATCTAAGTCTAGGTAGTTGATGAATATGATTTGAGAAGGTTTGAGCTACTGTTTATCTTATTCCAGGTGATATAAGAGCTTTGAAGATAAATTTCTATATGATGAGTTCCAAGTTTATGTTTTGAAATAAAAAATATTACATGATGAGTTCTTGTATGACAAAGCTTAAATTCCTACCAAAGCCAAACATGATATCTAGGATAGAAAACTTCCACGTATTTCCTACTTGTCTTAGCATTGATTTTTGTCAACCCTTCTGATCCTTATGAGAAGTTTGTCATACTTTTAAAATCAAGACCACACACACTCCACCCAAATATGCACTACTCTACATTAGAGTAGGCACAAAACATGCCATTCCATTTAAATCCACCCAAAAATGTTCTACTCCTACTCTTGGAATAAACAAACATAAATTTAGGATTTCCATCCACTAAATAAATGCTCCAAGTTCTTGTTACTATCTCTCAAAGTTTTGTTGCAAAAAATGGGTTATGAAAAAAGTAAAAATAGAGAAAAGAAAAATGGACACAAAAGTATCTGAGATATTGAGAATGTATGTGAGAACAATGGGTACTTTGATGTTCTCCATGAGAGAAAAAGAAAATATAGATAGCCCCTGGTTTCTTGCAAAATTTATTTACAAATCCAAAAGAGATATTTTTAAGGAGCATAGTAGAATTAGGCTCCACCAAATATCCACCATATATCCACATACATGCACACCTTGATTATATTGTATGACTTGTTTCTCTTTGGATCCATTGTTTGACTTTACAATATATGTATTGCAAGTATGCTCTTTCATGTTTTCTTCACACCTATGAGCTCCACATAAGCTTTAGTTATAGGAAAGGAAAGAAAGTCATAATATCATTGTTGCCTTGTAAGGATCCACAAATACCACATACAAAAAGAGATTTAAGAGTGTCATATAGCTGAATTTCTGAGTTTTAATTTGAAAATTTAGAAAAACTCTTAAGCAATAGTTGAGCAAAGAGCCTAAGACATAATGCTTGACTTCATCTTTTTGTCTTTCAAATTGCTAAAGATCCAAGTAAAGGCTAAAAACCCCATGGTTAAAGGTAATATGAGTAAGTTTGAAAATAAGATCAGTTTATTCTAGTCCAATAGAGTTTTTGTTTGAATGCAGGAATACTTTTGAAGGACTGGCTATTGCAGGGTTTAGCCTTGCTCAGGGACTAACAAAGGTTGAGTTTGGGGAGTTGTTGACGGTAGATAATTAACTACTAATTTCAACCATCAATAAGCAATGAAAAAGAGCACAAATACAATCACTAACATACACTTAGGTTTAAACTGACAGAATTCCACAAGTGTTGGTGAATCTATGTTTTCGCAGGTTTTTATCAGAAAAGACAAAAAAGGAGGACCGACTTGTTAGGATTAATTGCGGATTGCGCACGAGCAGCAACTCTAGAAGCTTCTAGAGGACACGAGAAGGAAACCCACCAAAGGAGAGCACGAGGCACTATAGGGTGGGGCCGACTGGTCTCCCTTGGTCCCACCTATCCTCCATCTTTGAGGTTCGGTTTCCTGCTACCTTAGGGTTTGCACCTACACCATTGGTTAACATTGGTTTGATTCGAGGGCTCCTATTCGTCATATAAGGCTATATAACCAGGCCTAGTCCTGTCACATTCCCCGTTTGGCCCGTAGTGGCCCATGTGTGTTAATGAGATATTGTGGAGGGTTTAGTACCACCTTGGTTGTTTAAGGTGTGATAGACCAACATAGGCTTCTAGAGTCCATCCCACCATCCCCGGGTTAATCCTTTTAACCGAAGCGAGGACGAAAGCTTAAGTGGGATGGTGGTGCATGTGGTTCGCTCAGTGTGCAGAGTGGATCTGAGCCGTTTAGACTTTGGGGCGTTACAAGACCTCCCCTAGAAACCCTAATTCCAATTTAGAATTGATTCATGTCAAATCATTAGCCAAAAAACCTGATTTCTAGATCTATTAGGGCATAGCTAGCTAGATAGAAATAGAGGGAGGGAAGTTTCGCTTGGATTCCAGATCTTATCAAGCTCGTGGATTGGTATAGATTCTGTACATTTTTTGTCTTTGTATCTTAAAAAACTTTTGTTAATAAAGTAGGACATGACAAAAGAAGTGATATTTTGCATAATATTTTAGATAAGATAAATTATCAAATTTAAGGTGAAAAAGTCAAACATCTTATAGTTTAGGACCAAAGAAGTATTGCTGACACCGTATTTTGGCACGGCCAGATATGTGCTCATGGGCTTCCTAGTAGGCCTTTGAGAAAGATATTCAAGATAGACCCGAAAGATCGACTAAGAAAAGATAAGATCATGGAACATGCGCGGCAATCTCGGCACTGGAATAGATTGAAGCCCAAGTCATATTTGTTTCCTTATTTTTAGGACTTGTTCGACGACCGGTTAGGGTTAGTACTATGGTCTATAAATAGGAAGACCTAGGGAATGAAAAAGGACATCCAATCAATCAAATACACAACTTAGTTTCTTCCGGCCACTGGCCCAACCGACAATAGTAAAAGCATTAGAGACAATAGATCTAGATGGAAAAATAAAGCACAAGTCAATCCATTGGTTGAGATTGGGCAAAATATTATTGTAATAGATTAAACAGTGCATAACAGATAATATCGGTAACTAGCTTGAAACCACGAGTCATATGAGATTGAAGCAATGCATCCCCATGAACATAGATTCAAATCGATAACTAGCTCATACCGAGCTTGCACGAGTTACCCAATACAGCCATACAAACGAGACATGAACCAAGGCTAAACTTACAAGCGAACAGGAGGTCGATCTAGTCGATGCAGCCCGGTCCATCGAAGGTTCACCGAAATCTACTCTACTCCTACTCCTAGGGTTGACCGGTGGCCGGAAGAAACTAAATTGTGTATTTGATTGATTGGATGTCCTTTTTCATTTTCTAGGCCTTACTATTTATAGACCATAGTACTAACCCTAACCGGTCGTCGCACAAGTCCTAAAAATAAGGAAACAAATATGACTTGGGCTTCAATCCTATTCCTGTGCTGAGATTGCCGCACACGTTCTGTTGTAGTCGGCCGAAAGATTCTTCTGTGATCTTATCTTTCCTTAGTCGATCTTTCGGGTCCATCTTGAATATCTTTCCCGAATGCCTGCTAGGAAGCCCATGAGCACGAATCTAGCCGTGCCAAAATAAGTGTCGACAAGTATCTAGTAGGTTCATCCATTCTCCACCACCACCATGATCCAAAGGTTCTGTTCAAACATAGGCACCTGTAGTAAACTAGTATGAACTCATGTCCTCTCATGTGCTACATGCGATAAAATCATCTATTTTAAGGCTAAATGTGATTCTTGAAGTTAAATAAACTATCAATAAAACCAATCAAACCAATCATGACTAAAGCCCACCTCCTGCAAAAGTTACCGTCATAGTAGGTGTTGGACATAGAACTTTAGTCTAATATACTCTCTTTAGTTCCGAGTGTAAAAATAGTCAGGACTAAAACTCTGAACCAAAAATTTATTCTCTATTGGTGTGTGGTTGTATGCCATAATTAAATTAGAGAATTACTAGAATTGACATAGAATCAATTTTCTCTATTAGTTTTAGCAAAGCATCTCCGACCGTGCTACGGCCCACTTGAATCCGTAACGGATCCGCGCGCGCGTGAATATAAGTTGGGCAATTGGCATGCACCGAGTTGGAATAGGCACGCGATCGACTTGCGTAGGTGGCCCATATCGCGTTTTTTTCTGATCCCGCCGGCCGCCGCCTCTCCTGTCTTACCGCGGCGGCTTCATATTTGCCAAGATCGTGGCCCCGATCGCCGCCGCCCGCCGCGTGAAGTCCGCGGATCAGGCCCATCTGCAGCATTGGTCGGTTGGTTCCCTCGTTCGTCGGTATGGAACGCCAGGCTTGAATCAGTCGATCCCTCGTTCTGTATCGGCTCGATTGGCCTCTCGTTCTGTATCTGCTGAACGTGCTTTTCTCTGAGCAGTGCAGGGACTTCCGTGATCCAACGAACATCTTGCCTCCATCCTTGGACCAAAACCATGGCTCGCCAAAAGGTAAACGCGGAGGAGCTCCGGAGGCTGAAGAATGCACGTGAGTTGAGGCGAAAGAGAAGAAACAAGCTCAAGGCAGCAGGAGCATCAGGACCGGACAACAAGGTTAGTGCTAGGGTTTATTGCTTTTCTTTGTCATGTTTTTTTTCTTTTTCTTTTTTTTTTGAGAATTTTCTTTGTCATGTTTTAACAAGTTCTTTCGGGCCTTGTTTGGATGCGTATGTATCTCCCTCAAACCACATGTGTGGTACGCATCCAAACAAGACCTCAGTATGTGTTATGCTATATATGTGCCAGGGATTTCGGCCCAGACCTGCAGGGAAAATTTTTGTTTGCAGCTCCTGTTTGCGCCACATCTTCATTGCTCATCTAGTTTTTTTTGTTCGACTACATATAAGCGGTGGCCCAAAGAAGAGTTCTAGAATTATGATTTAGTAATCAATATTTTCTAATGTCGACCAAAACTTAGTCTGTTTATATATTGGTTACGTACATAAGTTGAAGCACATCAAGTATTTACGCCTTTTATTCGAAACTGCTTCTCAGATTTTCATTTTTATTTCCTTCCGTCATAATTTTACTATTCTTCTGTCCCTTTTTTGCTTGTGTCGTCATTATCTTTTTCACAAAGCTAAGATTAATTTCTTCTTGTTGTAGGGAGAGGATGTTTGTGCGATTTGTGACGATGGTGGTGATCTAACTTGGTAAGTGTAACCATTATAAAGTTTCACTGATATACTTCCTCTCCTTTACATGGATAAATATCATATATATTCAGAAGCAATGTGTAACGAAATCCTAGTTCCGTTGCTTAATAATACTAATTAATATCCCTTTTCTGCTGGATTTTTTTAGCTGCGAAGGTTGTTGTCAGAGGGCTTTCCATCTAGATAACAAACATAATTGCATCAAAACACTTGGGCTAACTATAGAAGAGGCTAAGGTATGTCGTGTGTTTTAGTTGCGACTTCTTTAAGTTTACTCTTTACTTTTGTATATCTCTAATAAAATTAACAGAGTTGCTCCATTTTTCTCATTGATAATTCAGAACATAATCAAGGAGCAAGATTTTTTATGCAAGAACTGCCAGTACAAGCAGCATCAGTGTTTCGTTTGTGGATCGTTGGGGTCTTCAGATGACACATCATCACAACCTGAGGTAAATTTGATCACGTTTATTTTGCTGAAACCTAGTAACTTTTACTAATAAAGAGGTGAAACAATTCCTTTCCTGGATCTTATTCTGATCTCTGCATTGCTTGCCAGGTATTCCAATGCGAGCATGACGATTGTGCACGCTTTTACCACCCAAAATGTGTTGCTCAAATGCTATACCCAAATAGCGACCATAGCCAAGAGCTTTTTGAGCTCCAGGTCGCTGCCGGAGAGGCATTCTCCTGTCCTATGCATGAATGTATTGTGTGCAAGGAAGTAGAGGATAAGACTAATGAGAGTATGCAGTTTGCAGTCTGTAGACGCTGTCCAACTGTTTACCACCGGAAGTGCTTGCCAAGGTCTGTTTCCCATGTGGTATACATAATATACTTGGAGATATATGCAGGAGACTTTTTTTTTGTAACAGTTCGTATACCTTTTTGCAGTGATATTCTTTTCGAACCGAAGAAAGGTCCAAAGGGTGCCATGCGAAGGGCGTGGGAGAACATGATTCCAGATCGAATTTTGATATTCTGCATGTATGCTAATTTCCATATACCTTCATCACTCATGTTTAATTACCCCACTTTTGTTTGGCCCTCCAGCGTTACTGAACTTTGTTAACCTTTTTTTTTTTACAGGAAGCATGAGATCGTAAGGGAACTACAAACTCCTGCAAGGAATCATATCATCTTTCCTGAAGCCAAAGTGCTGAAAACGTTTCAAGCTGCACCCATGGAACAAGATATGCCTGACCAAAACGAGGCGCCTGACCACTGGTTGCCGGAGCAAACCCACTCGTCGCCTCCACCGGCTGCAAGAGACCAGAATCAGTGCTGCTGCTCTAGCCCTTTCGACTCATTTGCTCCAAGTTCCTTGTTCATGCATCCGCATCCAGGCTCCTGTGGTTGGCTCGATGATTGACTATACAACCTATCTGCCCCTTTTTAGAGGGAAAAACAGCTGTTAGCTGTTACAGGCCCTTTTGCAAACAATTGCAAATAGACAAGCTCGTGTTGGATTGGATACGAGAACACCTGGATTGTCACCGTTGAGATCTCGTGTTAGGACTTTTGTACCACACACTCGAGGTGTGTTGAACGACTAGGATAGTTCATGCCTAACATGTATATACAGAAAAAAAAATTCCTTTGCTTATACTAACCTTGTTACCATGCCCAAAACACATGAAGGGGTTTGGAAACGTAGTAGACAAATATATACACTCTACATCCCATAAAAAAGTCATTCTCGTTTCATGTATAAAAGAAATAATTAATACTTATGTTACATAATTAATTAGTTAGTATTATTACGTAGGTCATTGATATATTTTTATAATAAACTTATTTGAAGATATAAATGTTGATAATATTGTCTCAATACCTAGTCAAACTTAGAACTATTTGACCAACACAAGTCTCATAGTGTCTCTTTTTATAGGACAGAGGGTTGATTGGAGTGTACTTTACAATTTTACATCTGTCAACAGGAACTTGTATTGATCACTAGGGGCTCTAGGCCGAATGTAAGTACACATTCCCTCTCCTATCCAAAATAGATTTTTTGAAATAGTATTATTTAAGTAGATAATTACAAATCTAGGTACTAATTACAAAAATTACAAAATAGCACCCTTTCAGCACTTGGAAAGCTAGTAATAAGGGACTAATATCCAAATTGGGAGCCGATAGCATCGATAAGTGGTGTCATGTGGTGACTCGAATCCTACTTGGACTAGGACTTCAAGAGAGGTGTGCTATTAGGATTTCTAGTTCTATCAGGACTTCATTGTAGAATCATTCTAGGAGAGTAGGAGTAGAACTCCTAACTGGATGTACGAAGATCTTGGAGGATACTATATAAATGAGGCATATGGGGGCATAGGCATTAACGAGAAGCCAACACAATGGTCTCATCGAAGGCTTGCAAGGAGCAATTAAGAGCACTTAAGAAGTCTAGGCTAGACATCTCTATTTCACTAGATTCTTGTATAGGCAAGAATCAGTGGGCACTAGAGGGTCCAGTGGGGTTGTGAAAGGATCAAGATGCCGAAGAGGTGGGGTGAATTGGGCTCCTCTTAAAATTCTAAGCGGAAACTAAAACCTATTCAAATGCCAATTATCTCATAGTGCCTACAAGTGTGAAATCTAGCTATGCAAGATAAACAAACTAGACAACAAAAGCATCATCATGAATTGAGCAAGTGCAAAGAAAGTAATTCTTGAAAGTAATTGCAAGACAAGGAGAAGGAGAAAGCTAAGGGAAAAGAAATTTGACACGTCGATGTTTTGTTGAGGTATCGAGAAGTCGACACTCCCCCGTAGTCCTCGTTGGAGCACCCACGCAAGGGTATTGCTCCCCCTTGGTCCGTGCAAGGACCAAGTGCTCTCTCCAGGATGATTCTTCGCCGCTCCGGCTCAGTGAAACACCCACAACCGATCACAAGTGTATTTGGGCCCTCCACAATTACCTCCGGATGGTCAGCAAGCCTCCGATCGCCACCAAGTCATCTAGGTGTTGTCAATTACCAAGAGTAATAAGTAGCACTACTACAGAATTTATTAACCGTGGCGGTTAAAATGGATTAACCGTGGCGGTTATTCCAACCGCCACAGATCAATAGCCACTGTTAATAGGGGTATTAACCGTGGCGGTTATGTTAGGTCAACCGCCATATTAACCGTGGCGGTTTGTTATAGCAACCGCCACCGTTAATGAATATTTACCGTGGCGGTTTCTTATAGCAGCCGCCGCGGTTAATATTTTCCAAAAAAAACAAAAAAATGTATTTTTAATTTTAAATTGGATTTTAAAACATTTTTCTCAAATTCAAGCACAGATTATATAAGAGAACATAAGCATATACATGAATGTGTTGTCTTGTTCCAAGAGATGAACCGATCGATATCACAAAGTTACAACAAGTTCATTGTTCAAAAGCATTTCCAGCAGTAAACAAGTTCATTAAGCAAGTTCATTACAACAAGTTCATCTAATCGAAGATGTCTGGCATCTTGTAGTCAGACATGTCTAAACCGCTGGTTCTCCAATTGGCTAGCACGGTACTGAGGTAATGCCGCTAGCGCGTTGCCCGTGTAGAAGAATTTACCACTCATTTCAGCACATTCATCGGTGACAAACTTACAAATGTCGGTTATTGTGCGAGTGTTGGTCTTTTGAGTCACATTTCGTTCCCTCCACCAATCCGTACCTTTCTTGAGCTGCCGCCAGCTTTGGCTAAGTTTCTGGCATCTTCTAAGGTACTCACAAGCATAGTATCCACACAAGAGTGAGCCTTCAGTTTACTTGGCATACTGCATGTAAGATATACGTATGTAGCAGTAAGTAGTAGTATGGTTGTAGTAGTGGTAGTAGGATAGCAGTAGTATGAGTTTTATTACCGAGAATTGTCGCCTTAGCCTCAGTTTTGTGCCCCACTCCTTCTTAACCTTATTGGACCTATGGTCAATGCAGGCAGGGTCTTCCACGTACATCCTGTAAGCGCTGAATGTGCATGCCACTAGTGTCAAACATCAGATACAATCATATACTTCAAGTGCTCAAAAGAAAATATGTGTAGTCACGTACTATCGCAGACATCCTTCAAAATGCTTGTAGCCTCGCATGTGCATGTCCCGCATGGAGTCCAATATGACCGTCATTCCATCCTGAGGAAAGATCATGAATACAATCCAATGCCCCGTGACGTCCGTGCTACACCATTCAAACAATAAGGATCAAAGATCTTGAATCATGGAAAGTGGTCAAGCCAGCATGTATCATTTGGACTTACCCGAACTGGTGAGCGGCAAGGATACACCCTTCTCCTTTGAGCTGCTTCATGGCATTGAGAATGTAGTGTCCCTTCTTGTACTTGATATCGCCTCGCATCAAAGTTATGGCCTCCACTCGCTCCATCCCTGTCAAGCTCGCCAGGTTCAAATCCATGTCCATTATCCCGTGGCCAATGATGGCCCTCTCGCTAATATGCATAGGTGATAGGTAAATAACCTTAAGCGACAATTCCTTGCTTACATATGATTGCATTCTGCAAGCACTAGTAGTCGTCATTGCATACGTTACTTCGATCGTAATGAACTTACTTGGCTATAGAGATGCAGAGGTGCAATAACTTACATGGCAAACAGGGTGACTTGGGCGACATCAAGGTCTTTGCACCGCAGCATTCTATGCATGTCGTGGAAGTCAATTCAGAAATAGGCGTCCTCATGTAAGAGGAAGTACTCCTTGGGGACCCTCTGAACGAATTCCTTCATGCCTAACCTCGAAGCATGCATATACCAACGATGGAACCTTCTAATCTCCCACGGTTCCTCGACAAGCTGGCCTAACGACAACATGAACTTGTCATTCTCAAAGTTAGCAGGGCAATCTAGAGACAGAGGCCAAAAGGACGGCGAGGTTTGCTACCTGTTATATTGAGGCAAGAGAAGAGTGTGTTAGTATCATATATATATATATGAGCACACATACTCTGCTGGCGATGTTTGGTTGCCACTAGCTTGTACCTTTGGAACGACGTTGTGTAATGATGCTTTGCTGTCAAGTCCCACACCGCAGTTTCGAGGTCGGTGAGTTCGGGGGGTTTGTCCCCCCTTTTCTTCTGGCTTCTTCGGCGGTGGTGGGCACTCCACTTTCCTCTGGCTTTGAGGCAGTGTTTGGTGGCTCGAACCTTCATCTGTAGTTCGTCCATGTGGGTTGCTCATGTCCAGACGCGGGCTACGTGATGGTCTACTTGGGCTTTGGTGGCCACCAACACCGTCGTCGTTGTCGTCATCACCTGGGCCACCACCTGGGGGATTAGGTGACCGCTGTGAGCTATTTGGCGATGGTGGATCCGGAGGAAAGTGAAGGTTGTCCTTGTTCCATAGCACATGAGTGCCCAAAGCACTTGCGAGGGTCCTGCCTCCCTCTTCAGTGGTGAAATCAAGTTCATCATCCTCGTGGTGATCGTCCGTCCACGCCACAGTGACCTTGGCATACTCGGGCGGGATGGGCTTGCCTAGGAACCTGTCTTCAGGGTTGGGCGGCTCTACCGAGCCCTCCGCCACCTTCTTGTTCCTTCCCGCTCTGCCAAACGGCACCAAGAGGTTAGGACATGCATGAAACTTTTGAAGCTTCATTGCTACTGGTCTGATCAGCTTCTACGCTCGATATGTATTGATGGACACCCTGTTACCCTCTGGTAGCGTTTCACCAATGATGTGTAATATGTCATTGAAGCCTGTGTTGGTTATCCCATGGCGAGCCTTGCACATCAGCATCTGGTGGACAAAACGCAACGTCGTGCAATGCTTTGGACATTCACCGCCGTCCGGGTAGAGGAGATCAATTGTTGCCTGTTTCATCTCCTTGAAATTCTCTAGCCACTTTGGATTGCCAAACAGAACATCGTCATGGTCCTGACGATTAGCAATCTCCTCAAGAAGCTCTGCATCCTCGGGTCACAGCGTATCAATCATCGGGTCACCATCGTTCCCAGCACCATCATCATCGTCTTGTAGCAGATCAGCAATAGTGATGTAGTCACGACTCTCATCATCCATGCTCGGTCTTGCAGTGGGTTGTTGGTATCCTCCATCGCCACACGCCACTTTGGATGTCGTCGACGAGGTTCCCCCATGTTTATTGGCGACACTCGGCTCTTTCTCACCGTGAAACTTCCACACAATGTACTTTGGATCCTTAATGAAACCATATCGTACAAGGTGTGATTGCACCACTGCATCTTTCTGGGCAAACTGATTCTTGTAGTCATTGCATGGACAAACCATGAGCTCCCGATCTAGACTGAGGCGATGCTTCTGCGCAACGAGCATGAACTTCTTTCTCACATTTTCTAGGAAAGTCAGTTCCATCCTCGATGACTGGTACATCCACTCAACCCTGTGCTTCATAACCTTTCAAACGCACAAAAAATCAAATTAGCATGCTCTAGATCTACTATTCTCTCTCCTCTCATTTAGATCTAGTAAAAAGCACACAAATCATCCAAAAAAGAAAAAACCAAGTGTTAGAGAGTAAAAGTCAACGTCTTGTGGTGCCACCCTTCACCAAATCCAAGGGCAAAACCTCTCCAACATGTGTGTAGCTCTAGATCTCCTAGTCTCTCTCCTCTCCATTGGATCTAGATCTAGATTAGGGAAAAGCACCCAAATCATCAAAAAGAGAGAAAACCGAGTGTTGGAGAGTAAAAGTCAACCTTTTGCGGTGCCAGTCTTCACCAAATCCAAGGGCAAAACCTGCCCCTCAAAAAGTGGTCAATTTGATGGTTTTGAGCTCAAAACCATCAAAAATGGAGAAGGATCCGCGAGGAAGAAGAAAGGGGGCAGCTGTATTTATACTACAGACTTAACCGTGGTGGTTAACTTAATAATAACCGCCACGGTTAATAGCCATTAACCATGGCGCTTAAATAACATCAACCACCACGGTAGATGCATTAATCGTGGCGGTTATTTAACAGTAACCGCCATGGTTAATAGCCATTAACCGGGGCGGTCAGATTATACCAACCGCCACGCTTAATGCATTAACCATGGCGGTTGTGAGCCCTAGCCGATGGCTTTTCTGGGCACTCATTAACCGTGGTGTTTTTTGCTTTTAACCGCCACGGTTAATAAAACCCATGTGTTGTGCAAAATAAATTCTGTAATAGTGTAGGAATCTCTCACTTGACTAAAGCTAGTCTAATAAGGAAGATGGATGCACACTTGTCACACCCTAATCCGCTGATGAGGTTCTAAACTTGGATTCTCAAATCTCAATCACCTCACTAGGCTCTTGCTCTCCCTTTCACTCTCACAAGTTCTCTCAGCTAAATAAATGGGCAAAAGGGCTAGTATGGACGATTTGGATAAGTATAAATACCCCAACCGACCAACTAGTCGTTACTCACAAAAACTCTTGTCTGCGTCACTCCAGACCGGACTAGTGCGGGTTGTCCGGACCAATTCACACTGGTTCGGACCCCACAGAATCAATAGCCCTTGGTCCAGATTCGGTCCGGAGCCAAAACCCTCACTTAGAACCTTACTGGATCGATCTAGACCATCACCATTGGTCCGTACCCTCTAGTCCGGACTCAGTTCAGAGCCCTTTCACTCGTTGTGTACCTATCTCGGCACCTCTGGATCATCTTCATTGGTCCAGACCCAATGTTTCCAGAGTCCGGATGCTCTCTGACTCAGAGTAATCCCTGGGCAACCGGACAAATGTCAATTGGTCCAGACCCCTCTGAGTAACTAGTTCGGGTGCTTTTTGAGGCTACACCAAAACTCACATGACCTACATCATTTTAACTCATCTGGAACTTACCTGAACTAATATGGCTACTTTGCAGCAATGAGTTCACTACTGCAGAAACCAAAATCAGTGCCGGTTCAAAAACCCCTTCAGTGGCGGTTTTTGAACTGGCACAGCCATTTCGGCAGTGATGAGGCCATGACATCACTGTCGGTTATGCCAAACGGGCAGTGATGGCACAAGCATCACTGCCGGTTCATGTTACCAACCGCCAGTGATGCTTGAGCCATCACTGCCGGTTTGTTTCACCAACCGACAGTGATGCTTGAGCCATCACTGTCGGTTTTAATTGAACCGGCAGTGATATTATTTTTTAAAATTACATTTTATTAATTGTTTTTTTTCATTTGGGGTTTAGGGTTTAGGGTTTATGGTAGAGGTGGTGGGGTGGGAGGTCGTGGAGGTGTTTGCTATCAAACCATTTGATATCAATGTGAATTGAAGGTGGTTGTGGACCAGCGACAATACAAACCCATCACACATTTATAATTATTATTACAAAACATCGAACCAAAACTTAAAGTATCGAATTAAATGTCGCATTACAATAGCCTTTCGAGGCAGTCTTTTCCGTAGTTCTTCTTGAAGGTCTTACTCTTCACAATGGCTAGAGATCCTTGCCTATACACTATCTCGTCCAGAATAAGAGCCGCTATCTCCTCTTGAAATCATTTTATCTCAAAATCTAGCAACCTGTTGTGCTTCTATTCTTTGCACTGTAAATTGATACAAGATGATATTGAGATGCACATACGTAAGACAAAACAATAGAATTAAAATGAGACACATACGTACCATAGAATCTTCGATTCCTAGTTTTGCACCAAAGTAGCAAAGTGTTGCCCACATCACATAGAACCCACATTCGTTGTTCCCCATTGGTTGATCTAGGGTCCTGACCCCTTCATATACTGCACTTTGAATGGGGCTCTCCATTTCTTTTGCATCCTAGGCTCCACATTTTTCCAATCAGGTAACGCCTTCATTCTATGTGACAATGTAAATGAAGTGTGAAGGCTGAGGACATTAATTACAATATCATATGTGATTGAAAAGTGTTGTGATATTGAGTTCACTTACTTATTTAGCATTGTGACTAGGGGTCGATAAGATTAAGTGGCTTCTTCTTTGAGTCCCACACCTCGATAGTTGAATCTTTAATACTTGTATCTATGAAGACATAATGGTTGCTGCAATCACAAAGTCCATGTTATTGAATGACATATCAAGAAAAAAAACACTTAAGTAAGGGTCGAGAATACATACTCGCAGTTGTAGGTTAGCAGTGCGTTTGATTTTTGGACTGAGAACATTCTTTCAAACTCAATCTTCAAACTTTTTGATACATAGGGATCTGTGAGACCGGCTTTGCATGTTGTCTCATTTACCAAGATGGGGTCCAGGAAGTTAAAATGGCTCTTTCGCTGTTTAATGCATAATTTTGCCATACACATGCAAAATAAACATGGATATATTCAAATGCAGATCACGTAGTTTATTATAACGTTGTTAGGGTATGGTACTTACAGAGTCCATAACATCATAATCTGCGCATCCAGCGAGCGTCGTTGAAAGATTTGAAAGAGGTCTTCATAATAAATAGTATGAACAGCTTCTTCAAGATGATTAAAAATCAGACAGGAAGGGATGCATACTTCAAAGGTTGCATTCTTGTCTTTGCTGTTGTTACTATCTATGATATAATAATCATGCAACTATCGCATGTTTGTCGGCAAATTTCTATACTCTTCTTGGCTGGCGACCATAGGCTTGCCTAGTTCAAACTTGTATACAACCGTGGCGTTTTGAAATTCGGTTTTTCCGTAATAGAGATTTTTGGCCTCCTCCATGCTTATATTCAATTCCCTGGACAAGTTCTGTATCTGTAGCAAATCGGCGGTGTGTATTTCTCTAGCTCTTTCTTGATTACCCTTATTTTTGCTTTGCCTTTCAAATTGGCTCTGTGATAAGTACTCGGGTATATAAGCTAATCGTTCAGACAAGGCAAGTTTGGCTGCCTTTTCTGCAATATGAGCTCATAGAATCTCGTCCTTAGTCGGCGACGGCTTCTGCCTTTTACTATTCGTTTTGGGATCTTTATCAACCGAAGCTGATGACCTCTTCTGATGCGAAGTCGAACCTGATCTAATGCTAGGCCGTCGAGATCCCAGTCCTGAGGACTTTGAAGCTGGTGGAGGAGGAGGAGTCTTCTCCTTTGGCGGTGGAGAAGGAGTCTTCTCCTTTGACGGTGGAGGAGGTGTCGGTGGATCTTGACGAGGAGAGAAACCTCTTGGCGGAGGCGACCGGGATGATTCACTGTCATCATCATCATCCGAAGATGGCTGGTCCTCTAGCTTGATGAAGCGTTTGCGCCAGGCGTCATGAGTGCCCAAGTTGTGAACTAGACGCGGCCTATCTTCCTCCACTGGGAAATCAATATGTATCTTATTGTACTTCTTGTCCAATATCTTATCAATGCTGACCCTGGCATACCCGAGTGGTACTGGCTTGCCATGAATGATGTTCTCTCCTCTAGGAAATGCTTGTTCGACCGCCACCTTGTCTTTGGTTCACTGCTGATGGATGTACAACCTGACATTCACAGGTTCTTTGATGTCGTCCACCGGATGAGGAGCATTAACCTCTTCGTCGTCAGGCATAGGGGTTGAGCCACAGCTACTGCGGCCCTTGCCGGGCATTGGGCTATTCAAAGCTGGGATTGCATGCGGTCCTTGACTCGAACACATGGTTTGCATAGCGCTCGCCACTTGAGCAGCTATCCGTGCTTCCATGCTCTGTTCTAGCTCCTCTCGCATCCTTTGGAACTCCTCTTCTCTTTGCGTTCTAGCCCTTGCCCGGCTCCTATAGGAAGCGGATTCACCTTCAAATGCTTTCTCCCAAGGAATTACCCCGGCTCCTCTAGTGCGACCGGGGTGCTCCTTGTTTCCAAGTGCTTGCGTGAGCACGTCATTTTCTCTATCAGACTTGCGAGCCCCTCTATTCACTTCCTCAGTGATCGTGGAAATCTTCTGTAGGAGATCGGTGACGGGTTCAACTCTAGTGGAAAGGCTCCCATCAGCATTGTATTGTGCCCCCTTGCGAGTAGGTAGTTCACTGATCTGGGCTGCCAATCGCTTGTCTGCGGCGTAACGCCGCTCCGCTCTAGTTCATCGACTCGGGCGTCCCATTCCAGAATCTTCCTTACATACACACGCGATCCTAGGCGGTGAGGATTATTTGCCCTAAGCGAGTTTGCTTTATTTCTTTCGCTTGCTGCCTTGGCCTCTTCGGATATCTTGTAAGCCTTGAACTCCTCCCAGAAGTCCATCTGCTTGCTGAATTCACCTCCCGCAAAATTCGGTTCTTTTTCTTCCTTGATAAGCTTGTGCAACTTTCCCTTGAAATTCTTGAAGGAGTGACCCATGATTTCCTTGGCCTTCTTCTTGACTATCGCCTCATCACAATCATTAGGGAAAGTGAAATACCCTTTGAGCTTGTTCCAAACTAGTTCCTTCTCACTTTCTGGAACCCTCCATGGGTCTTGCTCACTGCCATTCCACTTCCTGTATTTGATCGGGATGAAGTCCCTTACAAGTGCCCCAATGGTACTCTTGTATGGGCCTAATGCTTTAATAGGCTCCACCGGCTCCCCTACTTGGTCGAACTGAGAGATGTGCCAGCGTCTACTTGTCTAAGGGAGCTTTGTTGCACCACACTTGGTCCTGCTGGTACCCTCACCAATACTTGGACCTTCCGGCGAAACCTGCTTCAAAATTTATAAATAAGTCCCCATCAAACTTTTCTGGCTAGCTCTACCGTGTTTTTAGGTATGACCTAAGTTATTACCTCGTCTCCTTGTTCTAGGTTCAGCATATGGCTAGGGCTCCATGGTCTTTGACCCCTTGCTAGTTGTCATCAGCTCCTTGGTCACGTTCAGCACCGCCACCACTAGTTGGATCCTGTGGCGCTTCGGTCGTAGGGCGACGGGTGGTGAATCGGCGCTTAATTGTCATGTTTCTGGACATGAATTTCGATTATTGGTATTAGCTCATAGGTAGATAGACTCAGACATTTCATTATTTAGACTCATGTCATAAGTCATGCTATAAACAAATTGTGCTAAAAGTATATACAAGGATATTGGTATTAGCTCATAGGTACAAGTCATGCTATGTCACAATATAAAGCCATGTATATATGATATAAAATTTTGCCATCTATCTATAAGTCATGCTATACATCAATATGAATATGAATATGAATCATGCATCTCCACAAAATGTGCCTCCACAAAATATAGACAAGTATATAGATTAGTCATGAAATTTGCCATCTATCTATAAGTACTATACATCTCTCTATCTCTCTAATCTCTATCTCTCTGTCTCTCTAATCTCTATCTCTATCTCTCTTTATCTCTCTAATCTGCATCTCTCTCTATCTCTCTATCTCTCTAATCTATCTCTATCTCTATCTCTATCTCTATCTCTATCTCTATCTCTATCTCTCTAATCTATCTCTATCTCTATCTCTCTCTCTATCTCTCCCTCCTCCTCTCCTCCTCTATCTCTCCCTCCTTCCTCTCCCTCCTTCCCTTTTCTCTCCCTCCTTCATATCCTCATCTATCTCCATGCCAAGCAAGCAAGAAAAAGCAGGGCAGATCCATGTACACATTTCATCGAACACCTTCGGTGCGTGGACATGGAGCTCACCGGGTGGAGGTTAGGGCCGGATTTTGCGCTCCTGTACGTGCTCCTGCGCTCCTGTGCTCTGGGCGGCATGTGCTCCTGCTCCTGTGCTCCTGCAGCATGGACGTGGCGGCCTGCGATGTCGTGACAGCTGGCAAGGTCCTGGGCGGCGTTGAGCAGAGCGGCTACCGGCGTCAAGCAGAGCGGGCGGCAGCGGCGTGCAGTGGCGGCGGCGTGCAGCGGCGGCGACGTGCAGTGGCGGGAGCTCCTCGCGGCGTCAAGGTCGTCGAGGTCCAGGGGCAGCGACGACGTGCAGTGGCGAGCTCGGGCTCGAGCAGAATGCCTAAGTGTGGAATGGGTGTGCGTCTGAAATTTTCGAACGCGCGCCACTTCTTTAAATAGGGTGGCTCATCAGTGCCGGTTCTTATTACAAACCGGCAGTGATATCCCATATCACTGCCGGTTTGTAATAAGAACCGGCAGTGATGACTCCGCATCACTGCCGGTTGGTTATTAGAACCGGCAGTGATATGTGATTTTTTTAAAAAATTTGCCCTATGCTTTAGAATTCAAATTACTCCTGATTTTTTAATATAACTTGAAAAATTCCAAGCATAGAAGTTGTATAATTTTTCATTCTCTACAACTTTTGCTGAAGGAGCATATTCAAATTCTTTATAGTTTTTGAATTCCCTTTTGAATTTGAATAAGGGTTTAAAATTCAATTACCCCCTTTCTAATTACTCCAAAAATTTGAATAGAAGTTGAAAATCTTCCAAAATAGCTTTTGCTAGTTTTGAGGAGTTCTAGATTATTGCTTATACACTCAAGGTCTAATTCTTTATATTTTTGAATTCCCTTTTGACATGGCATACATCAATCAACAATGTGGTACAACTCAACAATCTCTACAAATTCATATGACCTCAAATTACTAAAACAACATTTCATTAAGGATTACATAGATTATGATACTCTGACTATTCACGGTGCAGGCACGATGATGGCCTCATCATGATCACTCCGGAGGTAAGCAGGTTTGTCACCCTCTTCAAGGACATGTAGGGTAACGTCCGCCCCAAAAGGAGCCATTTCTTCATAACCTTTGTACTCTTCTTCGTCTGTCACTCCGTCGACACCGACAATCTTCCTTTTTCCTTGCAATACTACATGTCGTCTTCCATTTGTATTGTTATCCCTTGCATAGAAGATTTGCAAAACATCCTTTGCAAGGACGAAGGGGTCATCTCTGTATGTGGTCTTGGATAGATCAATGGTAGTGAACCCATCCTTGTCGGTGTTGATTTCATTCAGCCGGACCCACAGACAATGGAAAAGAGCAGCTTTCAACTGATGTCCATAGTCTAGCTCCCATATCTCCTCTATGAAACCATAGTATGTTGCCACCACCGTGCCGTACTCATCGTGGGCGTCGAAACGAACACCACTGTTTTGGTTGGTGCTCTTGCCGTCCTGTTTTTTTGTGTAAAATGTAAAACCATTTATTTGATATCCTTGGTACATCATTATCGTAGTCGAAGGTCCGGGGGCTAAGAGATCGAGCTGACATCCCATCACCCTTCCTAACCTTTGGCGTCGAAACCAGTCACCGAATTTCTCTTTATGTTTTTTCTCAAACCGAGCCTGTGACCTACCGATGTGCTTATTTTGCAGAAACTGCTTGTGCTCATCAATGTATGCCATCACACCGTCGGCTTGCTAGAGAACAGCGAAGTGTGCTTGTCTGAAGGAGACCACTTCGTCTATTTTGACAGCTTTCTCACCTATTATTCCTTTGTCCCCTAGTCTTCCATCGTGATGAGATACAGGAACTCTGATCCGCTTGATGTCCAGATAATATGTGGAGAACTCAATAGCCTCCTCTGTTGACCATCCTTCTACCATGCTCCCTTCTGGTCTGAATTTATTCCTAACATACTGCCTGAAAACTTTCATCAGCCTCTCGAAAGGAAACATCTGGTGTAGGTATATTGGGCCAAGGGCTTTTATTTGATCCATAAGATGAACAAGTAGATGCACTGAAATGTCGAAGTAAGTCGGTGGGAAATGCATCTCAAGCCTGCATAGAATCTCGGCTATCTCCTGCTTCAGGTGGTCTAGCTTGCCCACTTCAATGACCTTTTCAGAGATCGCGTTGAAGAACGAACACAACTTTATGATTGGAGCGCGGACCTTGTCAGGGAGGATACCTCGTAGGGCAACTGGGAGCAGCTGAGTCATTATGAAATGACAGTCATGGGCCTTCATAGAACCATAGTTAAACTTAAGTTCTCTCATGTTAACTAGCCTCTTCGGTTCCCACAGTAGCCACTCGGTACTTTGAGATCATTGAAGAAAGAAATAAGCATTTATTTTTCCTCCATTTTCAGTGTCCATGATGCCACCGGAAGTTTCAAGTGGCCATCCTCAAGAGTTACTGGGTGCAACTCCTTCCTGAGGCCCAGGTGTTGCATGTCCAAGCGTGTCGCGAGAGAATCCTTGCTTGTTCCCTCAGTGTTCATCAACGTGTTAAGTGTGTTACCGCACACGTTTTTAGTTATGTGCATTGGATCAAGACAGTGACGTACACTCAAAAGTGGCCAATAAGGTAGTTTCCAGAAGATTGATTTTTTCTTCCAGATACTATCGGTTGGTGCAGGTACTGCCCCTTCCCCCTTCTCAAGGACAACATTTGTGAGTTTGCTTAATTGGTGAAGCATCTGTTTCTCGTCTCGATACTTTGGAGGTCCACGTTTCTCAGTTGTCCCATTAAAATCTTTTGTATTCCTGCAGTAAGGGTGATCACGGAGTAGGAACCTACGGTGTCCCATGTAGACCATCTTCCTATTTTCTGGTAGATGTGTAGCATCAGTCCCGTCCAAGCACTCGACACACCAAGTGTATCCTTTTGTCTTCTCTCCAGACAAGCAACCTCGCCCTGGTAGGTCGGTGATTGTAACGATAAATACAACCTTTATCGTGACATGTTCTTTTTTGTACTCATCCCAAACATCCTTCACACCCGTCTCCCACATCTGTAGTAGTTCATCGATCACTGGTTCTAGAAGCACATCGATATCATTACATACATAGCCAGGATTAGTAGTGACATCTGGACATATGACCGTTTCATACATAGCCAGGGTGGAAGGTTGTATATACATAGCGTCACTGGCCAAGTGCTATGATTGGTTCTAACCCGGTCAAATGGATTCATCCCATCTGTGCTCAAAGCTAACCACAGATGCCTTACCTCTCCACGGATGTTCTTATAGAACATAGTGTTGATAGTCCTCCAGTCCGACCCATCGGCGGGGTGCCTCAACATTTAATCTTTCTTTCGCTCTTCGCCATGCCAACGCAACAGTTTGACTGACTTTGCATTTGCAAACAACATGTGCACTCGTGGAGCTATAGGAAAATATCACACGGACTTGACCGGCCCTCCTCTGGTCTTGCTTCCTTCATTTGATGGCCCTTGCTTGTATCGGAGAGTTTTACACTTGGGACATGCATCCAAGTCTTTGTATTTCTCTCCACGGTACAATATGCAGTCGTTGAAACACGCGTGAATTTTCTCAACCTCAAGGCCAATTGGGCAAATCATTTGCTTGGCCAGGTAAGTCTTTTCTGCTAACTCGGTACCCTTCGGTAATAGTTTATGAAGTATATCTAATAAGTTATCGAAGCCTTTATCACTCAACTCATTCGTTGATTTGAACTCCAATAGCATGATGTTGGCTTCCAGTTTGCTTATTGGACAGGTTGGATACAATGGTGTTTTTGCATCCTTTCTCATGGTCTCCAGTTTTTTGAACTGTGAAGCATTAAGGAATCCCTCATGCACGTCATGTAGAAGCTGTGAAATGCCATCATTTTTCTCTGTGTCGTCAGCTAATGTATTCATAAATACATCATCATTGGTAGGCACATGTTCCTCTGTGTAATCATGAACATGCAATAATGCATTCAGGGATACACTAGACATGGGCACATCATCATTGCTTTCTGGTGCAACATTTTGACCAACCTCCCCATGCAAAGTCCAAATCGTGTAGTTCCTCATGAACCCCCTTGTGATCAAGTGTAATCGTATATGCTCCACGTCGCCCCATTTTCTCGTATTCTTGCAGTCTTTGCATGGACAGAATACAAGATTTGAGTCTCCAGCATTGGCTCTAGCTCGCTTGATGAAATCGTCAATTCCCTTCAAGTACCTTGGGTCTGTACATGATAGATCGTACATCCACCCTCGAACCATGTCTGTATAGATAAAATGAGCAGAGCAGAGGAAACATAGAAACATATTAATAAGAGCCTTTCTGAACAATATTCTTCGATATAATTTGAATTTGGTCGCGCTATAAAAAGTGAGACAACAAATAAATAACAATGGATGCATGGAGTATTAAATGTAAGTATTAAATGCATACATGGAGTATTAAATGTAAGTAATAAATACCGAATCTATTCCACATCCCATCAAATCTTTAAATGCATGCATGGAGTATTAAATATAAGTAATAAATATAACTAATTACAATTTTTATCCATAATTTTGAGACGAATCTTTCGAACCTTGCTACTCAATGATTGGACAATAATTACCCAATAAAAACAAAGTGCAATAATTTTTCTAAGTAATTTAGGATCTAAAAGCTACAAAAAATGGACATAAATTACAACAACCCTCTTCTTGATCATGAAAAATAGCATAGCTCTAAACTATGGATTTACACACAAAAATAATGTAAACCAACAATTCTAAAAAAATATGCTTGTTACTAACCAAGAGTAAGAAGATATGAGGATCCAAGAGTGAAGAGGAGCCAATAATGGAGTTTAAGAAATCTACCAGCTGCAACAATGGAGAGAGGGAGCTCCTCACGCACTGTTCTGTACTGTTGGGGCAGAGGTGGGAGAGGAGATCGTGTGCTTTATACTGTACACAACATCACTGTCGGTTCTAGCCACGAACCGGCAGTGAAACTCCTCATCACTACCGGTTGGTGGCTTGAACCGGCAGTGATAGGGCCGAGAAGCATCACTGCCGGTTCAAGCCACGAACCGACAATGATAATAAGTTTCACTGCCAGTTCAGCCCCTGCCCCCAATAATTGGGGGCCTGTCAGAGCATGAACCGACAACGATGAAGCATCACTGTCGGCCCAAACAAAACCGACAGTGATGGGCCGACAGTGAATGTCTATTTTGTAGTAGTGGTTAAAATAGAACACATGATTGTCTTTTTTTTTTTTCTGTTCTCACTCTTTTCTCTGTTCTTTCCAAACGATCAGGTAGCCACTAACTTTACATTTCATGTTTACTGAGAACACGATAGAAGGCTAGAGATTACAGCCTCAAGAGATATATGCAGTTTTTGTCTTTGTCTGAATAGTGCTTCTTAGGTAGGGTAATAATCATTTTCTTTATTTAATTAGTTAATTTGCATGGTACGAGAAATTTATGTGTCCTTCACTTTTCTATTTATTCATTTACATCGATTTGGTCATCTACCGCTAGAGTTTCCTACAAAGTCTAACTTTTTCTAGGAGCACACATCATTATATGTTCTTCCTTTACCAATAGCATAATTGTTTGTTACCATTTAAACTTTTGAGGCTTTCCAAGAGGCCGTATATGAATGCTATACGATGCAAAACTACTTCTTTTCTAACCCATGCTAACGTTTCTACCCCGTGAGACTCTGCTTTTCAATTTTGGAATGGGGATAGTTTGAAATTCTGTTGAAATAGGCAACCGTTTACTAAAATTTTATACCTACTACCATCAACATATTTCCACTACAATTCATGACATGGAGGTTAATGCACATACCTGTATACACCAATGTTGGTTATCATCCGCTGCAAAACTACTTGGTGTAGAATTTTTTAGTTGCCCTCTCACACTTGTATTGCATCTGCTATACAAGCCTCAAATTATTTTCTATTCGTTCATGAAGAATGTATTATTATTACTTTAGGAAAAGTCATGATCCTTTGCATTTCCATTATTGCTGAGATTGTTTTCAAATGTGAATTCTTTCACTATGCCATGGCAACTAAAATAGGACTATTTGTTCTGATATTTTAGTCAGAATGTTACCAATCTGGAAACAGAAAAACAGACCTAATTAGATGGATATAATGAAATTCCAGAAGTTGTAGGTCCACAACAATGTGCTTGGATAGACAATATTATTTTGATTGTAACATAAGAACTTACTATGTCACCTTTTCTGCTACGAGGAACAAAAGATAATAAGATAGTTGAATATTGGCCTACATTTTTACATTGTTAATAATGATTATCTTCTGTTTTTTTCAGATGCCAAGTACTTATGATCTCAAATTCACTGTTCATTTGGCCATATATATGTGTGCTGAGTATGGAATACCAGTCCGAAGACAATAATTTGATTATTTGCCTTATTTTCATGTAATGGTTTCCATTAGTTTTTTATTCTCTCTTACCAAACAGTGCATAAGTGTATAGCGGGGATGCACAAATCAACCCACTCAGCATGAGCCGGCGCAGTGGAACGTGCCAAACTACTTAGTTATTGTTTAAATGGCTACATATTACTTGTTCATACTAATGTAAATGGACAAGAAACTCACCATCACTATTTTGTGTGGATTATGGCTCGTTGTGGTGCTTTGGACTGCCTAGGCATCACGACGCACCCATGCAGCCGATGTTGTGTGTAAAATAATTGATATATTGATTAGGAAAAAATGATATTTAATTAAGTGTAACATAATGATGTATGTTTACTTGTTATTGTTGCAGAAATCTAATAATCACAACATGTTATGGTTTTAGAAATAAAATATTTGCTACTTGTATATATGATTTTATCACTAAATCTGTTGGAATGCCTACCGTAAAGTCTTATTCGTTCATTCGTATGATTATCAAGAATAATAATTTTGGTTGAATAGGTGCGGTCAAATGCGTTTCCAATTTTATTATTGTGCTACTATAGCCAGAAATAAAAAAATTCCTCCACTATGGGTGTGTCATTGTACAATCATTTTATAAAATTTTAGTTATCTGTGGCTTGTTAGAATAAAGGACATGTTTAGGTACAACCATTTTAAAATCTTAATCATTTGTGGCTGGATGTAATAAAGTATATGTTTGGAACTGTGTTGCTCAATGTTTTCAATTTCACACCACATTTTTGAGCTTAATATATGCTGGTCCACAAACTCTGCTCCTAAAAAAGTACAGTTGTGAGAGCACCTAAATAGATGCTTTAGAAACTCCATGTTTTCCATAGAACTGCTGCATCATAGAGCTTATAGAGCAGAGTTAGTAGTGTAGTCCTAAATAAACCTAAAATATATACAATTTTACTCGACAAGGGTTCATCAGAATTTAAAAAATAGGTATGCCAGCATTACACTAGTTTTTTTGGAACAAGAGGAGTTCGCATCCCTACTGGAAAACTTTTATTAAAACATGAAAAAGTATCTTACAAAGGCCTTACGAATCAAAAAAGATATGAAAGAAAATTTAAAATGTTATATAAAAGAGTGTAGTCATAAATCAATTATGGGATGGAGAAAATTAGCTTGTAGAATAACTAGAGCAAATTCTTTCAAGATCGATTTCGAGCGAGAGACCAAGTGAGGGATGCCTTTGAAAATGACATCATTGCACACCATCTCTAAGGGCAGCACCAATAGAGGCAGTTGTCATCGTTGTCCTCAGAAAAAAATCAGGCACACATCGAGGATACTACCCTTGCTAATCTTTCAATGCAGGAAAATAGCCTTGCATACATCACTTTTCTGATCAAAGTTGTAAAAGATACATGTAGGTTTGACAAACCTGTACCCTTTTTACGGCAACACTGGTTTTCATGGCTCACAATGCGCGTAGAATGGTGGCTCTGTGCTTTTGTCAGACCATGCACTCGTAGCTTTTGTAAGCTCATCTGACACGCTGCGAGGCCAACGCTCTAGTTGACTCGGATGCTGCATGCGGACATGGAGACCGAGGCATACAACAAGGGTGGAGTGTTGGGCATTGCCTAAATGGACCAACACATGGTAACCATAATCGATCTCCATGGTAAAAGTCAAACGAAGCTGATCTCTGAAGGTTTTCCACAAACAAGCATGGGTCCACAAAATTTGGTACCACTAACTGCAGAAAGTTCCAACACGGCGAAGGAAAAGGGCAAAGGAAAAGAAGATGGACTAGGTCCTCATCCAACTATCAAGACAGCATGTTTTGCCTATGGAAAAGGGCAAAGGATTGTAAATTCCTTTGCCAATGGCGTGGGCCGCAGCTCATTCCAAAGCATGCAAGTTTTACCTTCATGTAAAGAGACTACAATAATCCCTTTGTACTAGTTAGGGGCTTTAGAATGTCTTTCCAATGGAGGAGGGACCCTCGGTTAGGACTCTGAATTGGCAGTCTATCTCTTGTATATTATTTATCCCATGCCAGCTGAACCCAGGGTATAGGCACTCTGTTAAAATAAAATCTTGTGGAGATGCTTTTTTTTGCGACAAAAGAAGAATTATATTATATGAAACCTGGGTATATGTTGACGGTCCTTAAATACCAATTCCAACCGTCAACTAAACAAGGAAAAGGATCTATATGAAACCAATAGCTAGAAATAGGGTTTATACGAATAATATTCCACGAGTTTTGGTGAATGTCTGTTTCTATAGGGGGATATCAGGAAATATGGAGGATAGGCCCACATCTAAGGATTACATAGAGATAAGGAAAAACAATAATCTAGAAGGGTCAAGAAGGCGCGGAAAGAAACGAGAGGGCCAGCGGGCCCAGGGGCCGCCCTAGGGCAGGAGTCAACCAGGCTCTGCCTCGTGGACCCTCCCTCCACCGCCTTTGAGGTTTCATCTAAGCCCTTCATTAAGGTCGGTTTGATCCGACGGCTGACGTTCATTTGAGGAGGCTATATAAGGAAGGCCGCCTGACCCTAAGGAGATGACCCAATTTTTATTATTCAATATCCATCTCAAGAGGAGAAGTCCCTGATCAAGCCCTAGAGCCACCACATCAACTAGATCTCTAGTTTAGCATAGCTATATAGGATTAGAACTAGGAGGAGTCAATCTTCGATTGGTTTCCGGATCTATCAAGAGGATTCTTGGTAATTCTCTCTCTAGTCTTCATTGTTCATCATTTGTTCTTCAGTATTATGAATATGACTTTGCTCTACTTCATTATATTGATTATGATTTTACTCTATTCGATTATGTTCTCAATTATATTGTTCTTAGTTTATTATGATTATATACTTGGCGTAGTTAGATCTGAACTATATCCTTGTTTAGGATCGTATAGCGTTTATCCATCAGTACTATGGGTAAATGATAGATATTGTGTAGGCGTGGTGCCTGGACCGTATTTATCTACAATTGTACCCTATATTCTGGATCATGAGGTAGATCGTGGGAGTGACAGTCCTGTTGAGTCCTTTGTATTCCTCCTCCTGTTTATAGGGCAGGCAGAGCGGAACAATTACGGGGAAATGATTGCTATGTCTCTCATCTTCCTTAGTAATCTCACTATGCATGATTATAATCTTATCTCGCCATGATTTCCAAGTATAATTGCACTAATCATAATATGCTAGACTGTATAGTTAAGAATGACTTGGGAAATATCTTTGTAGTTCGTCCTAATTCCATGCTAATGACTTGCTAGAATATCTGTTGAGGTGCTTATCATTATTTTATGTGGCTAATATATGTTGATCAGTATATTTATCTTTTGTCTATTCATTCATTATCTATATCTTATGTGACATTTATCCTGTATTGAGAGAGATAGATGGAAACTCTCCATTACACATGCAGTGATACTCATTACTCATTTATTCCTTAGTATCTCTTCCCAATGGTAAAAATATAAATAACGATACCTGGAATACTCCTGGTTAAAATGCTACATCGGTATAATCTGTGTGCTTGTAGAAAAACATTTATATTTATTAGAAGAGCAAATGCATATTTCAATACCGCATCTCTTTGCCATGCTGGGGATAACAACTTGGCTTAAGTGGCATGAGAGGTGGTTAACTATTTTTGGTGTTGTTATCAGGAATAGAAATTAATCTACTTTTGGTAACGACGTTAAGAGATGTCAACAGTACATCAATATGTTACAAGCACTTTGTATTACAAAATAGTACCCACGTTGTGAATAGCACAACTCAAAACCTAACCTGTTAATCACTTTGCAGTGTTGATGGCCGCACAGCCAAACACTCGGCAAATGGCCTGAGAAGAAATGCCCAATGAACGATGGCCAACGTTCCTGTAGGTGGAATCGAGCATCTTTTTCTTCTCTCTGGTGTCTTCTTTATTCTTGTTTCTGCCACCGAAGAATGAGGAAGACTGATCTGAAAAATATTCTCCCTAGTCTTTCATTATGGTCAGATCTAACCACAACAAAACGGAGAAAAGACCAGAGAAAATTATTCCATGGCGGCGTCATCATCTCCACTTTGATGCCGCCATCCGGGAATAAAAATCTCCATGTCTTCATGTCGATAAAGATGGTGACGTCGAAGTTGTCGCCCTCGTCTTCAACAGAGTCGCCATGGAGAACACAGTTCCACCCTTCTCCTTCACCATTGACGGAGAGGAGGAGTAGATAAACCTCTAATACCAAGAACTTTGGTATGGAGAAACCCTAACCCTAAGGACTCGATCTACTGGATAAACTTATTAAAATCAATGGATCCCCACTCTCTTCAGCCCCTGGCGAGATGCCGGAGGGAAAGGGAGGGGGACCAGCGGTGGTGGATGGCGAAGGGCATGCGGCGGCGGCGGCTACCTTCAGCCCGTCTGTTTTTTACGATAGGGAAATAATGGATCAATTCTAAAAAATATTATCCCTAGTCTTTTATCATTGCCAAATCTAACCACAACAAAACGAAGAAGAGACCGGAGAAAATTATTCTATGGCGGCGACATCATCTCCGTCTTGATGTCGCCGTCCGGAAATAAAAATCTCCATGTCGTCATGTCGATGAAGTTATCATCCTCGTCTTCAATGAAGACGCCACAGAGAACACGATTCCACCCTTCTTCTTCAACATTGACGGAGAAGAGAAGCAGGAGATAAAACTCCAATACCAAAAACTTTGGCATAGAAACCTAACCCTAATAACTCGATCTACTAGAGAAACTTATTAAAATCAATGGATCCCCACTCCCTTCAACCTCCGGTGAGATACCGGAGGGGAAAGGAGGGGACCAGCGGTGGTAGATGGGGAAGACGCAATGGTGGCGGCGGCAGCGGCTCACGCGAGGGAGTTCTGCGGCCCTAGCTATTTTTTTGCTGCACGCACATGCCTATCTGTGCACACGGTGCACCTGCTTGTTCAATCTTGTGGAGATGCTTCGACAGCAGACTTTCAATTTGGACTGTGATGTTTATAACTCCAAACCACCTTACTCCTTAGGTCAGTCTTAATGGGAGTTTCATATGAGTTTCATTTGCATAAAATAGGTTGCCACATAGGCAGTTTTGATGACATGACAATGTATTTAAGAAGAGAGAATAAATGAGTTTCATCTTGCACGATTACCAACTATCTATGAGTCTTGAAATTAAATGTCATGAAACTATAAAATGAAACTATGTATTAAAAGTAAATGTTTCATCTAAATTTCATTATTTTGGAAACAACGCTATGAAACGATCAAATGAGACTGGCCTTAGGCAAGCAAACCATTGGCCAATGCCTTTATTTGGAGGCATTTTGCTATTAATGTTCAACCCCACACCATAAACATGTTTGCGGTACTTATCAATTTGTTTGATCATAGTTTTGGGCAATAGAAAAATGCATATAGCATATTCCCTCCGTCCAAAAAAAAAATATAATTCTAGCTATGAATCTGGACAAGTACAAATTCGTAGCTAGAATTACATTTTTTTTGGGACGGAGGGAGTAAGTTGGTAAGGCAGTAAGACTGCATTGTTATTAGTTGTAACCTACGTGCCTCACTCAAAAAAAAGCTAGCAAACAGCGCTCACACATGGAAACAAGTGGCTAAAAATCAGCTACCCAAGAAATAGAATAAGATGCAATAAAGTCGAAGAGCTCGACGGTGCATATCAAATCGTTCTATAATCTTGAAAGAGAATATAACATACATCAAGAATCCTTCATTATTCCAAATTATACGCTCTCTTTATTAAGGTATTATTACTACTGAAGTACTGACCTGCATGAACAGGAAATACCGAAAAGAAATAGAATAATGAGGGAATGGATTACGCCTTAAGCATTTTACGGTAGATATAAATACACAACCAATGTGCGGTTCTTCGTTTCGTCGGGATTATTGATAATTTATCCCTATATCAACTCCTCCCAAATTTTCCAATGAATTCTACAATGTTCCTGTCTGAACTGCCACCTTGACTCATGGCCCTTTTAGTTTTTTCCTTCCAGTTGATTGCATTTTCCATGTATTCCTTGCTCTTTTCCCCATCCATCACTTCTCTAACACACCTCTCCACCTCATCCTTCCTGACGACTCCCTCCACATCGGGTCGTGCTCTGACGCCAACTCTCCATACGTCCTCAATGTACTTGGCATTCATTGGCTGGTCGGACCACTGTGGCATAGCCACCATGGGCACTCCAATGCTTAATCCTTCCATGGTTGAGTTCCAACCACAATGTGTCACGAAGCAGCCAACCGCGGCGTGGGCTAGCACCTCGAGCTGTGGGCTCCATGCCACAATGAGGCCCCTCTCCTTCACCTTGCTGACGAAACTTTCTGGAAGCTTGGACGTTTCGGTGCCCCTGACGACCCACAGAAAGGCCTTGCCGCTGTTGTACAGGCCTTGAGCCATCTCGGCCAACTGGTCTGGACCAGGCGCCGCGATGCTGCCAAAGGAGACATAGACAACGGAGCGTGCTGACCTGTTGGCGAGCCAGGCCTTGCACTCCGTCTCCATCGGAGCGTGCAGGCTGAAACTGTAGGATGAATCGTCCGGCACGCGGTTGTCAAGGTATGCTGACGGCAAGGTTGGACCAACCGTCCTCGCAGCCCACCTTGAAGCCATGTACTCCGCTTCCTGTGGAATTTATTTCAGTATCATGGTCAATGATGTTGTGTCTCAACTATCGATCTACACATTATATAGACGATAAATAAACTCCAAAAATCATACTACTGGATCATCATCATTATCATCATATACCTACTATAACTAACCTCAGTCTGCAGTTCGTAGAAGGAGTTGACGAGGACATGATCTGCAACCTCGAACCCCTGGCACTGCTGCAACAAGAGGTCAAGATACGTGGAGGAGCTTTCCTGCTGCGTCAGGAACGAGGAGCAATCGGCCGGTTCAAGCTGCAGCCCCTTGGGCAGGCCAGGAAGGTCCGCCAGGACCTTGTCCACCGGCAGCTTCACCGTGCCTCTCCACGCGTGGTCGTACACCACGTTCACCGAGCAGGCCTGCGTGAAGAAGGCTGCGCACGACGCGCCGTGCTGCCGCGCCATGCGGGGCACCCACAGCAGGAACGCGTCGTACACCACCACGCGCACGGGCCGGCCGCGGGACGACTCGGAGCCGAGGAGCTCGTCCAGCGTGCGCGACCCGGCGGACTCGAGCCGTGACAGGTACTCATGCACATCGCCGACCTCGTCGTAGCCGCCAAGATCGCAGCCGTCGGAGATGGCGACGACGGCGGGGACCGCTCCGGACTGCGCTGGCGGCACGCCGGAAGAACCAAGGGCGGAGCGGGCCACCGCTAGGGTGCACCGGACGCCGTGGTGGCTGGCGAGCCGCTTGCCGAACTGGAAGAGCGGGTTGATGTGACCTTGGGCCGGGTACGAGACCAGGAGCACGTGAACGCTCACGTTGGATCCAGCCATGGTGCTGTCTGCCTCTGCTAGCTAGCGCGCGGTGCGCTGCGGCTCTGGATCGGGAGACTGAAACGCGACAGCTGAGAGAGAGGGCCTCCGGGGAATACCAACTGATTCGCGACAGAAAGATCAGCTTCTCCTACCGGAAAAAATATATATATATAGTCAAATGTGCAGCGGCAGGTGGACAAGTTGATGTATAATTATAACCAAAGTGGTTAGAAAACAAGTACTCCGCGTAGGTACCGTACAACTAAAGAATGCCGATGGAAATATACTAGCAAAAGGTTACGTGTCAATTAAGAACGACGAATGAAAGTAAAATCCAAGATACTAACATATATATGTGCTGCCTTTGTGCCGCATTATTTGAGGTAGCGGATCAAAATGTACTACATTGCTTCAAAATTGTTTACTGAGCTCTCAACCACGGAAATTTGTCCGTTCAATTTTGTCACATTCGGATTATTGCTACCCAAGTGAAGCTCCGGGGTAAGTGTTTCAGGCTGTGTCTGGTTGCTGCATTGGGATAGTGAAACCATATTACAAGGAAGATACTGCTCCCTCTATCCCGAATTATCTATCTTTCTTGTTTTCGAACCACAAACTTGACTTAATTTATATAAAATACATGTAATACTTTTATCTCTAAATAAATTTATTAAAAAATTAGATTTAAATTTTTTTTCAATGATACTAATTATGTATCATGAATATTATTATTTTAGTATATATTTTATCAAAAAAATTTCTCGAGAAAAGCAAGCGATAGATATTCGGGATGGGGAGTAGTGTTTTGTAAAGCTGTTTCTTGTAAGCGGGCGTGATGTGATCGTGTTCTTTTCATAATGAAATACATTTTTATGAATAACATAATCAACCCTTGAAGAATAATTAACTGCCTGCCAGGGATGCTAGCTAGCTGTTCAAATGGAGTCCGCCGACACCTCTTTATTCAAACGTGGCTGATTACCCTATCCTTGTATGCAAACAATATGCTCAATCTTGATTCTAAGGACATGTTTGGTATAACTTATGATAGCTTCATAAGGCTATGGTGAGTTGTTTTTTTGTCAAACATCTTTTTTCAAAACAACTTTATGTGTGAAGCTATTTTTCATTCCCTCTCACAAAGACATGAAGTGCAATGAAGTTAAAAAAAGTAGTTTATCTCAGCTCTCTTCCCTTTTCTCTCTCATATACATGCATAAAGTTGTTGGTGAAGCTATTTTACTAAATATTTTTAAAAAAATAGCTTAGCTTCACCTAAAAAGTTGTTTATAAAACTATTTTCTAAAAAAAACAGCCTGTTCCAAACAGACTCTAAGTGATTATGAAGATACTCCAGGGAGAGACAACCTCGTGGCCTATTTCACACAGCGCTAGAAAGACCTATTTGGACCATAATAGAATAATTTCACATGAAATGAGTGGAGCAAAGACGTCATTTCTCGCTTGCCAACATATAATATCATCAAAATATGTGATTTATATTCTCTAAATTTTTCTAAGTTTAGTATGTAACAAAACAATTTGCTGAGAATAATGGTTTGCTAAATTTTATTTAATTTGACAACGGATTATGTTTGAAGTTTTGCATTCATGCCATTTGCATAATTTGTTTGAATCGTGAAAAACGTTCAAAGCATGTTTAGGTGTCGATTAGTGGTTTTCTAAAGATTTTCTACATTTTTTCTATATTCTTTTCTTTTCACCTTAGCTTCATTGTACCTTAACATTATTTTTGGGATGAGCTTCAAAATGTTATAACTGGATTCGTCGGGGCCTAATCCAACTCTATGATTTTCCACATTTTGGGATTTTTTTAAGTTTGAATATGATTTTTTTTTGTTCACATAGAATTAATTTTTAACTAAGAATAAATCATGAAAATAAAAAATAGCTTAACTGAAACCCACGTATAAATATATTCCAATGCTCTCCTTAGCATGCGTTGAGTGTTGAGTGTTCCCATGGATGAGTTGATGAGGAGAGATTTTGAACATGATAGTTTATTAATTCACCTAGCATGCGCATGCGCAGCACATGCATTCATTTGGGCTGTTGAATTACAATTATCGAAGCGGCGTTGATCAGATCATATTCTCTCTATGAACTGCCTACAACGCGATGAAAAATAGAAGTACGAATGATCATGTGCAGGATTTGATTATGTTATTTATATAGAACACAATCAAAGCAGCACAAGTATTGTTCAAATAGAACCTGCCGCCTGATTATTCAGAGCAACGTACTATTGCTGACCCAACTTGTATACGCCAATGATATGCTCAATCTCGCTCCAGAGTCCTGTGTGATTGATCAAGATTGAACATGTGTTACCTAAAAAATTGAAAGCTGAATGGGATACAAAAACCTTGTTGTACCTATTAAAACAATTGGATTTCTACATCTAGGCCAACAAGGCATATCTGAACATTTCCATATACAATAGCTGAACGGCTTCCCACAACAACAATGCAACTATCAAAAACCATAATCCTGGCTTCAATGTAACTATCAAATAGTAGCAAACATCCAAAAACAAACAATGCTGCCACCTGCCGCCCTGCCCGATGTGATAAGATTTTTGTGTCCTCAAAGCTCAGTCCACTCATAGTCTTCATCTTTCTTCCTGATTTGTTCACTGATGTTTTTTTTTTTCAATCTCAAGGTGCGTGCAGCTTTCTGGCTGCCTACAACGTGAAATACTTAACTAAAATACACTATATTTCGCCTGGTTGACAGGCTTTTTTTAGCAATGCTGCTAAATCTGCAATTTTGATGCCCCCTGCTGGATAGGACAGGTCCCCAATAGCTTTTTTTATCTCAATTGGGCTCAGCTTCTGTTCTTGATGTTTCTTTTATTTTAATTGCTCTTAAATTTCATTGTAGTGGTGTGTGCTCTGATAAACTCAACATAAGAGAGCATCTCCAGCCAAAGGCCTCAAATCAAACTCCTACATTTTTATTTGGGAGGTGACCTATAAAATTTGAGGGCCAAATTCAAAATCCAACTCCAGACATAGTCCCTAATTTGGAGGGAGAGAAATAGGAGGACCTCTTTTCTGAGGACCCGAAACTAAACTTTGAAAGCTCTCCTAAAATGGGAGCCCAAATAGAAGGTGCATTGGAGTGGGATTTTTTGGACCAAATCCCTAGATTTAAAATAGGGGCCCATTTAAGAGGTGGGGTAGAGTTGCTCTAAGAAGAGTTAAATGTACCTAAAGTCTATTAATTAGGGTCGGATTGCCCATCAACTGCAAAGTTTGATCACTAGGTTGATGAATTTTTTATTAAGTTACTCATCACCGGCAATTATAGAATGCAAGCGTTCGTCCCTCCAAACACCCCGCACCCACACTCTGCTCCATACGTCAGAGCATGTCCACACTCTTCTTCGGTATCTGACGAGGATTCGGAACCATTGATTATAAGGTGAGCTCATTCTTAGATTTACAGAATGGTTTTTGGTATAACTTATTTGGTTCCACATGTATATGTCAATATTTGCTTGTAGATACAAACATGTCTTAATGTGAAAGGTCTTTAAAGTCCAACATTCGGTTAGTTGGGAGCCCAACAGCGCTTCATTGGGAAGGTCATAACTCATCCATCCGAAGTGGGATTGAGGTCAATAAGGACATGATGGATCTGGTCCCACCTCAATATCACGTCGGCAAGATCTTCAAATCATCACAACACTCAGCTACTATTTTTGCGGGATGCTACAACGTCGTCTTGGGCTTGTCATGCAATCTTGGGACCCTAGTCTTGGGTTTGTCATGCAATCTTGGGACCCTGTCCTAAGTAGGACCACGTCCCAAACATGTGGAGAACAGGCCAAAGATGGTCCATGACGTCCTCCTCCTTGGCCACCACCTTAGGAGGGCAGCAAGGTCGTCCAACCCAAGTTGGAGGCCCAATCCAATTCGAGTTTGAGTCCATCTCGGGTTCCAGTAGCAGCTAGTGGTAAAACGGATGCCCAGGTCGCATACGGACTCCGTTTTCGACTAACCATATATAGATGGAAAGATAATTTGATAAGAAAACCAACCCAACAAGTCTCATATAAAAATTCCTTCGGAGTCAATGGGAATCGTCGAAACAAGTTTACATCCAGAATCTGTCTGGGCGCTGCGTCGTCGTCTTTTGGTCCGTTGGGCTTGGTAACGAGTTGGCCCACCTGATGGACGTGAACAGAGGTCCTTGGATGCCCCTTAACCTATATATTCAGTAGCCGCCGCCTACGTTAGGGTTTGGGTTTTGCTTTAGATCAATCTATTGTTGAACAGTCGCTGTTTTCGGTTTGTGAAACCCCATATTCATGATCTTAATCATATATCCGCAATTATCACTTCACTTGAGTTACATTTTATCTTGTTCTTGCTTGTGTTATTTGATTCGCAACAGAGATTAGCGTTCTTGGCGAGGTCAACCGGATTATGACACGGTTGATAACCAGAGCAGACGTGGTGCTAACGTTGCAGGGTTCGGTCTTTATGATCTAAATCCGGATCGGTGTGTCTCTCTCCGACCAAATCGATAGTTATCTTGAAATGACGGAACATCGGGAACCTTGTTCACATCAAGTGGTAATCAAAGCTTCAGGTATACCGTCAAGTTCATGTCTACCCTTAATTTCGAGTGTTTTCACCTTCGTTTCATAGTCCAGTGCCATATCGTTTTTCTATCCTACAACCCTTCCGCGCCATAGCTTTTGCATAATTCAGTTTCAGAGTCCATAGTGTTGAATTTGTGTCCTAGGCCAACATATTGTTGCTGGTTTAGATTGTGTTCTTCGTTCTTTTTGTGTTGATCCCTCATCCATTGTCATCTCATATCTCCATTTGTTTTCATCTTGTGTCCACATAAACTGTCATCTCGTATCTCCATTTGTTTTCATCTTGTGTCCATATAAACACTGATTCAGACTACCTTCCATAAAACAGTCATAACTTTTGTGTCCGAACTTGAAACGGGGTGAATTTTTTTTCTACGGAGAACGCCAAATAATTTTAGATCTGTTTCATCCTAGCATCGCTAGGTTCGCAAAAATTAGAATTGCGAAATTCGATCAGAAAAATTGAGTTCACCCATAATTTTTTGTATGCTTTTTAGAGCACAATCTTGATTTTCTATAGGCCACATCTTTTACCCATTTGAATTCAAATTTTTTTTGGTTTGTTCTTGTGTGGCCCTTACTGAGAAAAAAATATAAAATAGAAAAAGAAAAAAATTAGGAAAAAAGAAGGGAAGAAAAAAGATAGTAAAAAAGAGAGAAAAGGAGTACATAAGAAACATCCAATAGCTCTATAATTTGTGGTCTCTTTTTGCCTTTTTCATATCTGTTGATAACTTTCATATTTAATTTGTTTTCTTTCATCATTGTTTCACTTACTTGTTTGTCATAATTGGTGCTAGAAACACGTATAGACCAGCAACTAGACAAGTGTTGTGGACATTTATTCAATATTGCTATCTATTACTGACTTATGTGCCATATACATATATATCTCTCTTTGTGTGCCTCCCAAGCTCTACATATATACTTCCGATCAGTACAGAAAAGACCCTTGTTATCTTGGTGCCACGCTCTCACAGGTATCACAATCGGTCGCCGGTTGTATCGTCCACTGTTTTGCGTTGATAAGAACACTTGTAAGAATTTGGTAAGATGCGTGAGGGTGTGATTCCACTTACCCATAAAAAGTTGTTAGGGCATTTATTTGGATTTTCTAACAATGTCAAACGACGAGTTTCTTTTTAAGAGTGGATTGCAGGATATTATAGACCGACTCTCTACAAAGTTGGATGAAACAATTGCAAAAATGGGCACTGTAGCCTCCTCCATTGCTACATCGATATCATCACTGCCACTTTTCGCATGTACTATGGAGCTTGCACAGCGAGTGCTCAGCTCTCAAATGGAAAAGGTGGAGCAAAACTAGTTGAACAACTTGTTCCAAATACACTTTGTTATGAAGCAACAACGTTGTTGTGTTATGATTGATGGCGAAACCTACAACAACCTTGCAAGTTTAGAGATAGTTGAGAAGTTTGGTCTGACCACAAAACCACATCCACATCTATACTAGTTCCAATAGGTAAATTCTTGGGATAAAATAAAGGTAACTAAAATTGTACGAATTGAGTTTTTCATTGGTTCTTATAAGGATAGTGTAGAATTTGACATAGTACCTATGCAAGCATGTCATTTATTGCTAGGCAAATCTTGGATATCTAAAATTAATGCGGTGCACAACATTATTATTAATAAATATTATTTCAAATACAATGGTAGAAAAATTACTCTAGTACATATGATTGCTGCTGAAATTTTTAGAGAAGATCTTATGAGAGCAGAGAGAAGAAAGAATGAGCTTTTTAGAAAAGAATGGACTATTTCAGTAGTCATAACCCCTTCATCTAAATCTGAATTGTTAGAAAATAAAGATATTGTTTTGCCTCTTGTCGGTACTAATATTTTGCAGCATATATCCAAACAAGAGGACAATGTGACACAGATAGAACAGGTAATTGACTCTGGTAAGAGCTCTCTTGATGTGTTGAATTTGTTCACCAACGATGTTAATGCTATAATAGAACCTTCTATTGATTTACCTTTATCACATGATAATGATTCTACTGTTCTTTGCGATAAAAAACAGTTGTGTGATAGTGCTATGATTAATGATGGTCCTGTCTTGGAAACAAATAATGTTGCTGAAATAGAAATTTACTCTCAACTGCAGCTAAAAAAGATGAACTAAAATTGTTGTCTTCTTTAAATACGTTGGGTTACATTGAGTTTGATACTTTGTGTGTTCTAAGTAGTTTGGAAGTGAAATTTAAATATGATGAATTGCCATGGTTGTCTAAATGTACATATCACTTTATTGGCAAATATAACTATAAAGGAGAGTATATGGTGCATCGTGTCTATATTTGTTCAAATCTGAAATCTTCTTTTATTGTGCAACAATATGATCCATTAGAGGGTTGTGATCTCTATAATCATACCATATCGAGATCCTTAAGTTTTGTTATTAAGAAACAGCTTAAATTTCAAAAAGGGGAGCAATGTTGGCTACTACATACAACCTATCCTCTGGCTACTCTCAAACCGAGGATGGTTTGTTGTCAAGAAGGGGTGGATGATGAGGACATAACACCTTCGGATACAGCCATTGATTATAAGGTGAGCTCATTCTTACATTTACATAATTATTTTTTATACAAATAACTTAGTTCCACATGTATACTCCGTATGTCAATATTTGCTTGTAAATACAAACATGTCTCAATGTGCAAGGTCTTCAATGTCCAACATTCAGTTCGTTGGCAACCAACAACGCTTCATTGGGAAGGCCATAACTCATCCATCCGGAGTGCGATTGAGGTCAATGAGGACATGATGGAAAGCTTATTTGATAATATTTGAAATAGATCTGGTCCCACCTCAATATCACGTTGGCAAGATCTTCAAATCATCACGACACTCAGCTACTACTTTCTGCGAGATGCTACGACGTCATCTTGGGCTTGTCATGTAACCTTGGGACCCTGGCCCAAGTAGGACTACGTTCCAAACATATGGAGAACAGCCCAAAGATGGTCCACGGTGTCCTCCTCCTTGGCCACCACCATAGGAGGGCAGCAAGGTCGTCCAACCCAAGCTGGAGGCCCAATCCAATTCGAGTTCGAGTCCATCTCGGGTTCTAGGAGCAGCCAGTGGTAAAACAGATGCCCAGGTCGCATACGGACTCCGTTTTTGACAAACCATATATGAATAGAAAGATAATTTGATAAGGAAACCTACCCAACTGATCTCATATCAAAGTTCCTTCAGAGTCAACGGGAATCGTCGAAACAAGTTGACGTTCATAATCTGTCCGGGCGCTATGTCGTCGTCTTTTGGCCCATTGGGGTTTGTAATGAGTTGGTCCACTTTATGGACGTGAACAGGGATCCTTGGATGCCCCTTAACCTATATATTTAGTAGCCGCCGCCTACGTTAGGTTTTGGATTTTGTTTTAGATCAATCTGTCATTGAACAATATTTATAGAAAATATTGAACAATATTTATAGAAAATATCGCCAGGGTTTCTCAATTTTAACTTGATTTGTAGAAAATACGTACAGTATTTATATCTCCAAATAAGTTTATCAAAAAAGTATATGTAATGACCTATCTAATGACACTAATTATATATTATAAATATTTATATCATTTTATATATAATTAATTAAAATTAAAAAGTTTAACTATGCGGAAGGTGAGAATAACTTCTATTTAGAGTTAGAGGGAGTACTAGAAAGGGGAGAGGAAACCGGCAGCCATGGAGGTGGCCACCTACTCATCTGAGGGCGTAGTGGCCGATGAGGCCGCACCCCGCCTCACGCTCGCCCTCTTGGAGCGGAAGCTGGCTAGGCGGGTGTTGTGCGTGGCTGCTTGGCTAGCCGATGTCCAACGCCCATACCCCATGGTCCGAGCAGCTGGGAGCATCGACATTAGGGCCAGAGGCGCCCGCTCGTACGACCTGCCGGGGCTGACTCGCGCCTCCGGTGCTTGAGCTTGGAAAGGTCGGACGATAGTCGAGCTAGCGACCCACAGGGCCATGCCTTCCAATGGCTAGATCAGGCAACTGGTGTTGTTGTGTCCTAGTCCATGCGCCCCGCCGGCCCGTTGGGCCTGCTCTTCCATGCATGCGACAACTAGGGGCTGCTGGCGTCTATTTGACCCTTTAGGGCCATTTCTTGGCGAGCAAAGGTGAAAGGATCAATATGTCTAAGAGGGGGGGGGTGAATTGGGCTTATTTCAAATTTCTAAAGCAAATATGAAATCCTAGCAATGCCAATTACCCCCTAGTGCCTACCGATTGTGTGTCCTAGCTAGAAAGTGGTAGCAAGCCAAGGAAAGTAAAAACACCCTACACAAATCTAGTATGAATTGAAGAACAAGTGCGAAATGTAATGCGGTATGAAAGATCTAGGGAAAGAGATTCTTGACACGGCGACGTTTTTCCGAGGTATCGAGGAGTCGACACTCCCCCCTAGTCCTCGTTGGAGCACCTCGCAAGGTATTGCTCCCCCTCAATCCCGCGCAAGGGATGAGTGCTCTCTACGGGCTGGTTCTTCGCCACTTCGGCTCGGTGAACCGCCCACAATAGATCACAAGTCGATGAAGAAGGGCCACCGACAATCCTCCCGGCGATCACCTTCCTCCAAGCACCACCGGACCGTCTAGGTGATGTCGATCACCAAGAGTAACAAGCCTTGATCTTCACTTGACTCAATCAAGCCTCACAACTAGAGTGGATGCACACTTGATCTCTTGGATGAACTAGAGGAGAGGATGGATGGATGGATTCGCAAATCACTCTCTCTCTCTAGGGCTCTTGCTCTCTTCTCCACCTTCTCAAAGCAACCAGCAACTCAAATGAGCAAAGGCAAGGTGGGAAGGCAAGGGGTGAAGTATTTATACTCCCCCACACACTCAGCTCTCAGGCTGAGAAAACAGGCATTTTAAGTTGGTGACGGACGCTCTGTCGCTAGGCGACGGACGCTCCGTCGCTAGCCCCAATGGCTAGATCCTTTTCACGTCAGCAGGCGACGAACGCTCCGTCGCTTGGTGACGGACGCTGCGCCTCAGCGTTCGGCGCCAACTGGCTACTCTCGGGTTTCTGGGAAAATATTCCCGAACACTCGCTAGCGTCCGACGACCATGCGACAGACGCATTCGTCGCAAAATGAGCATTTCTGGAGCTCTCTGCTGGCTCGATGGACACTGCTAGGCTTTCACCCCAGCGTCCATCGCCAGCGTCTGGCGTGCCAGACAGCGTCCGGCGCCTCTGGCCTTAGCGTCCGACGCCCAGAAACTGGCTCTCTCAACTTCGGTTTTCATCGCGATGAATATGGAAGTTGTTCTAGGCTATCTTACGGTCACCATAGGCTTGCTTAGAGCTAAGGATGTCAAGTGTGCACCACACCTAAATCATGAAGCTCTCCTAAGTCAATCTACTAGTCTAGACCCCCCTTGATAGTACGGTCAAAGATCAAATAAAATCCCTATCTAATTCTAAGTGCCCTTCATCACCTTTGGCACTTAGCCTATCACTCTAGGGTCTTCATCATGTCTCTTTGAAATCCGAAATGATATCCATCTTGGGGGCTAAGTGATAACCATTGATGCCCATTCATGTTGATCACTATGGCTAAGCTACGCATAGCCTCTGCAAAACACACATTAGCCATAATAATCTCTTACTTGTCGTTAATCACCGAAACCAATAGGGCCATGATTCTTCAATCTCTCCCTTTGTGGTGATTGACGACAATAATACCTCGAGTATGGATATAAGAGTGAAAGGTTAGGATTTCAAGTGGCTAGGATGGATTGAGCAAGGGTTAGTGAATAAGAATGAAATATACTTGCTCATCCAAGCCAAGCCACAAAACATGGTACTCAAAAATATGAAAAGAATTGGAGTACCTCATGATATTCTCACTTATGAATCGGAGTATGGCGCGGAAGCTCAAATACCATTAGCTCATAGAGACATATCATGAATAGGTGACAACTCATAAGATATATTAGATAAACACAAGAGTTTGTCACACAACCATATAGTATCTCACAGACATCAAGCATCACACATAAACACAAGTGCATGAAAGGTAGACATGATGCATGAGTACGAAAAAGAAATCACACAAAGAAAGACCAAATCCCTCCCCCTATCTCTGATACTACTCGACTACCCTCCTCCCCCTTTGGCGTCTAGCACCAAAAACTAAACATCTGGAGCTGGGGGTGGAGCCGAGGAAGCTGCAGCCTTGCGGTCCAACATGATGAAGTCCTGAAGATCGGAGTCATCTGACTCATCGCCATGTGTATCTGCCGGAGTAGGCTCAGCTGTGGTGACCTCTGGAACTGGAGCAGTAGGAGAAGCGGTCTGTGTAGGCTGAGGGGAGATAGACTCAGTGGCAACTGACTCTCCCAACTCCCCTTGAGGCTCTGAAGGTGCGATGGATGCATCTGGAACCTCTGACGGTCCTACCTCGGTAGAACGAGTCCCAAGGACTCGACAAGAGTAAACACAAGGCGAAGGAGAGGGTGTCACTGCTAGAGCGGTGAGTGTGACTGCTGGTGCAACCTCTGCTGGCTCACCCGCTGTCGAAGCTACTATCTCAGACTCAACTGCCTCTACTGCAACTGAAGTATCATCTGTCTGAACTGCAAATAGAGGAGGTGTGGTCACTGTCTGAGTCGAGCACTCTGGGGAAACCTCTGACGATGCAACAGACGACAAGTGGGTGCCCGTCGCCGGAGGAGGAACCTCAACCTCTACTGGCTGAGTGTCATGCTAGACTGCTGCAACTGGGAGTCCTCACCGGTCATCTCTCGATAGGATGTTGTGAGGTCACGAGTCGCCTCTGCTAGAGTAGCCCCCCGGGTAGGTGTGAAACCTGTCTGAAACTCGCTGGGGGAGGCTATCCATGATGACACCTGGGTCATCGGCGTCTGGTAAGCAGGTGAAGCCGGTGCCTAACTCTGAAGCCCACTGGGCTGTAATGCGGGAGTCGGTACCACTACCACTGGTGCGTGCTGCGGTTGAGAAGTAAACTGCTGCTGGGAGACTCCAGGCAACTGGAGTTGTGGAGTGAGGGACGGCCCGGAGCTCAAACTGAGTAGCCGCTCTAGAATCTAGGTCTATGTCCTCTGTACCTCGGCCTGTTGTATCTGATAGGATAGGAACTGACGGTGGAACTCGTCCTGCCTAGCCTGAGACTCTGCCTAGGTAGCTAGCTGCTGAGCTGCAAGTCTCCTGACCTCCTCTGCCTGCCTGTGCTGCTCCTCAGCCTGACGTAGGAGCTCCTCTGTCTGGCGCTGCTGGCTCTGCTGCATCTGAGTGAGTAAGGCTAGTAGGGTAGCCTGTGTAGAATCTGCAGCATGTGGACGAGCGGAGCTAGAGCCACCGGTCTCATGATTGTGGGACCGAGGCATGTACTCGGGAATCGGCCTATAGTCATCATCCGAGCTGTCAGACGGTAGATCATCCTGATAGGTGTCGTCAGCTGCAGCATCGATCTGAGCATCAAGATCTCCAATCTTTGCCTCTGCTTACCCCTGAACAGTGGCATCTTGCTACTCTGTAGACTCTGGAGATATGCCTGTCTGCCTGGTGTGAGGGCCCTGGGTATGTCTGCCACGACCCCTGCCACTGTGGCTGACAAGCTGACTCATGTTATACTCAGGAAAGACCGTGGCGGATCGAGTGAGGGTGGTGAGATATGACGCATAGCCACCATGAGAGACCAACAAAAAGGAAATCCAATGAGCATACTGTAGCTGCCAGTGTCCTCTGAAGCCAGAAGCAATAATATCCTCCATCTCACTGACTAGCAAGTCCCAAATATCGAACTTTTCCATCCGGACTATATGAGCTAGGAGCCACATTTGCAGGCGAGTGATAGTCTCTTGGGCTCCAACTCTAGGGAGAATGGTATGCCTTAGTACCTCCTTCAGGATCTGGGCAGTCGGTGTGAGATCACATACGCTGCAACTGGAACCCTCTCCGAACGGCTCTCTGTAACAGGGACGAACAAAGTCCACTGACGGTACCTCTCCCTCGTGAGGACGTCGAGGAGCCTCCTCATCCCTGTAGCACAAACTATGGATCCGCGTGGCTGACTTCTCAAGGTGAAAGATCTCTCTCAAGCGAGTGTCGTAGATTCTCACGTCCTTGCCTTTAAAGGCAAAGTGGATGAACTTGTGATCAGGAGAGACCCACAAAGAGGCATAAAACTGTCTGACCCAATCCTCCTGATAGGTGCCAACTCTGCCAATCAGTCCTGTTAGCCCCTGAAGATACTCAAGATGCTGGGCTATATCTGGACCACCGACCTCAATGATAGCCTAAAGCGGGCAGACACGGTGAGCTCGAAGAGGTGCTCGAGTCTCAACGTACCCTCTATAGAAGTCGTCGTGCACGGTGGTGTAGAAGTCAGGACCGGCACGAGGATCCCGCCGACCGGGAAACCACGTCTGAAAATCTGCAAACCTCATATCCTAGATTTGCTTCGCTGACAAACCACGGACCTGGTATCTCACTGGATCTGGCAAGCTAGACCGTGGTGGAGGTCTGTCATTGTGTCGTGGACCATCGGGCCTAGGAGGAGGCTCTAACCCACGAGCGCGTGTAACCTGTCTAGACATCAGCTCCTGGACTGACGAGTGCCCCGAAGGATCTGCCTACTCACTCTCCTCTGCCTCAGTAGCCTTTGGGAGCTCTGTCTCTGTCTCTGGTGTAGTCTCTGCCTCAGTGCGAGCGGGGGACTCACGACACGCTCCATGGCGAGGTGGGGAACCAATCCTCAAGTCGGCGCGACGTCCACCCTGCTTGGCAATCTCTGCTGCATCTGCCGCTACTATAGCTGCCACTGAATCAGGATCCATCATTGGTCGCTTCCTCTTCTTCGAGACCATCTTGTGCTTGCCCTTTCCCCGATCGGTGGGCTGACGCGGTGGAGGTGGAGGGTCACCACCACTGCCGGGAACAGGGCCTGCATTTTTTGTTTGTGCCATCACTAGCTCAACTAACAATAGTCAACTGTCACTGATCAACACAAACAACCCTCTGATAATCCACTGACCACAACTGACAAGAGTGGCACGCCGGCCCTGGACTGTCCTCTCGAGGCTTTGCCTTGTTCCTTACTCGCGGTCTTTGCCCCGAGTTATCTGCCACTGCCAAAGCAATCCACTGACTCGCTGCTCGATAGAAAGATAGGAAATATATAACCATAAGCATTTAACTAAGGTTAAGAAATTCTAATTTGAAGCATGAATTTAGATGAGAAATAGATCGCAACTGCCAATACCTTAAGCACGATGACACAAGAAAAGGGAAAGAGGCCTCGATCAATCACAATACACAATTCGTAACCTAAGCGAAAGAAGAAAAGAATTAGGTCAAGGTTGATTGAAGACAGGGCAAAGGGATCAACACCTAGATCAAGGAAAATTCAGGGATCAGGCATTCACCTAGGTGGATCTGACGAAGACACAAAGAAGCCAAAAGGAGACGAACTTGGAGAGGCTCCTTCGGTGAATCAGCCACCACGGTAGAGAGCCGGCCCCTCTATTCGGCAAATCACACGAGGACAGAGAGGGTGGTGGATGAGGAGTTGCGGTGGCGCTAAGACAAGGCACACCGGTGGCGAGTGTCCTCGCGCGAGCAGCGGCGCTGGCGAGTGCGATGGAATACAGGAGCGAGCAGCGGCGGTGGGGAGATGGTTAGGCATCACGGCGTACGGATTGAGCACTGAAACCGACCGAGGCGAAGAAGCAATTTTCGAAAACATATGTGCTCGGTTAGTTCGCGACGGATGCTCCGTCGGGGGCGACGGACGCTAGGTCACAGCGTCCAGCGCGCTAACAGAAAGGGTCTAGAGAGCTCCCTCTGGCGCCAGACGCGTCTGTCACTCGAAAAGAGAGGACCAGAGAGCTCCATGGAGCGCCAGACGCGTCTAACGCCTCCGTGACGGACGCTAGCAAGCGTCCGATGCCCCTTTTTTGAGCGGCTTTACTCTGCGGACGATAGCGACGGAAGCTGAGGTGTGGAAGGCCGAGCGTCCGTCGGCAGCGTCCGACGCCTTTGAAATAGAGTTTTTCAAATCTTATTTTTGCGCCTTTCTCACAACCAAGTCCCAATCACAACAAGATCCAAAACACACCTGATTGGACTTGATATGAGAGCCATCTCTCAAACTCTCATTTACAAATAGTTTGTCATAGGCTTAGATTTAGTTTTTAGCTCAAAATATTCTAAAGGAACCTTGCAAGGAGACATCATAGGGCACAAGAGGGGTATAGAAGTGACTTGAGCTTGGAATGCTCCCCCTAAGTGGATGAACCCAGCGGATGCTCAAACTTAACCGAAAAGAAACGGCAAACAACACACATGCACATGCAATGCATTGTGGAATTTGAATCTATGTTGCTTGCAAGTTTAAACCGCGGTTAAGCTTTGTCACACGCTTTGAGGGCGGTTATCTTAACCGCGTTAGCCAAGCCTATGTGCATTACTAAATTAACATGTTATATTACACATGAATGCAAGGTTGGTTCACTCAAGATCATTTTTAGTGAAGTTAGAGTGATCAAGCACATTTAACTCGCTTCTCAACCTACAAAAGGTTGTTTCATCAAGTGGTTTTGTGAAGATATCCGCCAATTGCTCTTCGCTTCTAACTCCAACTAGTGTTATATCCTTCTTGGCCACATGATCTCTAAGAAAGTGATGGCGAATATCTATGTGCTTGGTGCGAGAGTGTTGAACTAGGTTGTTTGCAAGCTTTACGGTGTTTTCATTATCACACAAGAGTGGAACATTTTTTAGGGTAACGCCGTAATCAAGGAGTGTTTGGGTCATGTATAAGATTTGTGCACAACATGCTCCCGCGGCAATGTATTCTGCCTCAGCGGTAGACAATGCCACATTATTTTGCTTCTTAGAGGACCAAGAAACAAGTGATCTTCCTAGCATATGGCACCCTCCGGAGGTACTCTTCCTATCAACCTTACACCCGGCATAATCCGAATCGGAATAGCCCACAAGTTGGAAGGGAGCTCCTTTGAGATACCAAAGGCCAATGCTAGGGGTGTGCCTTATGTACCTAAGGATTCTTTTAACCGCACATAGATGCGACTCCTTAGGGTTTTCTTGAAACCTAGCACACATACACACATTAAACATGATATCCGGCCTAGATGCGGTGAGGTAAAGTAAATTACCGATCATAGAACGATAGATAGTTTGGTCAATCGGTTTACCTCCCTCATCGAGATCGAGATGTCCATTAGTAGGCATGGGGGTCTTGATTGGCTTGCAATCCTCCATCTTGAATTTCTTGAGCACATCATGAGTGTACTTCTCTTGAGATATGAAGGTGCCCTCCCTCAATTGCTTCAATTGGAAACCAAGGAAGAAGGTTAGCTCGCCAATCATCGACATCTTGAACTCCTTGGACATCAATGCACCAAATTCCTTGCAATGATCTTGGTTTGTTGACCCAAATATAATGTCATCGACATATACTTGGCAAACAAAGATCTCTCCATCTAGCACCTTGGTGAAGAGTGTGGTATCAACTTTCTCGATCTTGAAGCCCTTCTTGAGTAGGAAGTCCCTTAGCTTCTCGTACCAAGCTCTTGGGGCTTGCTTCAATCCATAGAGTGCCTTGGACAACCTATACACATGATTAGGACAACTTGGGTCTTCAAACCCGAGAGGTTGTGAGACAAAAACAAGTTCATTAATGAAACCATTTAAGAAGGAACTCTTCACATCCATTTGAAATAGTTTTATTTTGTGATGTGAAGCATATGCCAAAAGGATAAGTATGGCTTCTAGTCTTGCAACCGGGGCAAAGGTCTCCCCAAAATCCAAGCCTTCAACTTGGGAGAACCCCTTTGCCACCAATCTTGCCTTGTTCCTCACAACCACGCCTTGATCATCTTGCTTGTTCTGAAACACCCACTTGGTGCCAAGGATTCTTGCTCCTTTGGGCTTTTCTACAAGTGTCCACACTTCGTTCCGGGTGAAGTTGTTGAGCTCTTCATGCATGGCATTCACCCAATCCGGATCCGCAAGTGCATCCTCCACACTAGTAGGCTCAACAAAGAAAATAAAAGAGTGATGCTCAACATAAGAAGCAAGTCTAGATCGAGTTGTTACCCCCCTTGATGGACTCCATATGATAAGATCTTGTGGATGATCTTGAAGCATAGGTGTAGATCTTTAATTTGTCTCTTGAGGAGGGGGATGTGGTGCATCAACATTTTGAGTTTCCGCCTCAGCTTGATCTTGAGGGATGAAAGTATCTTCTTGTGCTTCCCTCACTTGTTCTTCATCAATTTGAGGCGTGTGAGGTGGGGAAGGCTCTTGATTTGCATCAACATCATCTTCTTCCACCTTTTGTGGGTTGATAGCACCAACAGGCATATTCTTCATAGCCTCCCTCAAGGGTTCATCACCTACATCATCAAGATTCTCAAGCGCTCCTTGAGAGCCATTAGTTTCATCAAACTCCAAGTCATAAGTTTCTTCAACTAAGCCGGTGGCTTTGTTAAATACATGGTATGCCTTGGATTTAAGTGAATAACCTACAAGGAAACCAATGTCGCAACACCTTTGAAACCTCCCCAAGTGTTGGCTCTTCTTGTAGATGTAGACTTTGCATCCAAACACCTGGAAGAATGAAATATCTGGTTTCTTCCCATTCACAAGCTCATAGGGGGTCTTCTTTAGAAGCCTTTGGACAAATATCCGGTTGGCCGCATAGCATGCGGTGTTGATTGCTTCGGCCCAAAACTTCTCAGGGGTGTTGTACTCATCAAGCATGGATCTAGCAAGGGTAATCAAAGTCCGGTTCTTCCTCTCAACTACACCATTTTGTTGTGGAGTATATGTGGTGGACACTTCATGCTTGATGCCAACTTCATCACAATAGTCTTCAATCTTGGTGTTCACAAATTCGGTGCCATTGTCACTTCTTATCTTCTTGATCTTCACATCAAACTCATTTTGTGCTCTAGTTGCAAACTTCTTGAATACTTCGGTTGTCTCTCCCTTGTCTTGAAGAAAGAACACCCAAGTGTACCTAGAGTAGTCATCAACTACCACCAAGCAAAAGAGATTGCCACCAAGGCTAGCATAGGTGGTAGGTCCAAATAGATCCATGTGGAGTAGCTCTAGGACTCTTGAGGTTGACATGAAAGCTTCGATTGGATGAGTGTTTGCCACTTGCTTGCCAGCTTGACATGCACTACAAATTTTGTCCTTCTCAAACACCACATCCTTAACCCCTCTAACCAATTCCTTCTTGACAAGCTTCTTCAAGGTTGACATACCCACATGTGCTAATCTTCTATGCCATAGCCAACCTAAAGAACTCTAGGAGAAAAGACATGTTTGCAAACTAGCTTCATTTGAAGTGAAGTCCACTAGATAGAGATTGTTGTGCCGAAACCCCTTGAATATCAATGATGAATCTTCAATCTTGGTCACAACTACCTCATTGGGAGTGAAGAGACATTGGAACCCGAGATCACATAGTTGGCCAACTGATAGCAAGTTGAAGCTCAAAGACTGCACTAACAAGACATTTGAGATTGATTGATCATTTGAGATTGCCACTTTGCCAAGCCCTTGAACTTTTCCCTTTGAATTGTCCCTAAATGTAATCTTGTCTTGATTTGCACAATCCTCATCAAGTGTGGTGAACATCTGGGGGTTGCCGGTCATATGTTGAGTGCAACCACTATCAATTACCCAATGGCTACCACCGGTCTTGTAGTTCACCTACACACAAGCAACTTGGAATTAAGCTTGTTTTTTGGGAACCCACACATTGCGGGGACCCAGAGCCTTGTCAACCAACTCCTTAGCAACCCACAACACTTTAGGCTTGTTCTTCATGGGTGGACCAAGAAACACCACTAGAGGTCTACCCTTGGAGTCCTTGTTGATGACAAAGTGTGCATCATGAGCAAATGGCCTTGTGTGCTTGGGCAAGGTCTTGGGAGTTGGTGTCTTGCATTGGAACTCAAGGTGACCAACTTGTCCACATCCAAAGCATCTTCTAGGCTTGGGCTTTGGCTTGTCTTGATTGTAGCCATTGTATTTGTTCTTATAGTAATTCTTTGCTTCAATCTTGACCTTGGCCTTCATCACTTGGTTCTCCTTGAACCCAATGCCCATCTTGTCATTCTTCATCACGGTGTTCATCAAGAGCTCACTTTGAAGATTGTGACCCTTGGTGAACTTTTCCAAGCCACTTGCTAGCTTGATCTTCTCATTCTTGAGCTTTGCATTTTCTTCTTTAAGTGTGTTGATCAAGGTAGAGGCATCCTTGTCATCTTCCTTGGCCGACTTGATAGTGAAGGGCTTGTTTGCCTTGAGGTTGATTAGCTCTTCCTTGAGCTTTGAGCTCTCTTCCCTCATCTTCACATAGTCATCATACTTGTCGGCTTCAACTATCTTCTTGCCCTTGCACTTATCTTTTTGCTCACTAGCAATATTATCAAGCAAGTCCTCACAAGAAGTAGCACTATCACACTTAACAACCGGGTTAATAGCAACATGTGTAGCAAGATCATGTGTAAGCAATTCATTAGCTACCACAAGTGTGCCATGTTCATTTTTCACTTGGTTGTAGTCATCTTTTAGCAAGTTATACCTTGTTTGGAGCTCTTGTGTTAACCTCTCAAGCTTATCATGTTTATCATTAGCTTGCTTAAGAGAGGCTTTGAGCTCCCTAGTGCTAGATGTGAGAGTGTTAGTCTCAAGATTCAAAACATCATTAGCACTAGACAAGGCATCAAGCTTAGCATGCAAGTTTTCTTGTATCACAAGAAGTTTGTCATTTTTATCTTTGTACTTCCTTATGATATCCGAGTATTTGTTGCAAATTTTAATTAGTTCATCATAGGAAGGTGCTTCTTCATCATCACTATCATCACAAGAAGAATCACCACAATCATCCTCTTTTTGTACCTTCTTGTCACCTTTAGCCATGAGGCATAGGTGTGTAGAGGATGAGCCCGGTGATAAAGGAGGAGGTGGCAGTGGAGTAGAAGAGCCAATCACCAATGCGGCCACCTTCTCATCTTCACTTCATCATCGAAGGAGTCACTTGAGTCCTCAATGTTGGTGAGCCAATCACCAACAATATAAGCCTTGCCATCCTTCTTCTTCTTGTGGAAGTCGAAGTTATTCTTCTTCTTCTTGTAAGGCTTATCTTGCTTCTTGTCATCTTCACTTGATTCATCTTGTGCACCCTTCTTGTTCTTGTAGTTCTTGAACTTCTTGTTCTTGAACTTTTCTTTCTTCTCTTCGGTACATGTATGAGCTAGATGACCAAGAATGCCACAATTGTAGCACTTCATTTGGGAGATTGGCTTCCTTGAAGAGCTTGTGAAGAATTTCTTCTTCTTTGAGTCAAACTTGACTCCATTCTTGTTTAGCCTCTTCAACATCTTGGTGGTCTTCTTCACCATGAGAGCGATGTTGTCTTCATCATCTTCATTACTTGAGTCCTCAGCCACCAATTGTATCTTGCACTTCTTTTTGGTGGAAGCTTTGAGGGCCAAGTCTTTCTTCTCCTCTTTCTCTTTGTCTTTCTTCTTGGAGGAGGATGAAGAGCCGCCATCACCGATCTTCATGTACATCTCATGAGCATTGATCTTGCCCAACACTTGTGTTGGTGTAGAAGCGGAGAGATCCCCTTGGTGAAGAACGGTGACGATGTGGCCATACTTTTCAATTGGCAAGACACAAAGAATCTTACGCACCACATCGGCGGGTTGCATTTGGGTGAGTCCAAGACCATTCAACTCCTCTACAAGAATATTAAGACATGAGTACATCTCATTAGCATTTTCATTAGCATGCATGGTAAAGGAGTTCAATTTTTCCATGACCAAATGGTAGCGTTCCTCGCGCTCACATTTGGTCCCTTCGTGTAGCACACAAATGTTTGTCCAAACATCGTTTGCGGTCTTGCAATTCTGCACACAGTTGAACACATCCTTGCCAATGCCACGGAAAAGAATGTTCTTTGCTTTTGCATTGTTCTTCTCAAAGAAGGGATCCTCGGCGAACACGGTGTCACCTATGGTAGCGGCTTTGTGCACACTGATATCCACGGCCTCAAGGTAGGCCTCCATCCGCACTTTCCAATGTGGAAAATCATCCCCATCAAACATGGGTGGCGGTCCATCCCCATGGGACATCTTGCTCTAGGCGGTGAAGCCTAATTTAGAGCAACAAGGCTCCGATACTAATTGAAAGGATCAAGATGCCCAAGACGGGGGGTGAATTGGGCTTATTTCAAATTTCTAAAGCAAATATGAAATCCTAGCAATGCCAATTACCCCCTAGTGCCTACCGATTGTGTGTCCTAGCTAGAAAGCGGTAGCAAGCCAAGGAAAGTAAAAACACCCTACACAATTCTAGTATGAATTGAAGAACAAGTGTGGAATGTAATACAGTATGAAAGAGCTAGGGAAAGAGATTCTTGACACGGCGACATTTTGCCGAGGTCTCGAGGAGTCGACACTCCCCCCTAGTCCTCGTTGGAGCACCTCGTAAGGTATTGCTCCCCCTCAATCCCGCACAAGGGATGAGTGCTCTCTACGGGTTGGTTCTTCCCCACTCCGGCTCGGTGAACCACCCACAACCGATCACAAGTCGATGAAGAAGGGCCGCCGACAATCCTATTGGCGATCACCTTCCTCCAAGCACCACCGGACCGTCTAGGTGATTGTTGGTATTTCTTATGACTATTGGGTAAATCCGCAAGCGCACAGATTATACCGTTGTAGCACATCACCTAGGAGTATTCCAAGGTATCGTAATTTATATTTTTCCAAGAGAAAGCTGGGCTAGAAATAATAATTGGATAGAGACCCTAGAGAGCACCTCAACTTAGTACCAACTAGTATAGGGGGGTAAACGATATATGTGATAGGAAGGGGTTGATGAATGAATAAGCCAAGGTAAAAGATACTTAGAACGGACTTGATAGAATAGTTAGGTGGGAGGACAACGAGAGAGTAAAGGGACTCCAATGTAATTCACTCTACTTCAATATACTTAGCCAATTAACTAGTCTAAACACTATAGTTTTCCTCCTCAATACAAGTATGCTAGGCGAGTGGATAGATCAGTAAGAGGAAAAAACTCCTGCCGGACCGCGCCCTCGTTTTATAGGGGTCTTACCTTTTAAGAACTTGCCTAAAAACACGTGGTGGAATACAACGACTAGACAAGGCTGTCACCTCTTGCTAGCTACCACAAACAATCCGTGCAGCAAGAGGTAACCAAGGATAAGATGATGTATAAGCACCACGCTTACACACAACTTACTACTTTGACTACGATCTATAATCAAAGAACCCTATGATAGGCAATGATCGCATACAGGAAAGGTCACAAGGATCACAGACTATGGATGTAAAGGCTATTAAAGAGCAAAAGCATATAATAAGACTATATCTAGTATATTAATGCTCAAAGTAAATACTAAGTAAAGTAGAGAGAAAGATATATATTGAATAAGATAAAGTCTTACAAAGAAGGAAAGATACAAGAGCTATACCAGACTTTCCAGAAGACAACTCCGGAAATCCCAAGCGCAGCTCGACTCAACTCTAACTCCCACTCTAGACGAACTCCTAGAACAATCTAAGGAATAGAGCTTGTAGGCTTCTTCACCATGTGTAGAGAGGGGGGTGTGACCCTCTATTTATAGTGGGGGTGGAGTAGGGGCTACTCCAGCACCACATCAGCGATCTAGGACCTTCCAGTCTCCACCCTTGGATCCAACCGACCCTTGAACCGACCAAGGGTGGATGGTGGTGATTTCCACCATGTGTAGAATGGTATGGAGGTTGGAGGGGCCAAACCGACCTAGGGGGCAGTTGGCCGACCACCCCTATGGCAGGTGGGCCCTCCTCTGGCCTCTGGAAGTGGCCCCACTGGTCAGGGACTAGGTGGGAGCCAGGTGGGCCCAGAGGGCGGTCGCCCGATCCCCTTTGGGGTCTTTGGCCCTCCTTGTCTTCTCAGATGTTGGTCCCACTTGCATTGAGGTTGGTTATTGGTTCTGAGGTGGTTGTCACATTTATCTCCTTGGTGTGGGCCCATGGATCCATGTGCTATGCTTGTGAGCCATTGAGAGACAACACAGAGTGATCCAAGGGTTGGAAATCACTCTGGAGTGCTTCTCTTGGATCATGGCCAAGAGGGGAGAGCTAGTGGGCCCATAGGGTGGTCGGCCGACCCTCTATGTGGGCCCCTCTGGCTCTCCTTTGCTCCATTTATTCATTCCTACATTCAAACACTCATGGACATGTGGAACTGGTTATTTGATAAAATATGCTCATGATGTGTTTGTTTATCCTTGATCCTGAGGTTGGTGGCATCATTTTAGTTATATAAAAGTGGACCATATTTTGTGCCAACAAGATCCCCCAATCTTAACCTTTGCTCGTCCCGAGCAAACAATCAAACTTAGCTTGATGGATCATGAGTTTATACTATGCTTCATATTTCAAGAGTACTAAATCTACAACAATCATACTTCTCTTTTGAATGGAAAAAATAGCAATAAAGACTCACCCATATTACCTTAGTCCTTCATGGGGGTTATAGCTTTATCCTTTGTCTTGGGAGGTTGAGAGATAGAACAACTTGACTTGAGCACTAGTTTTCTCATTCTTTCACAAGTTTCATATCGTAGGTTTTTGCAAGATTTTGTAAAAGAAGACTTAGTGTTCCTCAAATGGTACTCTTGAGTCGCTCATAAGGTGTATGATTCCTCACCAATGCACATAACAGAGTTTGCCTTCTTTCATCCTATCTCTAAAGCTTATGTGGAGCTATAGGTAGGGATCAAAGATATAGCAAACTTACCTTGCATATATTGTAAAGTCAAATTCCGGATCCAAGGAGAGAAATGTCATACTCTTAGATCAACATGTGCAAGTGTGTGGAAACATGGCAAATGATCAATACTCCTATATTTGGATGATCTCTCTTTCCTAACTTATTATTTTGAGACATAGCTATCTTTTATTTATTTTTTTCAGAGAGCTTTGGAATGCTCATGAATTTGGGACTTTAGAATGCCCTTGAATTTTTCATAATTTTGCATAGTCTATGTCTCATTAACTAGCAACAAACTAGAGAGAGTTTTTTTCTATTAGAGCATGGAGTATGAACTATGTGGAAATGTAAGGCATGTTTCTGCGTACTTCCAGTGTAGAAGCAGCATGTATATGTGGCGTGTACGTGACCTTGATCTTGGAAGCATGATAAATCTCTCAACAAGGGTCACAAAACTTGACCAAACTCAACACAAAGCAAGCAGCTTATGTAGAAAGCTTATGTCATGAAAGATCATGTATGGCTTTGGTAGGAATTTTCACCATTGAGGAAAAAAGTGTTTTATCATTTTAATAAATAAAACTCCGATAGTCATTCTTGCTTAGAACAATATTATAGCAGCTCTTATCTTGTCATATCATGTCTCACAACAACTTAGACTTAGTTACAACATTTGCAACCCACAAAAGTTTTAGGTTCATGATGGTTTCTTTTAAGCCAAGTAATCCATACTTAAAGAAATATCAAGTTGTAAACTAAGTACTAGAGAAACATTTAGCAGAGTAACTATTCATCATTTCCATAGGAGATATTAATTTTTCATGGAATATGTGAGAGTAGAGAAAAGTCTTTTTATTATTTTTATCATATGCATATATATATTTTTTTTAAAATGCAAAGCAAAGATAAGCAAGGAAATGCATGAAGATAAATGCTGAAATTAAATACTTACCTTAGTGGGGGAGGGTACCTCCCCAAGCTTATCCTTTGTTCAATAATGTGGCGGATGTGGATGTAGTTGCCGCCACAAGTCCCACTGCCGGTATTGTTCTTCTTGCATTGCTTGGATGTCTGTGGCAGTTTGCTGGACTATGCGTGCTGTCTCACCGTGCTCAACACGCAGCTCACCAAAGGTGTTGGTGAAATGATCGAATTGTTGCCGCTGTTCATGATGCTCCCTTTCTCGTGTGGACGAAAAGGATGCTCGTGCTCATTGCGGACGTGATGGTTGAGGAGGCATGCCACTAGAAGTGTGCATGGGATCGGAAGATGCATCGTCTTCCTCCTCGCCAATAGATCCTCGAGAAGGACCACCTTGCTCAAGATGAACAAAAGGTAACACCTCCCGAGCTCTCATGTCCGAACCTGCAAAACCTCTTTGCCCAATGCCTTGATCTAAATCAAGGGTTAGCTTATGGGTCCTATACAACTGAAGTTGCCTATTTGGAAGAGGCACCTCAATTGTATGACCACTGTAAATCATTTTAAGTTCACCATTGGCATCTCTTTTTAACATTTGAGTAGTTGCAAGATATTCTTCCGAGATTACGACTATAGGAGCAGGGATGTACACAAAGGGGTATGTGCCATTTAGTAGGTTCATGGATTCGGCAAGACGAGTAATAAAAGATGTGAATTGAATAGATTCATTACTCTCAATTGAACTTTGCCAAAATTCCACTAAGCATTTTACAGGAGAGATTTGAATTTTATTTACCATGGCATAAAGCAATTTTACTTCCATGACACTTATCAAGTTAGCATTACTTCCAGGAAACAAATTCATTTTCATCCAAAGATGCATGAAACAAAGGGTTGGATTATGAATTTCCTCAGGTTTAGGATTTGAGCAATCTTTTAGAGCAGAGATAGAGAACCAAAATTTCCTCTTGTTAAACCTACGCATGGCAAGGTCTAAATCTATCATGCATGAATCATCAAAGCCAAGAGCAACATTTAGATGACTCCAAGTTAGACTAATGCTTTGGTTAAACATGTGAAAAGATATTCCATCATTAGAGACTTGGAGAGAGCATAAGAATTCTATGGTGAGTAACTCTATTCCAAGATCATCTACTTGCCAAAAGCTAGACCAACCAATAGTGGAAAAGATAGTGTTGAATTCGGTGGTCATACCTACGTTGGAGAGAAGACTCGGATCCAATATCCTTGTGTGCTCGAAAGATCAATCCCGAAGAGAGAGATATCTTTGGTACTCTAGTTGGTCGAACCAGAGACCACTCTGTTGATCATAGGTCCTCATCGGGGGCACCATGAATGCCCTGATGTGAGGTACCTCCTCTGGCACTTCTTCCTCCTCCTGAGGGTGTTCTTCGGTTTGGATGTTCTCCCAAGTGTATCGGGCAGAACCTCCCCTTCTTCTTCTTTGGGAAGTATCATCGGATTGGTAGGAGCGTCGGGATGAGCTCCCACTTACGATTTGCTTTGCTTTCTTGAACATGGATCTTATTGGGTTCTTCATCTTTAGAGAGGAAGAGGCAAGACTAGGACAAGGTTGTGTGTGGAGAGAGTTTCCTAGTTTGTCTTGCGAGGATAGGCTTGAGTTAAGAGAAGAGATCTTCTTGTGGACTAGTGAGAGCGACACTACTTCTCTTGAGAGCTAAGAACTTCTCTTGAATGAAGAGAGGAGAGAGCAAGGCAAGGAGAGGCTTGAGCTAGAACTGGATTCTGGTTGAGGTGTGAGGGATTGATCTCTCCTTGCATGGGTTTTTATAGGTGAAGAGAATGGCCCTAAGGGGACACCATGGGGTGATCGGCCAACCCCCCTTGGGCATGCCCTTGGGTGCCATGATCACTATCTTTAGTAGATGCCTTACACAAAGCAAAAGAGAGAGAGGGAGGTGACCAAAGGTGGTCGGCCGACCCCCTAAAGTAGGGATTCCACTCATGCTTTTTCTAGTGCTTGGTGAAAGGTGAAGCATAATTTGTGATGTGATCAAAAGCTGAGTTAAAGTGGTCAAGATTCTCCTCTTTTAACAAAGAGTAGTGGGGGACAAAGGTATGTCATGCTTTGATCAAAGGTGATTGATGTGTTTTCTTTTTCAAAGCATGACAAAGTGAAAGTGATAGGTGTCATGATTCCCCACTTTGGACAAGGAGTAGTGGGAGACAAGGATGTGTCATGCTTTAACCAAAAGTGATTGATGTACTTTAAAGCATGACAAGACAAGAGAGATGTCAGCTATAGGTAAATCTGAATTTTGAAAGTCTCACTACTCGAATCATGAGATTCTTGGACAAAGGATGATGGGGAAGAAAGAGGGATGATCATGGGGCACCTAGGGTGGTCGGCCGACCCCCTAGTCCTCCATTTTTTTTCTTTTTCTTTTATAAAGATCACATTGTCTTCCTCTTTTTAAATAAGCCAAGATAGGATGCATAGAGTGGTCGACCGACCACTCTATGGCCCTACCTTTTGTCAATTTTTAGTGCTAAACTAATTCTCAAGTTTTATTTAATCTAACTTTAGTTTTCTGAATTTTAAGCATGATAGAAATTAAATAATTAAACTAAATGTAAGAAGAGAAATAAAAGATAACTACCGACTTACCTTTCGGTGAAGGCTCCTTGATTTTAAGTCCTTGGAGTAGGACTCTCCTTCTTGTTCATTCCTTGGGTGCACTTGATGGCTCCGGAAACGGAGACGGTGGTGTGTGCACCTCCTTTGCTTTCCAAACCTGCCTTGGATTGGCAGGTTCATCCTCCTTGAGTTCATTGATCTTGGCCTCCGGGTACTGCTTCTTTTGGCGCGGGGCTCGAACTCTTCTTCTTGGTGGTTGTGCTTTAACCTGTTTGTTAAGTTTGTAACCATTGAAAGCACACTTTACCTTGTGACTCGGGAACTGGAAGTGGATCTGGCCCGATCCAACGTAGATGACTACGTTGGTGGTGTTGAGCAAAGGGCCTTCCAAGATGACGGGGACTTCCACGTTAGCTCCCATGTCCAGGATGATGAAGTCAGTGGGTGATGACGACCCGTAGGGTTCGCAGTTCGATCTTTCGATGAGAGTTGGTGGATAACTCGATTGGTGGATGGAGATGACGTTCACGGCTCGACTACAACCGTCCAAGGACGCTGCGCCTTAGCAACCGATACACCACCTCCGATGGCTGCCGTGATCTTGCGGCGCGACAACCAGCCACTAGGGCTCCCGTCCTGCAAGCAATCGAAGAACCAGCAAGAACAAGATGAACAAGCACTCAATTGCAAGATGAATATGAAGGTTTCAATTTGAGAACACAATATGGTGAGGTTCTGATGACAATCAGACGGACGGTTGATCTAACACGCGCGCTGAAAGGCGGTAGCAATAGCTAACTCGACGAAACAAAACCTAAACTGTTTGTGGCAGCTCTAACGACTTATAAGGAGTTGGGAGGACGACCACAAGGGTGTTGGGGTCGTTCTCCAACCCTAGGACGCGTCCCTAATGGACCCAACTTGATACATGGGCCACAGGCCCAAAATAAGGTGACGCAGCACCGGTGGACAGAAAAGGTTTCGGTACAAAAACGATGAGTCTGGACGCATCTGATAAGGTATAGCCATGCTTCTGGATCCGTTGGAAAGTAGACTTGATAAGCTTTCCAAAAAGTGCGAGAATGTCCCAATCGGAGTCCGTATGAAGTCGTGGCATCCATCACAAGTTGGTGTTGTCCTGCAGTCCAAATCCAGCTAGCGCCCATCCCGTGTCCCGCTGATCCTCTCCATTGTTCCTGAGCAAAACAAGAGTGCACGTGTCTCCATTGTCTAAATATAATGGACAAGAGTTTGAGAATAAACTTACTTGATGACTGAGTTCACGGGCACGAGCACGAGTAATAGGACCAAGTGGTGCTGGAGATGGTGTTGGTGTGGTGTTGATGTCCTCATCATCCTCCCCTTCTTGCATTTGAGTCGTCCGCGACTCAAGCTCATCTTCCTCTCCCAAATATGGCTTCAATCTGCAATGTTAAATGTGGGACTAATCCCAAAAGCTACAGGAAGATCAAGCTTATATGCATTCTCATTAATACGTTTTAGCACTTTAAATGGTCCATCAGCTCTAGGCAGCAATTTAGATTTTCTCAATTCAGGAAACCTATCCTTTCTCAAATGCAACCAAACCAAATCACCAGGTTCAAAAATCAATTGCTTTCTACCTTTATCACTAGCAAGCTTATACTTAGCATTCATGCGCTCTATGTTTTCTTTAGTTGTTTCATGCAATTTTAACATCAACTCAGCACGTTGCTTAGCATCAAAATTCAAATGGTCAGAAGTTGGTAGAGGCATTAAATCAATAGGAGCACGTGGTAACAAGCCATAAACTACCTCAAATGGGCACATCTTGGTAGTAGAATGCAATGAACGATTATAAGCAAACTCAATATGAGGCAAACAATCTTCCCACATCTTAATATTCTTCTTTAAAACAGCCCTTAACATAGTAGACAAAGTTCTATTCACAACTTCAGTTTGACCATCAGTTTGGGGATGACATGTGGTAGAAAATAAAAGCTTAGTCCCCAATTTACCCCATAAAGTTCTCCAAAAATGGCTAAGAAATTTAGCATCTCGATCAGAAACAATTGTATTTGGCACACCATGCAAACGAACAACTTCTCGAAAGAACAAATCAGCAATATGTGTAGCATCATCAGTTTTATGACAAGGTATAAAGTGTGCCATCTTAGAAAATCTATCCACAACCACAAAAACACTATCACGACCCTTCCTAGTCCTTGGCAATCCTAAAACAAAATCCATAGAAATATCTTCCCAAGGAGCATTAGGAACAGGTAGAGGCATATACAAACCGTGTGGATTTAATCGCGACTTCGCCTTTTGACAAGTCGTGCAGCGAGAAACAAATCTCTCCACATCTCTCCTCATCTTTGGCCAAAAGAAATGACCAGCAAGTATGTCCTCTGTCTTCTTTGCTCCAAAATGTCCCATCAAGCCACCTCCATGCGCTTCCTGCAGCAACAACAAACGAACGGAGCTAGCTGGAATGCATAGCTTGTTAGCTCTAAACACAAACCCACCACTAACGATGAATTTGTTCCAACCTTTCCCATCTTTACAATGCAGCAACACATCTTTAAAATCAGCATCATTAACGTATTGGTCCTTAATTGTTTCTAATCCAAAGATTTTGTAATCAAGTTGATTCAGCAAGGCATATCTCCTAGACAAAGCATCAGCAATAATATTCTCTTTCCCTTTCTTGTGCTTAATAACATAAGGAAAAGATTCAATAAATTCAACCCACTTAGCATGTCTACGGTTCAATTTCCCTTGACTACGAATATGCTTCAAAGATTCATGATCAGAATGAATAACAAACTCTTTGGGCCACAAGTAATGCTGCCATGTTTCTAATGTGCGAACAAGAGCATACAATTCCTTATCATAAGTAGAATAATTTAGAACAGGCCCGCTCAATTTTTCACTAAAATACGCAACAGGTTTGCCTTCTTGTAACAAAACACCACCCAGTCCAATTCCACTAGCATCACATTCAAGCTCAAACATCTTATTAAAATCAGGAAGTTGGAGGAGAGGTGCATGTGTCAACTTATCTTTCAGCATGTTGAAGGAGTTCTCTTGTACTTTGTCCCACTTAAAAGGCACTCCCTTCTTTGTAAGCTCATTCAAAGGTGCAGCAATGGTGCTAAAGTCCTTCACAAAACGGCGATAGAAACCAGCAAGTCCTAGGAAACTCCGCACCTGTGTGATAGTCTTTGGTACAGGCCATCCCTGTATAGCTTCTACCTTGGCCTGATCAACCTCAATTCCCTGTGGAGTCACAACATAGCCAAGAAAAGACACTCGATCGGTGCAAAAGGTGCACTTCTCAAGATTACCAAATAAACGTGCATCTCGTAAAGCATTAAAAACAGCACGTAAGTGATCAAGATGTTCATCCATAGATTTGCTGTAAATCAATATATCATCAAAGTAGACTACAACAAATTTTCCAATGAAAGCACGCAGAACCTCGTTCATTAATCTCATGAAAGTACTTGGTGCATTAGTTAACCCAAAAGGCATGACTAACCACTCATACAAGCCAAATTTAGTTTTGAAAGCAGTTTTCCATTCATCTCCCAATTTCATACGAATCTGGTGGTACCCACTACGCAAATCAACTTTGGAGAACAAAAAAGCACCACTCAGTTCATCAAGCATATCATCCAAACGTGGAATAGGGTGTCGATATCGAATGGTGATATTATTAATAGCTCTACAATCAACACACATGCGCCATGTACCATCTTTCTTAGGCACTAAAATAACAGGAACAGCACAAGGACTAAGGGACTCACGCACATAACCTTTGTCGAGGAGTTCTTGCACTTGTCGCTGAATTTCCTTCGTTTCTTCCGGATTTGTCCTGTATGGCGCACGGTTTGGCAAAGATGCACCAGGAATAAGATCAATTTGGTGCTCAATCCCTCGTATTGGTGGCAGCCCCGCTGGTATCTCACTTGGAAAAACATCGGAATACTCCTGCAAAACGTTAGCCACAACAGGAGGCAAGGAATGTTGCATATCGTCAATGGAAATCAATGCATCTTTGCATACTAAAGCATAAGCAACAGAAGTGGATGCATTCAACTCATTAACATCAGATTTAGTAGCAAGCAAACAATTCCCATTCAATTTAATCTCAGTTTGCTTATCAACAACAGATTTGGCATTTTTATTGTTCTCACTTGTAGCCTTTGCAGCTTTAGCAACATCATCATGCATAATGGCTTCAGGAGACATAGGATGCAACACAATTTTTCTATCATGGTATAGAAAAGAATACTGATTTGCTCTACCATGATGCATAGAATCCCTATCAAATTGCCATGGTCTACCTAGCAGAATATTACAAGCTTGCATAGGCACAACATCACATTCAATCACATCATTATAGGATCCAATGGAAAAATTGATGCGCACAAGTCTAGTTACCTTTGCCTTACCACTGTTGTTTAACCATTGAATGTAATATGGATGTGGGTGTGGTTTGGTTGTAAGCGCAAGCTTCTCCACCATGTCGCTGCTGGCCAAGTTGTTGCAGCTACCTCCATCAATGATCATGCGACATGAACGCTCCTTGATGACACACTTTGTTTGGAACAACGTGTGTCGCTGATTTTGCTCTGCCTTCTCCATTTGTGCACTAAGCACACGCTGTACAATGAGGCTCTCATAGTGGTCGGCTGCACCTGCATTAATATGTTCTTCCACATATTCTTCATTACCTGCATGGTCAGCCGCAAGCAATGCAAGTGTATCATCATCAAAATCACTAGCAGATGAATACTCACCATCATCTTTGACTATCATAACACGCTTGCTTGAACACTCGCGCATCATATGTCCATATCCCTTGCATCGATGACACTGAATGTCTCTCGTTCTACCTGTCGATGCTACGGACGAAGCACTTGCACTAGGCTTCTGGGCTGTCTTGACTACTGAATTTGTGGGAGTAGCACTAGGCTTGTCACTTGAGGGTGGCATAGTAGCACGTGTGCGGGACTGCCATGAATTAGTCTTCCCTGCAGAAAAGTTAGTCCTAGCACTCGCACGTCGCCCCTGCACTTCCCTTTCAGCTTTACAAGCAAGATGAAACAAACGGGTTACGTTAGTGTACTCTTTATATGCAAGGATGTCCTGAATTTCACGATTTAACCCACCCAAAAATCTTGCCATAGCAGGTTCCTCATCCTCCTCTAAATTACAACGCAACATACCCATTTGTAATTCTTGATAATACTCTTCTACACTTTTAGCACCCTGTCTTAGTTGTTGGAGTTTATGTAGCAAATCACGTGCATAGTAAGAAGGAACAAATCTAGCCCTCATGATTTTTTTCAAAGCATCCCAAGTCTGTGGTATGTTCCTAAGATTTTTCTTACTATACTCTATCCACCATACAGTAGCAAAGTCGCTAAACTCACTAGTAGCAGCCCTAACACGTGTATTCTCAGGAAATTCATGACATGCAAACTTTTGGTCAACAGCAATTTCCCATGAAATGTATGCATCAGGATCATACTTGCCATCAAAAGGAGGTATTTTAAATTTAATCTTACTAAAAGCATCATTGTTATTGTGTACCTCACGTCGACGGTAACCCATACCTCTTCGATTTAAGTGTAGGCGACGTCGATCACGAAGGTCATTGTCATCAAGATCCATATCTCCAGAGTAAGCATCCTCATCATTATCTTCGACCCGCTCCTCGTCATTGTTGCCGTCATCATTCTTCTCTTTGTCTCTTGTGTGGAAGTCATCAAAACGTTGTAGAAGAGCAACAAGGCTTTTGTCCATACGAGCCATCGATGCTTCAACTCTTGTAAGCTTGGTGGTGGTGGTGAGTTGGGCGGACTCCAACTGCCCAATCTTTTCATTGGTCACCTGTAAATCTCGATCAAGTCCATCTGCGTGGAGCTGCACCTGTCTTGTAAAATGCTGAATGATGCCCTTGGTGCGTGGAGTTTGTGGCATCTGGTTATTGTCCTCTGTTCCTGACATGGTTTAAAAGACAAGAACAACAAGAATACAAGTGAAGAAATAAAAGCCCTACAACTATTAGGATGTAGCTACAGCAAGGCACTCTCTCTCAACCTGTTTCTCAAGCTCTTACCAGTTCTTACCTTGCTCAAACAAGAGGGGTCAACAACCAGCAAGTCTACAACCTTAGAAGTGAATGTATCGGTACCGTAGCACAACACCTGTCAAGTTGTAGTCGAATATGTGGAGCTGTAGGTGGCCAATGTTATGCTCAAGGACAAATACTAGCACCACGTTAGATTAAAAAGCGAGCTGAATAATCGTTCAAAGGTGGTACTGTGCTGGTCCTAGCCTAGACCGTGCTAGAGACGCGAGCCTGGACACAAAGGAACTCACAAACACCACCTATCCAAAGGAGGGAAATACAAAGATCAGCCCCTTTTTTTGTTTTTTTTTTTGCCTCTTTTTTTTTGCTTTTTCTTTTTTTTTGCTTTTTTTTTTCTTTTTTTTTCTTTTTTTTTTTCAGGGAAACCTCAAAACTGATTATATGAACAAAGAGATGTCAAAAGAGCAAATCACCACACACACTTTTTCCAAAAGTGCAGGGGTATATAGGTAATTAAAAAGATACTCTCTCTCTCTCTCTCTCTCTAAAGTAAGCTTCGCTGTAATATGGTATGAAACTTGTAGTCCCGACTTGTACTGCGCGAACTTAATTATGAAAAACAACGCGGATGGCGGCAATTTATAGCAGCGAAAAAACCAGGGTAGTACTCGGACTCGATTCCCGAAATCAACTCCGTCTCGAACTTGACAGCAGCGAATACCAGGGTAGTACTCGGACTCGATTCCAGAACACAACTCAAACTCGAACTGGACAGCCGCGAATACCAGGGTAGTACTCGGACTCGAACTTGACAGCAACGAAATCTACTTAGACTCGGACTAGAACGTGACAAGAACTCGAAACTCTAAAGGACTATAACTAAAACCAGCAACTCGACACAATCGATGCAACCGACGACTCAACAAGCCCTAACTAAGTAGTACTAGCAAAAGGCTCAACGGGTTTATGGGATTACGGAAAACTAATCTACTATTTTTTTTTTGGCTTTTCTGGACTATAGGAAAAAAAAATTTGTGAAGAATTGGAAGTCTCTCACGATAAACCTTGCTCTGATTACCAACTGATGACGACCCGTAGGGTTCGCAGTTCGATCTTTCGATGAGAGTTGGTGGATAACTCGATTGGTGGATGGAGATGACGTTCACGGCTCGACTACAACCGTCCAAGGACGCTGCGCCTTAGCAACCGATACACCACCTCCGATGGCTGCCGTGATCTTGCGGCGCGACAACCAGCCACTAGGGCTCCCGTCCTGCAAGCAATCGAAGAACCAGCAAGAACAAGATGAACAAGCACTCAATTGCAAGATGAATATGAAGGTTTCAATTTGAGAACACAATATGGTGAGGTTCTGATGACAATCAGACGGACGGTTGATCTAACACGCGCGCTGAAAGGCGGTAGCAATAGCTAACTCGACGAAACAAAACCTAAACTGTTTGTGGCAGCTCTAACGACTTATAAGGAGTTGGGAGGACGACCACAAGGGTGTTGGGGTCGTTCTCCAACCCTAGGACGCGTCCCTAATGGACCCAACTTGATACATGGGCCACAGGCCCAAAATAAGGTGACGCAGCACCGGTGGACAGAAAAGGTTTCGGTACAAAAACGATGAGTCTGGACGCATCTGATAAGGTATAGCCATGCTTCTGGATCCGTTGGAAAGTAGACTTGATAAGCTTTCCAAAAAGTGCGAGAATGTCCCAATCGGAGTCCGTATGAAGTCGTGGCATCCATCACAAGTTGGTGCTGTCCTGAAGTCCAAATCCAGCTAGCGCCCATCCCGTGTCCCGCTGATCCTCTCCATTGTTCCTGAGCAAAACAAGAGTGCACGTGTCTCCATTGTCTAAATATAATGGACAAGAGTTTGAGAATAAACTTACTTGATGATTGAGTTCACGGGCACGAGCACGAGTAATAGGACCAAGTGGTGCTGGAGATGGTGTTGGTGTGGTGTTGATGTCCTCATCAGTGGGGATGTATTCTCTTGGATGCTTACCAAGATATCCGTCGCAAGTCCCTCGGGAAACCTTATTGTTTGATCTGTCATCTGCAAGCGAACACATGTAGCGACCAAAGGTCCTCCTAACAAGTTATCATAAGTTACCTTAGACATGATATTGACGCCGATCTGAGATCACAGAAGGCGGTGTGGAAGGTTTGTTGTCCGATTGAGCATTTGATCGTCGGGTGGCCTGGATCTTCCTTCTTCATGATGAAGGGAGGATCGAGAAGATATCCCCAATAGGAGCGAAGTAGAGGCTTACCGAACTTTGTTATTACCATGTTCACATGCTCAATCGAATCTTTTGGTTTCCCAGGAATTTTACCCTGTTCTATAGATGGCATAGCTGCTGCTAATTGAGCTAATTGTGTTTCTAGCATTTTATTAAAACTCAATTGATTTTTCATAGCAGTGGTAAAGTTATCCATTTTTTCACCAAAATTTTCAAGAACTTTATCAGTGGCAATCATCTTTTTATTTATACCATCATTAATCTTAGATTGCCAAAGAACAAGATCTTTTAATGAAGGTTGGTTATTGTAAGAATTGTAATTATTGTAATTGCTATTACCTCCATTACCTTGGTAGAAGGGGCGCGAGTTCCATCCTCCTTGTTGTTGGGGTCGATATCCGTTGTTGTTGTTGTTGTTGCTGATGAAATTCACGTCCTCCTTCGAAGTCTCGGGGCAATTGTTGCCCGAGTGATCATTTCCTCCGCACACCTCGCACCATGGATCAGCTTCAATAGCTTGTGCGATGGTGATGGGATAGATGGCCTCCTGTTCCTTCTTGAAACTTTCTTCTATCTTCTTCATCAGGAGGTCCATCTTGGCAAAGAGCATGTCCACCTCATTAACGGTGTGCATACCTATCCTCTTTGGCTGGAGACGTTCCTCACCCCATCCTTGGTTAATCACCATCTTTTTGATGAGGTCCTTGGCATTCCTCACTGTGTGTTGAAGAAATGCCCCTCCAGCGGCAGCATCAAGGTGACTACGGGCCATACTGTAAAGCCCGTGGTAGAATCCTTGGATCAAGATCCAGTCGTCTATCCCATGATGAGAACAGTCACGAATGTACTCTTGGAGACGCTACCATGCTTCGGGAATCGTCTCGTCAGATTGTTGTTGGAAGCTTGAGATCTTTCCACGAAGAGCATTTGTTTTGCCCGTCGGGAAGAACTTCTTGAGGAATGCGTTAGCACACCTCTCCCATGTAATGGCTTCTTCTTTGTGGACATATAACCATTGCTTCGCCTTCCCCAATAGAGAGAATAGGAAAAGACGAAGGCAAATGGCGTTAGATGCCACTCCCTTGATAGTGAAAGTGCCACATAACTCCATGAAGTGCTGGAGATGAGCATTGACATCCTCATGGGGCTTCCCGCATAATGGATTGGCATGCACCATGTGGATCAAGGCGGGCTTCAACTCGAAGGTGGCATCCCCGAAGTTGACCTCGGGACCTTGAGCTACGGTGGGTAGCGGACGGGGCCGAGAAGTCAGAGATCCCCTTCTGGGCCATAGCTTCCTTAAGTGGTGGTGTAGAGCCACCTTCCTCGAACGGATTCTGGTTCGAGATGAACCTCTGAGGAGGAACTTGACGACGTCTAGTTCTCCTCAACAACTGCTCGGGATCTTCTAAGTAGTTTCCCGGCAGTTGGAAATCGCTCATAAATTGTCTGGCTTCATAAGAAAGGAAGACACAGACAGGTGTAAGCCCCTATGACTAATTGATAACCAAGTTAACGAGAATCTCTGGATTCAATCTAATTAAAATTTCTTGGCTAAGCTTTCTCTGGCAATGGCGCCAGAAATGCTTGTTGGTATTTCTTATGACTATTGGATAAATCCGCAAGCGCACAGATTATACCGTTGTAGCACTTCACCTAGGAGTATTCTAAGGTATCGTAATTTATATTTTCCCAAGGGAAAGCTGGGCTAGAAATAATAATTGGATAGAGATCCTAGAGAGGACCTCAACTTAGTACCAACTAGTATAGGGGGTAAATGATATATGTGATAGGAAGGGGTTAATGAATAAGCCAAGGTAAAAGATACTTAGAACGGACTAGATAGAATAGCTAGGTGGGAGGACAACGAGAGAGTAAAGGGACTCCTATGTAATTCACTCTACTTCAATATACTTAGCCAATTAACTAGTCTAAACACTATAGTTTTCCTCCTCAATACAAGTATGCTAGGCGAGTGGATAGATCAGTAAGAGGACAAAACTCCTGCCGGACCGCGCCCTCGTTTTATAGGGGTCTTACCTTTTAAAAACATGCCTAAAAACACGTGGTGGAATACAACGACTAGACAAGGCTGTCACCTCTTGCTAGCTACCACAAACAATCCGTGCAACAAGAGGTAACCAAGGATAAGATGATGTATAAGCACCACACTTACACGCAACTTACTACTTTGACTATGATCTATAATCAAAGCACCCTATGACAGGCAATGATCGCATATAGGAAAGGTCACAAGGATCACAAACTATGGATGTAAAGGCTATTAAAGAGCAAAAGCATATAACAAGACTATATCTAGTATAGTAATGCTCAAAGTAAATACTAAGTAAAGTAGAGAGAAAGATATATATTGAATAAGATGAAGTCTTACAAAGAAGGAAAGATATAAGAGCTATACCAGACTTTCCAGAAGACAACTTCGAAAATCCCGAGCGCAGCTCGACTCAACTCTAACTCCCACTCTAGACTAACTCCTAGAACAATATAAGGAATAGAGTTTGTAGGCTTCTTCACCATGTGTAGAGAGGGGGGTGTGACCCTCTATTTATAGTGGGGGTGGAGTAGGGGCTACTCCAGCACCACGTCAGCGATCCAAGGCCTTCCATCCTCCACCCTTGGATCCAACCGACCCTTGAACCGACCAAGGGTGGATGGTGATGATTTCCACCATATGTAGAGTGGTATGTCGGTCGAAGGGGCCAAACCGACCTAGGGGGCGGTCGGTCGACCACCCCTATGGCAGGTGGGCCCTCCTCTAGCCTATAGAAGTGGCCCCACTGGTTAGGGACCAGGTGGGAGCCAGGTGGGCCCAGGGGGCGGTCGGCCAACCCCCCCATAGGGTCTCTGGCCCACCTTGTCTTCTTAGATGTTGGTCCCACTTGTCATTGAGGTTGGTTCTTGGTTCTGAGGTGGTTGTCACGTTTATCTCCTTGGTGTGGGCCCATGGATCCATATGCTATGCTTGTGAGCCGTTGAGAGAAAGCACAGAGTGATCCAAGGGTTGGAAATCACTCTGGAGTGCTTCTCTTGGATCATGGCTGAGAGGGGAGAGCTAGTGGGCCCATAGGGTGGTCGGCCGACCCCCTATGTGGGCCCCTCTGGCTCTCCTTTGCTCCATTTATTCATTCCTGTATTCAAACACTCATGGACATGTGAAACTGGTTATTTGATAAAATATGCTCATGATGTGTTTGTTTATCCTTGATTCTGAGGTTGGTGGCATCATTTTAGTTATATAAAAGTGGACCATATTTTCTGCCAACAGTGATGTCGATCACCAAGAGTAACAAGCCTTGATCTTCACTTGACTCAATCAAGTCTCACAACTAGAGTGGATGCACACTTGATCTCTTGGATGAACTAGAGGAGAGGATGGATAGATTCGCAAATCACTCTCTCTCTAGGGCTCTTGCTCTCTTCTCCACCTTCTCAAAGCAACCAGCAACTCAAATGAGCAAAGGCAAGGTGGGAAGGCAAGGGGTGAAGTATTTATACTCCCCCTACACACTCAGCTCTCGGGCTGAGAAAACAGGCATTTTAAGTTGGCGACGGACGCTGCGCCTCAGCGTCCGGCACCAACTAGCTGCTCTCGGGTTTCTGGGAAAATATTCCCGGACGCTCGCTAGCGTCCGACGCCCATGCGACAGACGCGTCCGTCGCAAAATGAGCGTTTCTGGAGCTCTCTGCTGGCTCGACGAACGCTGCTAGGGTTTCACCCCAGCGTCCGTCGCCAGCGTCTGGCGCGCCAGACAGCGTCCGGCGCTTCTGACCTTAGCGTCCGACGCCTAGAAACTGGCTCTCTCAACTTCGGTTTTCGTCGCGATGAATAGGGAAGTTGTTATAGGCTATCTTACGATCACCATAGGCTTGCTTAGAGCTAAGGATGTCAAGTGTGCACCACATCTAAGTCATGAAGCTCTCCTAAGTCAAGCTATTAGTCTAGACCCCCTTGATAGTACGGTCAAAGATCAAATAAAAGCCCTATCTAATTTTAAGTGTCCTTCATCACCTTATGACACTTAGCCTATCACTCTAGGGTCTTCATCATGTCTCTTTGAAATTCGAAACGATATCCATCTTGGGGGCTAAGTGATAACCATTGATGCTCATTCATGTTGATCACTATGGCTAAGCTACGCATAGCCTCTGCAAAATACACATTAGCCATAATAATCTCTTACTTGTCGTTAATCACCAAAACCAATAGGGCCATGATTCTTCAATAGGAAAAGCCACTGTCGGCACTTCAATGTTGACAGGCTGTTTTCGACGATAGACGGAGATGGTGACTAAGTCGTCTTCATGTCACCGGGCACTACTGATGCGTCCGCGTGCTCGTGTTCTTGTACGTGTCAGTGTGTGCATGTTTATAGCATAGAAGTAGGATAAACAAGCATCCTATTACCCTGGCAGAGCTAATGTGTTAGAAATTAAGTTCATGGCACACAAGCACAACAGAAACACTAGAACACAAAGATGGGAGAATGAAGTTCTTCTTTTGCACTCATTTTTCTGTTTGTTTACAATGATGAAAGTGACCTCCTATTTAGGGCGTCCACAATGGTTCTAGACAGCTACTAGCTAGAAACATATGCACGTAAGCAAATAGATAGCACACAAAATTACTCATCTAACGGTACGTTCTCCAAAGCAATGGTCCCACCTGGCCACCTTGTATAGCTAGCGAGCGCACAAAAAGGCGCAGGGTGAGATGAAGCATAGGGGGCAGTTGCTCACATGGTGGGGCTAGCGCTGGGGAAGCATGAAATCAGTTAGCGAGGCGACAATGATTTTGCGCGCTCTCTCCTCTCCACCTCGACTCCGAGTGTTGGCTCACCCTGTTGCGGACGCTCTTATACCAAAGGAGGTTGAGATGATAGATTAATATGTCCGCTTAAACTACTCACAACTTGTTTCAATTTATTTTATCTCACAGAACATTATGGAAGCAGCCTTAGTCGGCTTTTCTATGAATAGAGCCTTCCTCTTCATTTAATTAACCACCCTTCAAAGTCTATTGTTTCTATTGTCTTCTCTGATACACAACAAGCTCTATTGGTGGTGCGCTAAGGGATTATCATGAAAGTTGAAGTGGCTATAAAAAATGATATTCTCCATATGCAAATCATGCAAATCGTGGGACAGTTTGCGCCTTTGCGGCGGCCCACCTCGTTATTGTCTGTCCGCAGAGCGCAGAGTGGTTCGCAGAGTGGTTCCTCCCTCAGTCCCTCCGCGTCTCCGTCTCCCTCTCGTCAGGCACTCCTTGTTCGCCGCCGACGCACCGGCGCCTCCCCCGACCCTGGCCGTCCAGCCCCGGTCCCCGAGCTCCAGGTGAAGGCCCCCACCCACACCGCCAACCCTTTCACCAGCTCCCTGTTCTTAGCCCGCAAGCTCGCCGCCGTGGGTCTTCCTCCGTCGCTTCGTCACAACCTCTTCTTCCCCTTCCCGTAGCAGTTCACCCACGAGGTGTGATGCTGGCATCTTTGCGGGTTGATGATGCGGCGCTAGGACCCGTGGCTGGCCAGCCCGCGTAGTCGCATAGAACCGTCTAGGTTGTTTGGTTGCAATTGCGGCGTTTACCGGGCTTGCGGACGGGTTAGTCCGGCAGGCTGTTGGCACGGCCGGCTCCGCTTGCAAGTCTAATTACAATGCAGTGAGCTGCCGTTGATTCTTGTGATCCTTAAATTACAATGCATTGCTATAATGCAATGTGCCGCTGTTGATTCTTGTGATCCCAATTGTAATGCATTATAGTACTTCGCTGAACTTTAATGTCTCTTGACAGGGGCCTTAAAGGACGAACCATCTGCTGATTCTTGTGAACCCAAATGTAATGCTATCTCAGCTGAACTTTGATGTCTCTGGACAGGGGTCCTTCAAGGATAAACCACCTGCCCCTCAGTTGCCTGCCCCGCCTGATTGTTGAGGGATACCATGGCGCGCTCCAGTAGAGAGCCGGCAGAATGACCTCCGGAGGCTGCGGAGAGGTGGTGGCATCGAGCGAAAGAACAGCAAGACCAAGCGACGACCTGATGTAAGTTAACTAGCCCTTGCCTAATTAATTATTAGTCTATGTCACTTTGCTCGTTCTAGTGGATATATGCCAAAACTAAAAGCAACTGTACAATGTACTTACATGATGAATCTCTAAGTATTGCTTTGAGTAGTGGACTTCCCTCATTGTTGTTGGTAGCAGAAGCACAAGTGATGGATTACTGACTGCCATATTAGACTGACTGGCATAGCAAAAAGGAATGTTATGCTATGTCAGACATACAAGTACATCAGTGCCTCAGTGGGCAGTGGCTGTGCCTGTGCTTGGATGTGTTTTGAATTTGGATACCGATGTGCTTTAGCTTTACCTAAGGAAAAAAAAAATGAAGCACATTTTGTACTACACTTCAGTTTACTGTTTAGAAACTCTTTTCAAGAAGTTGTATATCCTTAAAACAAATCTGAATCCAGAGAAACAATAGATATAATACTTGTACTGCCATTGAGGTTTTTGGGTGTTGACTAATTATAGGGTTAAGTGCCCAGGAGACAATGACTTCCATCAAGTTTTAGTTGACTGAATGTCTTCAGAAAAGTAGCCATTATGAATTACCTCGTAGTCATAGACTATTTGCTCAAAAGTATCATTCAGCTTGTCTACGTACTGGTTGTATATCACTATATCCTTCATTATTCAAGATAATATATCATTTTTTCCATCTAAACTACTCCGTCATGGTCTAAACCTTTTCAGTGACATGTCATAGGAATTTTTCTAGTAAATTACAAATTGACCAAGTTTCTGTGCCAAACATGCAAAGAATACCACCTTTAATACAAAGCTAATCTGTGCAGCTTCTCTTCTGTGCTGAAGCCTTGCTTTCCACCATGTCCATGTCCATGTTTAGTGTCTGAAGCCCTTCCTTACACTTTGAGATAAAGAAAAAAAAACTCGACTAGGATGAGACTTGAGAGATGTGCCCCTGGTTTTGTTCTTAAGAAGTTTGTGTCAGCCTTTGAACTTGGCCTGCTGACGGGGTTTCATCTACCCTCAGAGTTCAACAGTCTAACCAGTGTAACTCAGGAGAAGTTGGTCCAGCACCAATAAGATGATGGACAGTATTGTCCAAGTAGGATGCCTGGTGTATCCATTGTTTAATCTTTATCTGGGATTGCTTGATTAGGCAGAAGAAGTGGGATCAAGCTCTGCCCCTTTAAACTGGCTTAGGCAACACATCTTGTTTAGAAGAGAGTTAAAGTGCCTGCATGATTGCCCAGTCCAATAGCTCTCAAGTACATTCCCAAAGGTAACGTTCATCCTAGCAAACACTGTTCACCATCTCAGCGCTGTCACAGATGGATCTAATCTGTAAGGTTAGGCACATGACAGTAAACCTGATGCAAAGCAAGGATTCATGATAGAAAAGGTAGCTCAAAGAGCAGTTTTACATTACTACTTGTGTTCTTTTAAAAATTTACGAACATCTGGTGCAAAGTGCATTTTACTCAAATTTGTAATTTCTTACTGAATGTATGTTTATTTAGTTACTACATATGGTAAACATGTACATCTGACCATCTGTTTGCCCTTTTAAACTAGTTCTCTATTAGTTTCTTTATTAGTTGACATAACATTTTTTATGTTCATTCTCTATGGGTGTTGTTGATTCAATTTCACAAAGTTAAGAAAAATCTGCTCTTTGTGTAGGGAGATGATTTTTGTGCAATATGTGACGATGGTGGTAATGTAACATGGTAGGTTCATTTAAAATCAATTTAACAATTTAATTGCTTGTCTCCTTTATATGTGCGGTTATGATAATTGATTCACTAATGTCATCATGTCGTTACTATGGTTCCCTAAGAATTGTTCACATTTGAAAATTTAACCAACCATGTTAACCACTTTCTTTTATTGAATACTCTCTCCATTTCAAGATAAAGTCGTGGTTTGCCTTCATGCATTCTCTGTAAACTAATTTTTTACCATTAGTTTCTCTTTTAGTTGTTACATCGTTAAAAAATCACTACTGTGCCCTCAAAAAGAAATCATGGCTGTAGGAAAATAATTTAAAATTTGAACCTCATGGCATGGTTTTTTCTAATAAAAAAAACATACTTAAATCATGATGTTTGAATCTTGAAATGTTTAGACACCATAGTAAAAGAAGCGGGGCTGGTTGGGTTGTCGTAGTGTTAGTTGACGATTATTTACAGATTAATAGAAATTGTTTTCGTTCTTGGAAGCCATAGGGAAAATGCTGGACAAAAAATTTCGTTCTTCCCATATGCTTCTAGCAATACTGTATAATTTAGAAAGAGAGTATGTTTTCGACTTACCAAATAAACAGGTAATATCCTCTTGTGTTGTACTTTTTTTTAACAAACCTTATTGTTAGACTAATAGGAATAGTACCATATTGTCTAGTCACAAGAGGTGTTAGTCCTATGTACCCTATATAATCAGTCCATGAGGCCCAATGCAATATATCTAATATTCCTCCAATTATATTCTCTTTCATGGTATCTTTCGCCTAGGTTTAGATCCTAACCCTAGTCGCCGCCGTTTCCGCCGCGCGCCCCCGGGGAGGGATCAATCTCCCCCGGGGGCAGCGCCCCAATTTAGGCGCCCGATCCTATTGATCCGGCTGCTATCGTCGTCGTCGCGCAGCAGATCGGGATCTCCCATCGTCGTCGCCACCTCGTCCCGGGTTCGTCGCCGCCGCCACGTCCTCGGACTCGTCGTCGGGCCGCCGCCGCCATGTCCTCGGACTCGTCGTCGGGCCGCCGCCGCCTCGTCCCCGGACTTATCGTCGGGCCGCCGCCTCGTCCCCGGACTCGTCGTCGGGCCGCTACCGCCTCGTCGTCGGGCTGTCGTCGTCAACACCTTGATCTTCGTCGCATGGAGGCAGATGGATCTCGCCCTGTCCCGTGCCGCCGTGGTGGCGGCCAGGTCCAGCAACACGCTTCGATCATGGGCTGTCATGGATGTAGTCAGATCAAGCTTGTCGCTGTTATCGGGCGGATCTGCCCATCCCCACCACGTCGACCCCATCTGCGTTGACGTCTTCGACCCTGCGCGTCCATGGCACGCCGTGCGCCTCGCATGGTCCTATCGAGGCCGGGTACACCCGATCTCCTACTGCTGTATCTTTTTGGTTTGCGCGATCACTGATCGGGATTGAGTCGCCCACCGCCCGTCAACCTCGCGCGTACTACTCCGGCATCGCGCCGAGTCGTACACGCATCTTCTCCGAGCAATAGGGCTGCATGCTTGCTGCTGTGTCGCCTCATCGGGCCACAGCATCGCCACCCGTGTGTCTACTCCGTCGTTGCATCTACATCGCCGTCCCCTGTGCATCGACGTCTGTGCTGCGTAATCTTTGCTGCGCCATCCGTCTACACAAGGTCTTCGTCTTGCTGATCGAGTCTTCGTCATCGAGCTGCCACTACCTGCGCTGTCGCTGAGCCCTGCTCGCCGGCCACTCCTCGCGTCGTCGCTGGGCCATGCTCGCCGACGTGTTCTCTACCGCATTGCTTCTTCTTCGTCCAGCACAACCATGTCTCGTTATCGTGGTTGGGGCCCTCTCCCTTGTATGCTCGGTATTGGCAACACCGACGCGTGCTTTCGTCCCCGACGCGCTGCCGGGTCTAGCAAATCCAGCCAGCGCATCGGCGCACAGGTGGCTTGACTGCATCGACTTCGGCATCGACCCTCCCGTTCCTGCCCCGTCTGCCTCGATAGCATCATCACCTTTCGTCTACATCTACGACTGCCTTGACTGCGTCGACTTCGGCATCGCCCCCTTCCACGACGATTGCCTCGACGTGTCTCCGTCATCACCATGGCGCCCCTTGTGCGCCTACGCCTGCAGTTCCATCGATACGACAACCCGATCACAACTACGTCGACCTCGACAATCTTCAGCACGGCTTCTCCGACCATGGCTATTGTGCCGCCCTCACGCTCGGCTATCTCGACATCGGCACAAAGGGCTACCGCCTTGCATGAGGACTCATCGGCTTCTTCTCCAGCCACACCATACGCGACACATCGACTGTTATGACTGCGGGGGGATGTTAGCTTGTCAGCTTCTTCTCCAATCTCACCGTCTGTAACGCTCCCGCTGTGACTACGGGGGGATGTTAGAGTAATAGGAATAGTACCATATTGTCTAGCCACAAGAGGTGTTAGTCCTATGTACCCTATATAATCATCCCATGAGGCCAAATGCAATATATCCAATATTCTCCCAATTATATTCTCTTTCACTTATACTATGCTTATAAGTCGTTCTGGCTTTTCTAGGTATATTGTTTTTTGCTATGTATCTAGAAAAGCCAAAATGACTTATAGTTTGGAATGGACGGAGTATATTACTGCTATGTTCAAATAACGAAAACAGTATGCCAGTTTCCATTTTAACTTGCAAGGCTTTTACTTCCAAGCTAGTTTGGTGTAGACTAGATATTGAGAGCAATTAGCCTCGGGATTAGATGATTGATTATGGGGTACAGTGGTACAATTATATAGGCAAGGATCCCTAAGGGTTTATAGAAACACCCAATCAACGGTGATCCTTGCCTTATCAATCTACCTTAATCCCTAAGGTGCTTAACCGCACCGGCCCATTACAGCCCATTAGGGCGCCTATTGCTAACACTCCCCCACAGTCGAAACGTCAGCCACTTTGCACGTTTAGACTGGACCTAAACTCCGTGAACACTGAGGTAGGCAGACCTTTGGTGAAGATATCAGCATACTGTAGGGCGTTAGGAACATGCTGGACTCACAGATCACCAATGACAACTCTTTCTCGGACGAAGTGAAGATCAATCTCGATGTGCTTGGTGCGCTGATGTTGCACTGGATTGGAGGTCATGTAGACGGCACTAATGTTGTCACAGTACACCAGTGTGGCGCGCCGAAGAGGGGCATGTAGCTCCAAGAGAAGACGTAGCTAGGTCGCCTCTGCCACTCCATTAGCCACTGCGCGATACTCGGCTTCAGCACTTGATCTTGATACTGTATTCTGGCGCTTGGAGGACCAGGAAACGAGATTGTCACCGAGGAACACTGCATAACCTGAGGTGGATCGGCGAGTGTCGGGACAACCAGCCCAATCAGCGTCGGTATAGACAACAAGATCAGTCGACGTAGACGGTCGCAGCAGTAGACCGAGGTGGAGTGTGCCCCGAACATAGCGAAGAATCCGCTTCAGGGTAGCAAGGTGCGGCTCTCGAGGGTCATGCATGTGGAGGCAAACCTGCTGAACAACATATGCAATGTCTGGGTGAGTGAACGTCAAGTACTGAAGAGCTCCAGCAAGACTGCGAAAGTCTGTAGCATCAGACAAAGGGGCCCCCTCAGTTGCAGTAACCTTGGAGTTGGTGTCGACTGGTGTAGAGCACGGCTTGCACTCAGTCATCCCGGCGCGATCAAGGATATCCAGCATATATTGTCGCTGTGAGAGGAGTCCATCACCACGTCGCTGAACATGCATACCAAGGAAGTGATGAAGTTCACCAAGATCTTTCATGGCGAACTCTCGCTGAAGTGCTGAGATAATCTGCCGAAGAAAATCTGAGGACGAGGCTGTGAGGACAATATCGTCGACATAGAGCAACAGGTAGGCTGTGTCTGATCCGCGCTGATAGATGAAGAGTGAAGTGTCTGACTTGGCTTCAACAAACCCAATAGACAACAAGTAAGAGGCCATCTGGCTGTACCAAGCACGAGGAGCCTGCTTCAGGCCATAGAGTGACTTCTTCAAAAGGCATACAAAATCCGGATGAACTGAATCTTCGAACACGGACGACTGCTGGCAGTAAACTGTCTCAGTCAAGTTGCCATGAAGAAAGGCGTTCTTCACATCCAGCTAGTGAATGGGCCAGTGGCGAGTGAGCGCCAAGGAGAGCACCATGCGAACAGTGGCGGGCTTCACCACAGGACTGAAGGTCTCGTCAAAGTCCACACCAGGTCGCTGGGTAAAACCACGAAGAACCCAACGCGCCTTGTACCGCTCGAGAGAGCCATCAGACTGAAGTTTGTGCTTGAAGATCCACTTCCCAGTGACAACGTTGGCTCGAAGAGGACGAGGCACAAGGTCCCAGGTGTGATTCTGAAGAAGAGCACTGTGTTCTTCCTCCATAGCGGCTCGCCAATTGGGGTCAGCAAGAGCGCTACGGAAGGTCTTCGGCATCTGAGAGAGAGGCACAGCGTGGTAGATAGAGGGTATCCTGTAGCCGCTCTTCGACCTGGTGCCCATGGAGTGCTGGTTGGTTACCGGAGGGACAACAACCGCACCCTTGGGCAGTGGGGCTGCCGGAGCAGCAGGGGCGGCCGGTACAGCCGCAGGAACAGCCGGGGCAGCAGTTGGTGGGGCGGCTGGTGCAGCAGCCGGGCTGGCCAGCGGCCGGCGCATGTAGACGTGCGTGAAGTCGCGAGGCGGCCGAAGAGGAGGAAACCCTGGTGGTGGTCCGCGAGGTGCCTGCAAGGGTGCTGGAGAGCCTGTAGACCGTCGCCGAAGAGGTCGAGCCGGCACGCAGAGCGTCCGGTAGCTCGAGGGCCGCGCGTGGTGCGGTGGGTGTGAGCTCTAGGGCCGCGCGTGGCGCGGAAGAGAAGCTCATGGTGGTCGCGCGTGGCGCGGAAGAGAAGCTCCTGGTGGCCGCGCGTGGCGTGGTGGAGGTCCCGGACACCCGCAGCGTAGGGGGGACGTAGAGAGCGGGTGTCAGAGGATCCTCAGCATCCTCAGGAAGCTCCAGGGGCGCCCCAGGCACGGCCTCACGGGGACCGGCAGGGGCGCGAGCAGCGTCGGAGGTACTGGAAGGTGACCCTGCAGGAAAACACTTGTGCGACGGTCCAATAGGATCGGGCACAGCATTAGTGGTGTCATCGGTAAGAAATTCGAGGTCTGCTGGGCGACTGGGGCCATTTTGCTCAGCAAAAGGGAAGGCCGTTTCATCGAAGATGACGTGCCGGGAGATGATGACTCTATTGGAGGATAGGCCAAGGCAGCGGTACCCTTTATGATGAGCTGAATAGCCGAGGAAAACACACATGACAGACTGAGGAGCAAGTTTATGAATGGCAGTGGCGGACATGTTGGGATAACATTTGCAACCAAAACTCGTAGATGATCATACGTGGGTGGCTTACCAAACAAGGTAAGATGAGGTGTGGAGAACTCTAGAGTCTTGGTGGGCAAAATGTTAAGAAGCACGGTCGCCGTGGAGAGAGCCTCCACCCAGTACCGGGGGGGCATGGATGCCTGAAACAGCAGGGAGCGAACAACATTATTTATAGACCGGATAATACATTTAGCTTTACCATTCTGAGATGAGGTGTAGAGACAGGACATGCGGAGGTGGATGCCCTGGGCGAGGAAGAAGTGCCAGGTGCTGGAGTTGTCAAACTCTTTCCCGTTGTCGCACTGTACGGCTTTGACGCGGGCGCCAAACTGAGTGGAGGCATGGGCGATGAAATGAGTAAGCATGCTGAAAGTGTCAGATTTTAGTCGCAAAGGAAAAGTCCACAAGTAATGAGTGCAATCATCAAGAATGACCAAATAATATTTATAACCAGATATGCTTATGACTGGAGATGTCCATAAATCACAATGAAGAAGATCAAACTTGCTAGACGCACGAGACGTGGACACATGAAAGGGCAGACGAACATGACGCCCTAGCTGACAAGCATGACATAAATCTGAACAATCCTGAACAGGAAAAGAAATACTAGACGCAAGCTTTGACAAGGCCTCGTGACCAGGATGCCCAAGACGCCGATGCCACAGTGGAGAGGAGCCCTGAGCGACAAAGGAGAGTGCTGGTGGAAGGCGAAGAGGATACAAGGGCCCGGAGCTATTACACCTGACGATCTCTCTCCGAGACGGAAGAACCTTCACAGAACAACCAGCGGGGTCAAACTCAATAGAACAATTATTGTCGATAGTAAATTGGCGAACAGAGATAAGATTCTTAATAATTTGTGGTGACACAAGGACATTATTAAGACGTAAATTAGAGGATAACTCTGTGGAGCCAGTGGCAGTGACAGGAATAAGAGAGCCATTACCGACAACAATAGATGAAGGGTTAGGGTACCGCGGGAGAAGGACATGTGAAAGTGAGGAGGGTTGAGAGGTCATATGTGAAGTAGCACCTGAGTCGAAGTACCACTCGTTGGTTGAAGGAGGCGTCAGCGAGGTGGTGCTGAAGGAGGCAGCGAGGTCTGTCGGATCCCAGGAGGGTAGGCCGGTCATGGGGTTGTAATACCCCGGAGCGACCTTCTGGTGGGCAGCCAGCGCCTGCTGCTGCTGCTGAACCAGCAGGGCGTGTTGCTGCGCCTGGTGCTGTGCCTGCTGCTGCTGCGCGAGCTGCTGCGCTTGCTGTTGCGCCTGGAGGTGCGGAGGCACCGGGATGGGTGCCAAGGGTGGACGCGGACCTCCGGACCACATCTGGATGGAGCCGGACCAGGGGTTCCAGAAGCTGGGCCACTGGCGTGCGCCTCCAGCCTGCTGCTGCTGTGCGCCAATGGCAAGTGCCCGAGAGCCCTGTCCTGGGGTGCTACTCGTGCCTTGCCCTTTGTTGCTGCCACCGTGCTTGCTGCGGCGGTTGTTGGAGGCTTTGGAACCCCCGCCGGAACCTACAGAAGGTGGAGGCGCCGCGGCGGGAGTAGTGGAGGCGGCGAGGGCAGCTGCTGGAGTCTCCTTGCGATCCGTCATAGTGAGTTCCTCAAGAATGAGGTCCTCACGAGCTTCCAGGAACGTGGGGAAGGGCTTGGCGCGGCGAAGAAGGGTGCCGACGTGGGCGAAGCGTTCGCTGAGACCGCGGATGAGGTTGAGGACGAGGGTGCGGTCGGTGACGACCTCACCAAGGGCCGTGAGATCATCAGCCATCTTCTTCAACTTGCGGCAGTACTCGGTGATGGAGAGGTCCCCTTGCACGAAGTTGCGAAACTTCGTCTCCAGCTGAATGGAGCGAGCCTCCCGATTGCCGAGGAACTGGGACTCGACTGCAAGCCAGGCGTGCCGGACTGTGGTGCCCTGGGCGCGGATGATCTTGCCCAGATCATCTGTGAGCGTGGCGACGATCCAGGACTTGACGACGCAATCCATCCGGGCCCAATCAGGAGACGACGGGACTGGAGGGTCGTCATGGACATGGTCCTGGAGCGTAAACATGCCAAGGATGAGTAGAAACTGGTCGCGCCATCGGTTGAAGTTGCCAGAGTCGACGTCGAGGACGGTGGTGACGTGGTTCCGGATGCTGCTGACGGCCACGGCCTGAGAGTGGAGTTGGAGCAGGGCCACAACTTCGTGGTGGAGCATAGCCGCGCGGAGGTCGGTTGGCGCAGGACCTCCAGGAGGTGTAGAGTCGCCTCCCAAAGACCCTGTGGCGACAGCAGCCTCGGCGGCTGCCCGCTCCATGGCTGCGCGCGCGAGGGCGTCGATGGCACGCTGGGCCGCGTCGTCCCGCTCCTTCGTGGCGGCTGCGGCCTGCTCCTCTGCTTCGCGGGCGCGAGCCAAGGCGGCGTCGCGAGCGGCCTGGTTCTCCTGTTCCTGTGCGAGCCGCCGGGCTACCTCGTCAGCCGGGAGCGAGACAGTGGAGCCGTCGTCCTTCGGCGTGGGGGCAGAGGACCCCATGGCGGCTGGCGGCGCGGCCGACGCGCGAGGGAGGGGCGCGCGGCTGGGGGCCGGCGCGCAAGGGAGAGAGGGACGCGCGGCTGGGGGCCGACGCGCGGGGCAGCGCGGCGAGTGGCCGGCGCGCGGGAGGAAGGGGCGGCGCGGCCAGGAGCCGGCGCACGCGAAGATGCAGCGGAGGTTTTTTTTTTTAACCTAAGCGTGATACCATGAGAGCAATTAGCCTCGGGATTAGATGATTGATTATGGGGTACAGAGGTACAATTATATAGGCAAGGATCCCTAAGGGTTTATAGAAACACCAAATCAACGGTGATCCTTGCCTTATCAATCTACCTTAATCCCTAAGGTGCTTAACCGCAGCGGCCCATTACAGCCCATTAGGGCGCCTATTGCTAACAGATATGAAATTGGGTGTTAATCCTATGTACCCTATATAATCAGTCCATGAGGCCCAATGCAATATATCTAATATTCCACCAATTATATTCTCTTTCAGAAACCCAATTGCGTGACACATCAGCACAATTCCACCAGTTGTCTGGTTTCCCTTAAATATTGGTACACCAAAAAATGCACAATAAATACTTTACACCGTCCAGATTCTAGAATGTGCCGTAAACATGTAAATATTACCAGCTCAACTGTACCAATGTTCCAAAAATTTTCATACTAGATCAAGTTTCCACAGCAATACAAGGGTGGCTCGTTCCATGCTTAATGCAAATGTTGTCTTACCTTGTACATTTTAATGTCGGAGGTCCTTCCACCTAGCTGATGGAAACAGTGAAAGATCGAGGTGCAGAGAAATCCTTAGGTTAAGTATTGAACAGGCAAAGGTATCTCCTGACCAAGTTGCCTGTTTCTTCAAGTTTTCATTTGCTTCTAAATGTCTAAAAATTTGACATAGCGCTTCGTATTTCCATTCATAACTCAGATGATCCTTGCTGCCGATAAAGATTTTATATGCAAGAACTGCAAGTATCAGGAACATCAGTGTTTTGCTTGTGGAAAATTGGGGTCTTCGGATTTGTCATCAGAAGCTGAGGTAGGCATGGCAGAATCATGTTTTATGAGAGTTTTGAACTTGATTTACTTTGAAAGTGTTGAAGTGAAATGACAAATAATATTACTTTGAGATTAGGTAAAAAAAGGGAGAGAAGGCAGATTTTCTTTTTGTATAGGAAAGGAATACACAAACTATCCCAGGATGCACCAGAATGCACCTATGCTGAAAATGTTTGAAAATTTTCAGTATCTGATGCTATCATTTGAATAGATTTAATTATTTGCCTATCTACTGACTTGGCAGGTGTTCCAATGCGAGGTTGATGATTGTGGGCACTTTTACCACCCTAAGTGTGTTGCTAAACTGCTCTACCCAGATAGCGAAGACGAGGCCACACTTTTTGAGGTCCATGTTGCTGCCAGAGAAAAATTCACTTGTCCTGTGCATGAATGTATTGTGTGCAACGGAGAGAACAAGTATGATAAGGAAATGCAATTTGCACTATGCAGACGCTGCCCTACTACATACCACCGTATGTGCTTGCCAAGGTATTCCTTCATTCTGGAGTTGCCTGTGCTCCCTTGTTATGTTCTATTGTGAAACCAGGATTTTTTTTCTTGACTGTTTGTATTTTTTTCCAGTAACATCCCTTTTGAAACAAAGGAAGGTCCCAATGGCTATATGCAAAGGGCGTGGGATACGTTTGAGGGACCAGATGGACGATCCATTCTTCGTGATCGAATTTTGATCTACTGCATGTGTGTTAACTCACTCATCTTGCTCCTGATTGGCTGTTGACTCCAGTTACCACTCCGGATTTATTGTCTTCTGTTAAAATCTTTTGCAGGAAGCATCCCATCACAAAAAAGTTGAAAACTCCCAAGTGGGATCACATCATCTTTCCTGATGTTAAAAAAATCCGTGTACCAAAAATTATTGTTGGTCCACACAATGAAGATGATATACCCGAGGAAGAAGAGCTGCTTGAGCCTGAGCCATCTCAGTCTCCATCTGAGACTCCGCCAGCTGCAAGTGATCGGAACCAGTGCACCTGTTCTAGTCCCATCGACTCATTTGCACCAGGGTCCTTGTTTATGCATCCACATCCAGGCGCTTGTTGACTGACCGTATCACAACAGAGCAATCAGAGTGTTGCAAAAAAGTAGTTCATAGACATTAGAATATTATGCCAGCTAACTGAAATAATGTAGTAGTCTATAGAGCAATCCACAACTAAAGATATCCACACCCATAAGCAGTAAACAAACAATTATTCTCTCTGCTCTATCTCTTGCCTCTCGCACCTGAGGCTGCCGTGAGCATGGGATCGAGGGGTAGCTGGTTGTGCTTTTGATGATTGTTTATGTGTTAATGGGACTATGCTTCTAATCTATTCAAACTTCAACATTGTGACACTCGCCTTTATTAATAATAAAGCCAACAGTAATATGTCCTTTTGCAAATAGCATGTAAATGAGTACGAGCAGCTTGGACGCGTTTCAGAGCCTGAATTTTGTTATTGTAGTTGTATGAAAAAAACTGGGTTTTATATCTTGTACTATCACATAATCCACCATGTCTGATTTTTTCTTTTTTACTGAGCCAGTCCAACCTGCCCATCACCATCGGCTGAGGCACAGCTGGCTTTGCTGATAGTTTCTGCAGCCAATAAGTCGGCTTCATTGTTTTTGGCTGTTTTATTTTACCGTTGTTTTTTTTACTGTTTTATTTTATCATGGTTGATAAGCTAAGCTAATAAGTTAAAATGCCCTTCGGGTTCTGCTTTTGCCCAGCTCAAGTCCGGGATGTTTGTTCATGTTTACTCGTCGAGCGCAAGCTTGTTCTTTTCCTTTCCTTTTCTTTTATAAATTTTTTTATGCCCAAAGTAAATATCGAAAACTAAAGAAATATGCATTAACGATAAGTTCATCATACGTACCTCATGCTTTTTGGACTTTGTATGATTTTGTATAGTTTATTTGTGGTCACCTAAAACAAGGAAGTCCTTAGTCATGGTCAAGTAGTTTAGTGTTGCCGATTTATTGATTCCCGATCGTTACCGACGTGATTCAGACCAAACTATTCCATTCCCGATAATTTGGCATAACCATTTCCATTTCCTTGGCATAGGTTTCCATTTCTGCATCTATTTCTTGGTAATAATATAAAATCAAAAGTGGCAAAAGCTTTTCTGACCATTTTCGTCCCTACAAAATAATAGGGCATTGTCTTCGTCAAACATACTTATTGACCGGCCTCCTCTTATCGCTCTCTAGTCTACTGCTAGGCTATTAGGCTTTCACCAGAGTTTCATTCATATTAAATGTATTGATATATAAATATTTTTTATGACATATCAGTGTATTTAAGAAGAGAGATAAAACTCTCTTGTGGCACGAACATCAACTCTCTGAGTCATGAAATTAAATGTCTATAAAACTATAGAACGAAACTCTCTATTGAGAGTGGGTGTTTTATCCAAGTTTCATTTCATATGACGTGACAGTCTTGAAAACAATACTATAAAATTCACCATTGAGACTGACCTTACCTACAAAAATGATGATAGATTCAATAATATATATTACGCCTCTAATTAATATGTTCTTTTCGCGCTTAAAAAGGTTATTTGCATAAAATTACGAAACCAACTGAAGAAACACATATAAAACACACATACTTGGTTCATCTCAAAACAAATGATCTAGGCATGAGAATTAAGTAAAAAAAAAGTGCACAGCAAATAAAATGGGAAAATAGAGAAAGGCAGACATAGAGATATATTGAAAAAAAATATAGTGAAAAAAGAGGAAGGTGTATTAGAAAAAAGTATGCATTGTAACAGTATGAAGATCAAATATTTTTGAATAAAATTTGGATTATATGAATTATCTATTTTATTTTGAGATAGAGGCCCGGAAGAAGTATACACTGCATAGTGCATTACAGAGATGGTAATGGGTACCTGCAACTCGACTACCCAGCGGGGTTTACCTAATAAAAGGAGGACATGTGAAGAGTTATTCACCCGCGTGTATATGCTAATGGTTAACCCATCAGTTATGTGGGTATGAATATGAGTACCAAAACATAATCCCACATTAGTGTACCCGAGGATATTCTATACCCATCTTTGCAACACATATATCTTCATTGATTACTATAAATACACATATATACAATATAGCTATGACTAGTAGACTATTAATTACTGATGTTTTGTTACTGTGTTACAATTGTTGATCTCTATTCAAAATTAATGGGTGATATATGATTATAATAGGTTCATATGTTTCTTCTTTGTTTGAAATGTGTATGTATTCGGGCATGGGCTGCCCATTGAGTACTTTTACCCATGCATGTATGGATATAGGAAAATTCTTCTATCCATACATGGGTATGTACATTTTAGTAGGTAAAGTTTGGTCTGGCTGAATAGGGGTATGGGATAGCAATGCCGACGGTGTGTCGGTATATATACCCGCTGTCATCTCCTGTGGGCTGTGGCTATGTGCATGAGCACATAAGTCCAGTATCAATGTAAAGTTTTACTTTCCAATTTTTAAGATGTAAAATCCAATATGAAATTGATCTTACACATAGTGTATTGTTTCATTACACAATTTCATTGATTATTTTAGTCTTTCATGGTTTCCACCTGTGTCTCTCTTCTCCTCCAGCTCACAGGCCCTCTCTTCCCCACGACGGCGGCGTTCGTGCACACGGCGGAGCTCATGCCCGTAGGCGGCGGAGCCCATCCGCGGCCTTCTCCGGTGACACCTTCCTCTCTCCCACGTTGCCTTACCTGTGGCACGCGGCTCCTATACCGCCTTCCCCTCTAGCTCGCGCGGCGAAGCTCGCCCTCACGTCCGGAGGGAAAGAGAGGGAGCTCGTGCCTGCACCCGTGTCCGGCGGAGCCCTCGCACATCCTTTCCCTCCTGCACCATCTTTCTCTCTGGTGCACGACCGTGTCCACAGCTGGTGGAGCCCCCGCGCGGACTTCGTGCTCCCGTGGCTTGCGGAGCTCGTGCCAGGCGGAGCCCGCACATGGCTTTCTTTCTGGCGTGGCCTTTCCCTCCCGCGGAGGTCATAGGATGAAAAGAACCAAGGCTCTTAGTGCGGGTTCCATGAAGTTTCTAATGTTTTGGAAACATCACTCACTCTTCAGTGAAACATTTTCATTCTCCCTCTTTCTTGATACATACAAAATCTCTATTTATATGACACCTTATTTGATATGCATAAAATTCCCGTGACACTAACATTGAAACTAGCCTTAAAAAAATCTTTGCAAAACAATGCTCACAGTTGGATCTACCTTTTCCGGTTAGATACGACGGAGTACTCCGTAACTTATACCTTGGGGGTGTTTAGATCCAAAATTATTTGGAATTTTGACACTGTAGCACTTTCGTTTGTATGTGGTAATTATTGTCCAATCATGAAGTAACTAGACTCAAAAGATTCGTCTCGCAAATTACAAATAAATTATGAAATTAGTTATATTTTTTATCTATATTTAATATTACATACATACGTTTAAAGATTCGATGAGATGAAGATGTAACAGAAAATTTGGAATTCTAAGGGAAGTGAACAAGGCCCTAGCAAAGTTACCGAATCTGCGTACCCGAGTCCCAGAGGCACAGAGACCCAGACTGGGCGACTGGCCATCTGTGCAGGTCCAGTCAAGGACAGCTGTACAGAACAAGCGACGCTTCACACACCAGTAACCAACGCCCTTTCTCGGCTTCCGCCGGCCCGAAATGGAGATGCTTCCGGGATGTTGATTCCTTCTCTTCGGTGAGGACCCCTAACCTACTAGCGACCGAGTGCAGTTCTTCCTTTCTCCCCATCAGTTCGTGCCGGACTTCTTCGTCGTCGTTCGGGTTTTCGATTAGGTACGGAATTCTTCGTCACGGAATCACTGTTGGGGTTATGCAAGATGCGGCCATCGATCGACTGTAGCTAGGCTGATGCGGGTGCATTTTGTTTTCCAGAATCTAGAATTAACTGTAGTATGTAGATGATTGTCCTTAGCAACGCGATACAGTGCAGCGAGCTATGGTTGGTTCTGTCGATTCTTGTTCACTTAACAGAAATTTATTGGTGTTGATTAGGGTACTCCGAGAGCAGAGGAGAGCAAGTTGGGGTTTCGATTGGTCCATCAGTAGCTCTTGCTGTGGGAAGGAGCTCATGGCAGCAAGCTTGCCTGCCTGATTGTTGGGCTGTGTGGGGACACAGGCCATGGATCAAGTAGAGAGTTCAGGCAGTGGATTTCTGACACCGAGAAGTGCACATGATGTGAAGCGGAAGAGCAAGAAGAGGCGCAAGGCACAACCTGATGATGTAAAATGAGCTCACAAACCTGCTATTTTTGTTTGTTCTATGTGTTAATTGCAAATTTTGCTTATGTGGCAGCAAAGGTTCCGGTTCGCTTTAGTAGCGTGCTTAAACGTGGCACTATGTTGATTAGGTAGTTTTGCTTGTTCATCTAGCTTTGAGCAAAATGGAGCTCATCAATATAGTATATGGAGTTTTCCCTAAACTCATCATGTCTGCATACTTGCAGATTTTTGCGCGAGCATATTGCGCAAGAACATGCCTCTGTTGTGGTTTAGAAATGACATTTAAAACAGAAAGGTGGAGTTCTCATGATTCGCACTGGATTAGGAACGAAAAATAGTGTGTACCTATGCCATGGTAAATATCAAGCATGGCTGTGGTTCTTCTGCAACAGTTTAGATTTTGGGCTGGTTTTGTTATCTTCTGATCCATTCAAATTTCAAAATTGTCGAGTACCTGTTGTGGCTTCATGTTTTGTCACTGTTTGTTAAATATCTGGAAGATGGTGCAAATCCTTCAAAAGATCCAAGTTTAGAAAAATAAGCTAAGCTAATGTTCTCACATGTTTGGTTTGTGTTTACTTGGGGGTGGTTAGTTATATGGTTTATTCTCCCTACCTCCATGTATGCAATGATATTATCACCTTGTTCCATGTTGACAATGTGGTAGTCCAGAATAGATACTAATTAGTACATATTTTGTAGACTGCCATGTCTAGACTGTTTGGTAAAAGTAGTTGCAAATACTAAATACCTGAACTTACTGGCTGTATATGCTTCTTTTTTATAAGGCAATATTGATTTTTACTATACATGAATAAAAAGTATTTTAATGATATTTTTTTTTTAAAAAAGTATCTTTGGAGTAGACTGCACTATGCGCTAGGTTTTGTGCCAAACCTGCAGATGCTCCGCTTTTAAGCTAAATTCCAATTTGGCCAGTGCTTCTATCACCATGATTTTTGTTTGGTGTGCATTCTCAGGGCCTGTTTGGCAAAGCTCCCATGCAGAGCTCTGCCAAACGGTATTTTGGACTGATTGTGGGAAGTGATTCTCTGGAACGAACTATTTGTGAATGTTGACGATGTTCATTTTTTGCTATGCCCATTTTCTCTCGTGTAGTTCTTGCAATTTCACAACATTAAGATTAATATCTATATGTGCAGGGTGATGATGTCTGTGCGATTTGTGACGATGGTGGCTATGTAACTTGGTAGGTGTACAGTGTATGGATAATTAAGTTTCAGTGATTTGGCTTCCTCACCTTTATATGAGCACGAATAGTTATTTCCAAGAAAAACCCATATCTTGTATCTGTATTAAAGCTGACTTCAAACACTGGCACATGAGAGTGCTACATCATTACATTTCCACCTGTTGTCCTATTTTTCATACAATGGCTTGGGATAGACATAATTAATGATTTCTAAAAGTCCCAATTATGGGGTGAACCACAATTAATTCATACAGTTGTTTGTAAAGCCGTGATCTCTTGGACTCAAAATGTGTTGTCTGCTTATAAAAGTACTCCCTTCAATCAATTTAATATTGTACTACTTGCCCTCTTTTGCTATAATATAAATTGCAATATTTCTGCACAAGGTTCTGGCTTGAATCCTACACCCATGCCTATCTCTTATTTCATTGGTTTTATTTCAGCTGTGATGGTGGGTGTCTGAGGTCTTTCCACCTAACTGAAGAACATGGTGAGGGTTCAAAGTGCCCATCCCTTGGCATTAATAGTGAAGAAGCAAAGGTATCTTTTAATTGAGTTGTTGAATCTTTAAATTCATGCTTGCTTTTGTATGTACAAATTGCATCATGTTTTCTATTTGACAACTCAGATGATAATTGATAAGAAAGACTTCATATGCAAGAACTGCAAGTATAAGCAACATCAGTGTTCTGCCTGTGGATTATTGGGTTCTTCAGACTTGTCATCGGGAGCCGAGGTAGGTATAACTTGTATGTTTGATTATGTTACACTGGCTTTTAAATTCATTTTTTAAATGAAGAAACGACAAAAGGTATAACTGAAATAGTGTGAGAAGGGACAGATTTTTCTTGTACAAAGAGAAAGAATGCACAAGTATCTCAAGATTCCCTTTTTCCATTGTCATATGCACCAAATCTTTTAGAAGTTTGATTTATGTACATTGTTATGTTTTCATGTGAACAGATGTAATTCATTGTTCATTTCTGCATTGCTTGTCAGGTATTCCAATGTAAGGACTATAACTGTGGGCATTTTTACCACCCTAAGTGTGTTTCCAAACTGCTGTATCCTGGTGACAAACTCCGGGCCTGCCATTTTGAGCAGTATGTTGCTGCTGGACTGAAGTTCCTCTGTCATGTCCATAAATGTAGTGTGTGTCATGGGGTAGAGAATAGTGATGATAAGAACATGCAATTTGCAGTATGCAGGCTCTGCCCAGCTACATATCACCGGAAATGTTTGCCAAGGTTTTCCCTTCTACCGGAGAATTAATGAGGCCTCTTTAATCCTCGTTCTTGTCCCTTTGTTAATATCTATTGATGAAACCTGTATTCTGTTTTCCTCGTTTGCCCTTGTTTTTCCAGTGATATCCCTTTTGAAGCAAAGGAAGGTCCAAACGGTTACATTTTCCAAAGGGCATGGGATGACATTCTTCGTGATCGGATTCTGATATACTGCATGTATGTTGACTCAATCATCTTTGTCAGCTACCTACTGTGCACAAGTTTTTTAATTTGTTGAATCTTTGCAGGAACCATGAGATAGTAAAAGAGCTAGGAATTCCCAGGAGGAAACTTATCATCTTTCCTGATGAGAAAAATCTTTGTGTGCCAAAAGGTCCTGAAAGTGCACCCAAGGAACAAGATACATTGACCGAAGAAGAGCTGCTTGACCACCCATCATCTGAACCATCTCAGTCTCTGCCATCTGCAGCTGCCCAGAACCAATGCTTCTGCTCCAATGCTATGGACTCATTTGCACCAAAATCCTTGTTTCCACATCCATACCCAGGTTCATGTGGTTGGCTTGGTGATTGACCATGTGGCCTCTCTGCCCCTAGTAAATAATACCAACAGCGACAGGTCCTTTGCAAAGTGCAAAGACGTTGGCAGCTTGGCTTTGTTAGATATACGAAAAACCTAAGTTATAGTATACCCTATCCGAGTGCAAGCGATGTCTTACTTGTCCTATCTGCAGTGACGGTTGATGGACATGTGTATTTGTTGATGTTGATCAGATCAGGAAGGAATTGCATAGGGCTAGGTCAGTGGAACCATATGACATATATAGATAGCCTGCAAGGGGTTATAAAACCTGAAGTAATTACAGTGTTCAGTAACTATTCATTGACAATGGTTTTCGCTTGGGGTATTTTAGAACGCTGGGTGAATAATGTTGTCTTTTATAGGGAACTTACAAATTGTCATTCTTCACATGCTCCAAGCAAATGGTTTTGTCGGATGCGACATGGTGAGTCCATGTAAGTGCTATGCTTTGGTTTTCATGCCGAGAAGCTTGGCAATCTTACAGTACGATATTCCTCATTATACTGCTTCCAGTTTCTAATGACATAATGAATACATTCACGAAGAACTAGTACTTAGAATTACTTTTTCCCATGGAGCATTTCCATATGATTGTGTCCCAGACCTAGTGAAGGATACCCAATGAGAATCAGCGCACTGTACTCGATTTATATTTATCGTTATTCGTTAGCCCATTATAGAAGAAGTTTCGTGTGCATGGCACTTACATAGATCTGTATGACACATTATCAGCTTGTAGCTTGAAAACTACATATGCTTGCTCATAAAGGATATGTTGAACCAAGTTAATGAAGTTTGACCAGGACCAGCACACATTTCATTAAGGAGCTTTGTTTACATATGAGCTACTCCGCGTTGGTTCTTCATATTATATTATATTATATTATATTATATTATTATAGAACAAAACTATATAGGTTGCAAGGGTTCATTTAGTAGAGCTTGACCAGCTTTAGATAAAAAAAAATAGTTTCACTCCAATTTTTTTTTCCCAAACACTCTAGGTCCACCATATTTGGATTCACCAAAACGGTAGATCAGGGCTCCAAATTTTTTTTCCAAACACTCTAGATCCACCATATTTGGATTCACCAAAACGGTAGATCAGGGACCAGATTCACCCATTTGGTAGAGTTCCATCGGGGATGAAGTTTAGTGGAGTTGTGAAAAATTACCAACCACTATCACTTTCTATTTTTCTTCTTCCTCGGCTCGTGTTTTCTTCTCTTCCTCTGTTGCGACTGCTCAGCCATGCGCCCACCCTAGCTGGCCTTGCGGCGGCCACGCACCATGCCCGGGCGGCCCTGCTTTGGCCACATGCACTCCCTTGGCTAGCCTCGCTTGTGCAATGAGCTCACCCATGTGGCCCCTGTGTGGGAGCTTGTCAAAGGAAGAGGAAGCATGTGGATTTTTTTCTCTTGAGAGAGAGGGAACCCCTAGAGCCCAAGAGCAAATCTGGTCATGTCAATGAAAATGCCCTTGCATACATTTGGAGCTGTTGCATCTCCAAACAGTTTCTTGGTAGATCCACGGTGGAGCTACTGCGTGGTGAATTCCAAATCCAAATTCACATTTTTTTAGTGGTAGAGCTCTACCAAGCAATCCAAATTCACATTTTTTAGTGGTAGAGCTCTACCAAGCAGACACTAAGTTTACAACGTCAATACTTATACCTGATATTTTAGCTTATGCACCTAGGTCACACACTCATGCTCCTAAATCTGGACACGCTAATCAGCGAACGATTGCTCGTAGAGAATCGGGTGAATGCTCAAACAACATGTCGATTTCCATTTTTAGGCAGGCGCGTGTGCACTCTCTTTTTGGCATATGCGCAGATGCAAATGAGTATTAATTAATTTCTCCCATCAGGTGCATTCACTCTCATTCTCAACTAGGTGACGTCACTGTTGGTATTTGTTAACGCAAGCTTTCCATCCGGGAGTTTCCATGGGGAAACGTGAAGTATACTAGAAAGGATTAAGTTCATTGAAGGAAAGATGTTTTTGTGGAAGGGGTTTTCTATGGTTTTCCAAGATTACTAGGTAACCAATTTCAGGCTTACTAAACTCACTTACTTCGGAGTAGCAGTTCCTTTCTAGTTCTTGATAGAGACTAGGAAGGGGTGATGGGGAGAAGGCTGCCAAAACCTCTACAAAAACAACAAACCGAACATGGAGAAATGCAAAGGCCTGGTCCAAGTTGTCACCTATAGGGTTACCACAACTATCTGTTGGTTTGAGTGCAAACTCAAGTAAACACTAGCCAGATACCACGTCTAAGCCAACATTTACTACTCTAGTCTAGCAACTTAGACTTGAGCACTCAGTCGAGCGGTGTTCCTGTAAGTAAAATGTAGCTACACACGATAAAATAGGAAACTTGAAATTACCAAAATATAGCTTGGATATTACTTGAGTGGAGTCATCTCTATAGATGTACATAAGTTGATGAGGTTCCGACAAACCCGGCTCCTCCTTAGCTCTCTTTCTCGCACTCTCTTCCTATTTTCTCTATTACAGGGTAACACCTTCCCATAACCGCCTTCCTCTAGTCAGTTGTGGAGTGGACCTAGGCCATTCTTCTAATTGCTTGAGTGTATCTGCATTATGCTTCTCTGTTTGCATATTCCAATACTATCTTCCATGTTTTTCATCTTTCTGTCCTATAAACACTTATTCACCAAAAGTCATGGAATATGTTAGTTATAAGCCTTAATTCTAAGTTTGGTGTTCATATGGATGGATTTTATGTAAATGTTGGCGGCAAAAAGTATGAGTTAAGGACCGCTAACAAACTCCGCCACACTTAGATCTTTTCTCATCCCAAGCAAAGGTTAGAATAATGTAAAGGTAAACATAGCTATTCAAAGTAATAATAGTTATTCCAAAATGTACCTCAAACCTGTGGGGCTAACATATTTTCTTGAGTAGTTGAGAAGTGGAACTACTCTGAAACAAAGCCATCTCATCCCATCTCCTCATCCTAGCAACTTGGAGTTTTTCTAAACTTTTTTTTGAAATAAAGTATAGTTCACATGTACTACTCAAATGGCACTCTCGAATCGCTCAAAGTATATAATCCTTCCCAAAGGCCTTGGATGTTTCCTTTCTTTTTCATTCTACATCTAAAAGCCTTTTGTGGCATTTTTGGGTACGAATGATAGAGAGGCATACTTGCATCACATAAGATTGTTTAGTCAAAAACCCGAATCCAGGGAGATGCAAGTCATATACTTTGATCAAGAAGTGCAAGTGTGTGGAATATTTTTGTTTTGAACTCCTTTGTCATGTCTCTCTCTCTTTTATTTTGAAAATATGGGCTATCTCTTCCATGTTTTGTGGTTAATCTTGTGAGAGTTTGAGTGCCCTATGTGTGCAGTTTTGTGACATGTCAGAACAACTCTTTGCCTCTCCTCTCCCTCTCCAAACTTAGTGTTAATTTTTATGAGAGGTTTAGAGACCTAGTAAATTTTTATGAGTGGTTGAGAAACTATCGATGAAATATGCGTCACAGTCTACCTAGGGGGTACCCCAAGGTAGTAGATTGTAAGCGGAGGTGCGGTGATGGGGGTCAAGCGTAACACAGAGAGCGTAGACACGACGATTTATACAGGTTCATCCTGGCAAATCATCGTAATACCCTACGTCTTGAGTTCTGGTGGCTAGATTGACCGAGAGATAGGTTACAAGATGTGTTTTGAGGGGGGAGTCCTTGCTCGCCTTATATAGTCGGAGAAAAGGGTTACAATTTCCATATCCTAACAGATTAGGATCGGTCCTTTAAAGTAAGGGATCCAAGTCTATCTTCTAGGATCTTCCTTGGCGAGCAAGGCTTTCAGAAGTCCCTAGCGAGCACAGCGGGCCTGGTCGCGTGCCACAGGGCCTCACGAGCTGGGTCGTCCTCGGTCGAGTGGCCCATGTAGGTCCCTGAGGATATACGGAGGTAATATCCCCAACAAGTCCCCGAGCACATTGCATCCTTCTGGTGAGCCATCCTGACGTCCTCCGAGAAGATGTAGTCTGGTCGCCTTCCTTTATCAGCGTCGTCGTAGAGCTCCGACCAGGTAACCTGGTCAGGATACTGTTCGGAGAAGCCTCTCGACCAGGCCGAATTGGTCGGGAGCGTTAGAGCTTGATTAGGGAGCAGGTCCCTTCATCGTGAGTCTGCAGCTGCTTGTCAGGAGGATGTGACGTGCTGAAGAAAAATTTTTAAAAGTCTTTTTGAGGTGAAGTGTACCCACTTAGACTCTGCAAAACATCATGAAACAACAGGGTTTTTTGAGAAAGAAACAGATACATTCACCGCAAGGTGAAGTGTACCCACTTAGTCCCCGAGCTTGGTAGTGGGTGCAGTATGCACGTGGTGCCGAGCTATAAAAGATGCAAAAAAATTAAACAGAAGTTTTGTAAAAAATGATTGCAAATACCCGTAGTCCCCGAGCCTGATGTAAGGAGCGGAATGGTCCTTGTATCAGGGTCATGGTTTTGCCGATCAGCTTCCTGTAGTGGCCGTAGTCCCCGAGCATGTTTGCAGAAGGAAACTAGCAAACGAGTGTCAGGGGCGTGGGCTGGGAGGTCGCTTGACGTCCAATCTCTGAGCCCGCTCGAAGCTGTGGTCGGTGGAGTCCCCGTGCTTGGTCGGAGGCAGACCAGTGACCGGGTGCCAGGGGTCGTAGTTGTGGTCGACGCAGTCCACGAGTGTCCTCGCCGAAGATATTTGCTATGGTCTGGTGACCTGTTAATGTAGCAAAGGTACTGTAGCTGCAGAAAATCACTAAAAAGATGTGGGTCCAGTCCCGGGACTGTGGAGTTAGTGAGGCTATAACATAATTAACCGCAAATTAGCCCTATCACTCAGAGTAAATGACGTAGTAAATGGGTAAGTGGGCCGTATTAACCGTGTGGTTAGCGGCCCATGAGAGAGCGGACCATTAGCGCCATGGGGGACGGCTTGCGTGGCTGTTGCGTATTAGACCGTTCCGGTTCCCAAAAAACCCTGGGGCCGAAGCGCCGCACCGCTAGGTATAAAAGGGGTGTTAGACGGCGGTGTTATGTTTCACACTTTTCCGCGCTGCTAAATCTTCCATCCGCCCCAATCTCCTCCATTGCCTTCCACTTGCGTGCTTCTTTCCTTCTTGCTCCACCGCCAATTCCAGATCCAGCTTGCCCAAGTGTAGCGATGGCGCCGAGGAGGATCAGCACTCGGTCATCATCGAAGAAGACAACAGAGAAGGCGGTGAAGAAGGCGGAGATAGTAAGGCCCGATTGGACCAAAAACTAGTCCTGGTGCATGCTGAAAGAGGAGGAGATTCAAGTCCTCATCTCCGCCGATGTTCTTCAAGATAAGGCGATCGTCGAGTGGAGGGCGGCGACGGGCGAGGAGTTCCCCATGCCCAACACTGGGGAATTCGTCGTCTTTGAGCCCTTTTTCTGGTGCGGTTTTGGTGTTCCCGTTCATCCTTTCTTCCGCGGACTTCTAGAATACTACCAGATTTCTCTGTGCAACCTGCATCCTAATTCGGTTCTGCACATTGCGGTTTTTATGCACTTCTATGAGGCATATTTGGGGATCGATCCCCACTTCGAGCTTTTTCGATACATCTTCCGTCTCAGGTACAACGGTAGTGCTGCGTCGCGGGTTCTCGACTCGGTGTACCTCCAGCTCCGTAAGGGGATGGCCGATGTGTATATCACTATGCCCCTGCGGTCAAAGGTGGCGGAGTACAAGAGCCACTAGTTCTACATCTACAAGGAGGAACCATATGCTTGCAACGACCTGACATTCCTCCCCAAGTCGCAACCGAGCTAGTCGGTGCATCCTTCATCAGCCGGGATGGACTAGGTGGTGGAGCTCTTAGGCTTGGTGGACCGAGCGTTGGTGGATGGCGTTGCCGTTGGCTAGAATTTCATCATGAGGCGCTGTCAGCCTTGCAAGGATAGAGATCACCCTGCTTTCCGCTACACGGGTCGTCTTGACTCCACGCGAGAGACGTAGGAGGTGCTGGAGCCCGAGGATGCGCAGGATCGCCTCACTGTGCTTTTTGATCTCGGCTCCCTGTATCTTAAAAATCCAAGGAAGCCTTTTCGATCGGGTGATCTTCCGCCGTAGGTGAGCTCGATGTCTTCTGGTTTTCTTTTCTGTACCTGGATATTAGGTACCATGGTGATGGATTGTTGCGTTTCATGGGCAGGACCGTGGCGTGTTCTTTTCCCAAGTCCCCTCGCCAGAGTGGCTTGCGGCCATCGACTAGATGCCGAGACGAGCGACAACGGTGGGTGGCAGCGAAGACGTCAAGTGGTTGACGAATCATCTCGGGGGAGGAGGGTCCCCGAGTCTCGATCTAGGAGGCGTCGAGCGTGTGACGACCCGAAAGGGAAACATCCGGCTCCTGCTTCCCCAAAGAGATCAAAGCCGTTGGTGGAGACCGACCGTAGTTTCATCATTAATCAGGGCGCCGTCCCTTAGTCTTCTTTGGCGGAATGGACTGACGATGCGTCGAGCAGCAAGGATGGAACTCCGCTGGTTGGGGATGTTGGGCAGGGGACCTTAGGTTCGGGTGCCAAGGTACCCTTGCCTGATGGGCCGGTAAACGTACCACGGAGGTTGGTGGCCGCGAGCAGGCCAGCGCCCCAACAGTCGCCTGCTGGCGGGTCAACGGGTCCGCCACCAATGACTCCCTCGTCCGGTGCTGCGGGAGCACCCCAGGTACAACGATTTGCACGGCCACGCCGGACTTCCGTCTTGTGAGTCATTCTTTACTTCTGTTGCATGAAACTTTTGATGTGTTTTGCTAGGTTTGGATCTCATGATTTGTCTTTTCGTAGCTCGACGATGGCTGATGATCCTGCTATGCCGCGGTGCACGGCTCCTGATGCGGCTGGTTGGGCGCTAGGTGCTCGTGAGCCTGTGGGCTCCAGAGTATTGGCGTTCGGAGGGTCCACGGGACGTTCGGAGGGGGCCGGAGTCACGAGCGCTCTGGCAGTTGATCCTATGGGCGCCGGGCTGGCGGGTGTTGAGGCTGGAGAACCTGAGGCTCCGGTGGTCGGGGGCGGGCACATCGTCGCCGCCGGGTCGGTGGGTGAAGAACCAGGTGAGGCACCGGTGGTCGGAGATGGGGATACCGTCGCCACGGGGCCGGTACGTGTGGACCCGGATGAGACATCGGTGTCTTTGTCCCTCAGGCCGCGGCCGAGGAAGAGGAAGAGGGTAGCGACGCCGGTAGCGGCGGAGCCTGAGGTGGTGGAGGAAATGCGAACACATGGTTGATATGTGCCCATGTTGTTTAGTTGTGATGAGTGATTGATCAACATTTGGGTGTTTCAGTTTGAGCGGTTTCACTAACCTTGCTGCGAAAGCGGAAAACATGTACCTGTTGAAAGGTACTAGATGGCTAGAGGGGGGGGGGTGAATAGCCTAATAAAAATTCTACAAAACACTAGAGCAAAGGTTAGAATAACACTTAAGCGAATCTGTTTGCTCTAGCTCTACTAGGGGTGCAAAGCCACCTATCCAAGCAATTCTAGTTAGTTAAGTGCCTAACAATCAATAGCAAGAACCTAAGGCACTCAACACAAGCTAGCAAGAATAACTAACAAAAGAACTAACTAGCAAGCTAACTAGACAAGATAAGGAAGAAAGAAAATGCAAGAGAGGAAGTGATTGATATACCGATGCCTTGTTATGTATGGATGTCAATGTAGAGAACCAATCACAATAATACCAAAGAGTAGCCGGGAGACAAGATGAGACAAGAATTTTTCTCCTGAGGTTCACTTGGTTGCCACCAAGCTAGTCCCCGCTGTGTCGACTACTCAAATGGTGATTCGGTGGCTAATAGGCAATCACAAGCCTAGCCCACAACCCGGGCGCCACAAGAATCCACCCAAATGAGAGTAACTCAATGACACGAGCAATCCACTAGAGTTACCCTTTGATGGTTTGTCGAGGTGGGTACAAGCCCTCTCACAATGTCGAAGCCGCCCACGAACAATCACTAACACATGCCGAAGCTTCCTCAATAGCCAAGCCGTCTAGGTGTTGGCAAACACCAAGAATAACAAGAAATCCCGTGGCGATGACGATGACCAAGTGCCACTAAGATGCAATGCAATGATCAAAGCACTTCGTTCACTCAAACTCATGAATTAGCAAGCAAAGCAAAGAGAGATGAGTTGGGGCCTTCTCAAGCAAGCACAAGTGTGTCAAATGAATGGGAGGTGCAAGATAGTGCTCCTTGAGCTAACCAATACATATTTATAGCCTTCCACCAAAGACTAGCCGTTTTTCCCCTTCACTGCAGCTTCCTGCGTAGCTCCGGACGCTACCTTCATGGGGGTCCAGACCAACGGCCATGCGTCCGGACCCCTTGCCGTTTGAAATCTTCGGTTGGCGCCTTTACTAGGGTCTTCCACGTGTCTCCGGACGTGTGCAATAGTGTGAGTCTGGACCAAAGTCGCCCGCGTCCGGACACCACACAGAGCCGTTCCAGAGAGCTCCCCGAGTCCGGACGGTGGTCCGGAGTGCCCTGTCCGGACGTCACCTAGCATCCAGACGCTCCACCAGAGAGAATCCAGGGAGCGTAGAACCCCGGACGCTGCGTCTGGAGCCTTGCGTCTGGACCAAGAATGTCGTCTGGTCTTCCTGTGCGCCGAGGCCGAGAGCGAGGGTTTGCCTCCGAACGCGTAGCCTATAGTCCGGACCTTGCAAAACGAGCGCCCGGACCTCTGTCTGGAGCTCTGTCTCGTGCCAAACCGAGCTGCCACTTCTTCTCCAAGCTTCCATATGCTAAGACATGTTGATCCAACCTTTTTGCTGAAGTGTCAGCCTTTTCTTCAAATTATCTTGGAATTATTTCATATTTTAGTGTCACTTAGGTTCATTTTAAGATATGCAATGCAAACCTAGTGGCACATGATAACCGCAATCGACATGAGTTTTCCCTTCTTGATAGTACGGCTATCTATCCTAAATGTGATCACACTCTCTATATGTCTTGATCACTAAACCAAAAATGGCCCTATGATATACCTTTGCCTTGAGCCCATTTTTGTTTTTCTCTTTCTTCTTTTCCTTAGTCATGGAGCACTTGATCCATCATGATCCTTCATCTAGCTCCACTTGTCAAGTTGGATCACCCTATCTTGATCATACACTTAGTAATAGGGTTAGTCCATAGGTTTCATCAATTAACCAAAAACAAACTTGGGCTTTCACCTGTCTATCGGCTTGTGGTGTGCTGGTGCTAGGAGAAGGTCGAGTAGAGGCTTGCCGTGCCGATGTACTGAGAGCGGTGAAGGGCGGAAGCGGGGCTCGGACCGACAGACCGGGGTGCCGGCGGACTAGCTGTGGTGGCTAGTACGGCACCGACGAGTGCGAGAAGACATGGAGGTAGACCGAGTTGACCGAGTCAAGACGGCGGACGAGCGGGTCGAGCAGGAGGCTCATGGGACTCGAAGTCCGACCGGGCGAGGACAGGGTGGCTCGAATCGAGCGGTTTGGTGGTTTGGGCCGCAAAACCACCGCTAGACGGTTTCCGAGTTTGGGCCTCAAAACTTGGGGTTCGGTAGTGTTGACACAAAATGTGACGCACTCTGCCTAACACACAGCAAGCCGGAAAGCGTGGCTTCAATCGGGTGCCCGGGTGTTTCGAAATCCGGAAACGTGCCAGTCAATTTGACCTGAAACTAACAAGGGATGAAAATCATTAGATATAAAACTGGAACATGCTGGGTGAGACCAGACAGTTCCATATATACGGCCCTAAAGCCACTTACGATGACATACAACTATAGAAGCTATCTGGCAACATGTTTTATAGACCATTCGACTAAAGCAAACGTAAAGCACGTGAAAAGTTGATTGCCGAATATGCATGCATGGGAAAAGTACGTATGAACGAATCATAATTAATTGTGAGTTAAAGCATAACCAAGCTCGGTAATCCAACCGAGTTGGGATCCATGATGAAGAAACATATAAGCAAAACACAATCAAACTAATCTAAAGCTTGTATCTGCCGCACGATACCCAACCTTATCAAAGCTTAAACATGGTTAACATGCATGAACCGGCACCACGTAGCAATCTAGATTTACACTAATTCGGCTATTGTGAACATGAGATCTATTTGTAGAAACAACATGCAAGTAAAAATTATTAACACAGGGATAGATCTATAGGGAAGAATAGAGCCGGACCGTATTAATCTAGATTAGGCAAAAGAGTGTTACAAATATATAAAATATCTAAAACATGCAACACATGATAACTTAATGAATCTACTAGATCTTGCAAAATCTAATAGAGCCGATAACTATCTTGATTTTGCTAAGCATATCGAATAAACACCCGCCGCAAGGTATTTACTCGTAAACGAAACATAAGCGAAGACTTCTTGATCGTCAATCAAAGATCCGCCGCACGATCATTGAAAACAAACAAGACTACTTGCATCAACATCTAAATCCACCGCATGATACTAGACATGATAGCAAGGTTGCCGGGACTTACGGAGGTCGACGGATCGATGATTCCTCTCGAAGAACTCGACGACACGACAAAGGACTCGAAGTTGGCACGGGGCCGGTTGTATTGAATTGGTTGTGAACCATTTTTACAATGGCCAAGGGTTTATATTTATACCCTGGTCGTGACATGAGTCCTAAAAGGACACGGTTACAAAATATTAAAGGAAAAACATGATATCTTTGACTTTAATTTCCTCCGGAGTCTTCATTGTCTTAATTGTCGTGGTCTTCGTTGCCCGATCGGTCTTTTGCTTTCCATTTTTGTCACTTCCCTAACGGAAAACCACCCTTTATCATAATAGTCGTCCGCATGATCATTTGCCGAACCTTTGAAAATTAGTCGACCGCACGGACACTTGCTGAATGCTCTGAGACTAGCCGACCGCACAGATACTTGCCGAATGCTTCGAACACCCATCTCTGTAAATCTGCTGCGTGTTGGCCCACCTGTCATCCTCCTGAGCGCACTAAAATTCAGTGTTAACACATGCTCCCTCAAATTTGGGATAAAAGTCATTTTATTCTAAAATTGACCACAAGCTTCCCCTTTTCTTCTAGGTCAACACTGTTCAACACCACAGCCGCCGCTCAGAAAATTCGAGCCCCAGCACACCTTTGAATTTACTTCAACCCTTCAATGGCGACTCAGGATGAAATTCCAGAGGTAAATTTCATTCACCTTCACGTATTCGGCAAATCTTGATTGATTTCCCTGTTTCTTTCCCGATTCATCTGTTTTTCGATTCCGTTATCTGAAGGAATACAAGAACGACATTTTGATCCCCTATGCTACGAATCCCGATTCCTACCTCCTTGGCCCAATGGGGAATCCTGACCCAACCGAGATCATTGAGAAAGAAACTTTAAGAATACCCTTCAAGTCTGGAGTCACCCCGCCCAACCGATGGCAAAACACTTTCAAGACCTGGCCATCTCCTCCAATCGTCGGGTGGCGAAACTGGTACCGGAGAATGTTGGAAAAAAGCAGTAGCCATTGGGATGATCAAGACATCAACCATTGCCTATAATTGTCTCTGTCAGAAATGCCTAGAAATGAATCCCTCCTGATGGGAGCTTCCCATTTTTGGTCTAATGCTATCAATGCCTTTGTTTTCGGCCATGACATGATGACCCCTACTTTGGCCGACGTGTTCATGATGACTGACCTAAATGTGTCACAGCCAGTATACCCCTCCAAGTACAAGAGCAAAAGCAACCAGAAAGCTGTCAAATCTGGAGGTGGATGGGTTGGATACATTCAGACCTATATGGAAGCATCTGGTGCTGTCTCTGACAAGGAATACAGGGCCTTCATGAACATGTGGTTGTGTAGGTTCATCTTCTGTGGAAAATCTAATGAGCCTACCTTGAATCACATGATGATGGCTGAAGATTTAGTTGCAGGTTCCCTGATACCTCTGGGCAAATATCTGCTGGGATCTGTCTATCATATGATGCACCAAATCACTGCCCAGATGCATCGAAGTGTGGAAATTTCTTGCATAAGTGGCCCTTGGTGGTTTGTTTAGATGTGGTTGCAACTATACATGCACCAGATAGTCTCTGTGCCCCTTCATAATTTAAATTTCCCTTCAGTTAATTATGCTAAAGGCAGTACAGCAAAAGTTAAGGGCTGTCAAACATATGGAGAAGCAACATCCTCTATCAGCATGGATATGGACATTGGTTATCTCTTTAAGCTTTTCTTCAAGGGTTTTGACAATGTGCTTTGGCTTCCCTACAGAGAGAATGATAATCTGACTCTCCCCTATAAATTCAGCTATGAAACTGGCTGCTCTGACAAGGTGTCCACAGAGATCTTCAACTCCTTTATCAAGCCCTGCATCTTGCCAGCCGAATTCCATCATGGGAGGTTAGTGCACCCTACCTATGAATTATATAATCCCAATATGGTATCCAGGCAATTAGGATGTGGACAGCTGCCCCCAAGGCCTTTCTTCTCAACAATCATAAGATACAGGGAGCTGATCACAAATGAAACAAAAGCCAAAAAAGTCTTTGAGCTTGGATGGGATTTGCCAACATATGAACCCTCCCCATTTGGGTTAGTAGATGTTGCTCACTCCCTTTTTGCTTCCTGGTGGCAAGAGTGGCACAATCACATCTTCAATATACCAGTGCACCCTTTATGCCAAGATTTGTATCCCTAATTTGCCTCTGATAGTGAGGTAATTTCATTACATTTGCTACTTCATGCTTTTGAATTCACCACCTCTTATTTTAAAATCTGGCTATGCACAGGACTTCGAGCCTACCCCTCCTAACAAAATAGTTCAGTACTACTCAGCTGGACCCAATCCTGCCTTGGGTTTTAATGCTCCAACTCTGGCAACTTTTATGAAGATCCCTGCAGCTGCAGCTACTGCACTTACAGGAGGAGAAGGCAAAAGGAAGGTACTTGAGAATGTCAATGTATTTAGAAGGGTAAAATCCAAGACAGTCAAGCGGTCTCTCAAGGTATGAATCTTCTATTCGGTAATAAATTTCACTTGACAATAACTCTGACTATTTTATATCAATTATCTCTACTGCAGCCACACGTTGACATCCCTGGATCAAGCAATGCCTCGACAATAGTGGATATCCCTCTTCAAACCTTTACTGAGGATGCAGAGATTCATGAAACTGAAAATATAGAAGTTCATGAAGCCGAAAGCACAGATGTCCATGAAGCCTTCAAACATATTAGTATTATTTGGCTAATCACTTCCCTCTCTTTATATAACATTTATTTTCTGTTCTTATGCTCTATCATCTACATCATTGAAATAGATGAAATGCTAGATAATCTAGCAGAAGAGCACTCCTCTGGTCCAACTCTAGGCTCACCATCCTTGAATACCCAGTCAAGCCCTCAACCAGAGCAGGACACAACCTATCCTGATGATCGCTCAATACAGCAGGTAATATTTTGCCTCAAGCTATTCTTTTAGTACACTTATCCAGTCGGCTAACACTTTTCCTTTTTCAAGAACACTACCAAACCGACTACCAGTTACTCCTTTTGCTGTTGAGGATTACATCAGTGAGAAGGGTGAAGAAGCCACCTCCCAGCAGACTTTGTCAGTGGAAAATCAAGCCCGGTTGAAGGATATAGCTAATTTGCTGAACAAGGACATCAACATTTTGGTCCAAGATTCAGATCAAATAAAAGATCTCCTTGAGCTCATCAACCAAGACCTTCCACCTGTCCTTAAGGCCTCTCTGGAATCTGCAGCCAACCTTGATGATTATTTTGCTGTGGTGAAGAGGGCGAATAAAAACATAGCCTCCAGGACTGTCTTGCAGAACAATAGGTCTCTGAAGAAGCAAGAAGCCAAAGCCTTGCATTCTCAAATTCAAACTGTCAAGAATTCATTGGCAACTTTGGAGCCTGAGCTGAAAGTCATAGAGGATGAGAAAATCAGGCTGGAGGCTCAGTTAGCCGAACTGAATGCCAGAATTCAGTCTCACAAAGCCAAGATAGCAGATTTGCAAAACTCCATAGAGTCAATTTCATCAAGGATGTCAACTGTTCTCAAAGAAGACCAACGACTCAAAGCAAAGCTGTCCAGCATTCAGAGCTCTGAAAATGAAGACCAGAAAGTGCTAGACAATGTTAGCCGAATCAGGACTGAGGCCCTAGATGCCATTAATCAGCTTCTGAACGAATAGAAACATGACTCGTAATAGTTTAACCTTGACTCATTTTGTCTCTGAACAATTGGATGTCTCCACTATTCATTTCTATATACTCCTATTTGTATGATAACATAACTGGCTTATGTTATTTTCCGATTAGATCATAGCCGATTGCCTCTAGCTCTTTGATAGCCGATTGCACTTCGTTCTTCCGATTTGGGGACATAGCTAAACGACTCTTGATTTATCCGAGCCTGGCCCAGCCCAGTAATGGCCTATCCGAAAGGGAAAAACCCTAATTCGTCGTTTGGTATTCTCATCGGCTTATAAATAAACCTTCCTTCTTCCGTCTCTGCCAACAGTTCTAGTCAAGCATTTTCATCTCCACCTCTCCACTTTCTTCGCCTAGGTTAACCCAGAGGAAAACCTAACCTCTACAGTGACAATGGAGGGTGGCGATGACCGTGGCAAGCGTCCAGCCGAGGGAGAAGCCGAAGGAAGCCGAGTGCAGCGCTGCCGACGACGCGGGTGAGAACCGATCTCCTGCCCCCTTGCAGTTGTTCTTTTTTGTTCATCCTTCAATCTCTAATTTCCTTCTTCATTCATCAGAATCAGGGTGATCTCCAGCAGCCAGAGCATTCCCTTCCCTCCGGCGATAGCATCTCAGCCGGAGATTCCTTCATCCGGCTCCTCCGGCTCTTCAGGCTCCTACCACTCCAATCCTTGGGATTTGGATTCGGGTGCCATGGACGTCCCCTACACCCACGCGGAGGCGGTCACCTTCAAAGGCGAAAGGGACGAGGCCCGAGGAGAGCTGGAGAAGATCTCCAAACAATACAGTATCAACCAACTCGAGTGGGAGAACCAGCGGAAGCAGTTCTACGACGCCATCACTGGTTAGTACAAATAAATCCGCTCTATTCCCTTTTCTGATTTCATCTTGTTCACCCGATTCATATTCTCTGTTCAGCGCTCTCTGCAGAGATTGAGCGCCTGAAGACCATGACGAACAAGATTGCTGACAAGGTGAACACCCAGGGAGAAACCGCCGAAGCACGCCTTGATGATGCGGACGGTCATATAGATCAGACCATCATCCAAGGCGTACACCACGGCGTAGCTCTGGGGCTAGCGGCAATGTCTACCCAGCGGTGTGAAGATCTCTCCTTCATGCCAGTTGGTTTCTGTGGTGGCGTGCCTCCAGAAGACGTCGAAGACATTGATGATCTTCTGGATAGTTATGAGGACCATGCAACCGTCCTTGCTCAAGGCACAGACACCCAGTCTGTCCTCAACAAGTTGTTTGAGGAGTAGTTTGTATCTAGGAACTCTTTGTAAAAACTACTTATCCTGTGAAATATAATCTGTGATTTCCACTTGTCTTTTCCTCTTTGAATCTTTCTGAAAATAGCAAGTTTGAGGAATGCTGCCTGAACTGCATGATTGCGTTTATATTTTTTACTCTAAAGGCGACACATACTGCATCGGCTATTCTCTGAACTCTCAAAGTATTTTTTGACTAAAGGCGATGTCTCCATATCGGCTATTTTCTGTACAAAGCTCCTTAAGTCTGTTTATGCACCAACCTCAACACTGGGATGGAATTGCTTGAGAAACCTTCCATTAATAGCTCTAGTAAACTCTTCTCCCAGTAGAGTTTTTAATATATACGCATTGCCAGGCACACGCCTCACTATCCGAAAAGGTCATTCCCAGTTTAGAGACCATTTGCCGAATGCCTTATCTTTTGTCCCAATCGGCAGTATAGTTTTCCAAACTAAATCTCCTTCTGTGAATTGTTTCTCTTTGACCTTTTTGTTTTAATATCTGGCAACACGTAATTTGTTTTTCTCAATATTTTCCAATGCTTTCAAACGAACCAAATGCAAATCCTCTAATTCGTCCATCATCAGATGCCTATAATCTTGTCTCCTCAAATCATTTTGCAAGATCACTCGCCTCGAATCTAACTGTAATTCCCACGATAATACAACATGATGCCCATAAACCAACTCGTAGGGAGATGCTTGCGTAGACCCATGACAAGCCATTCGGTAAGCCCACAAAGCTTCATTAAGAACCGAATGCCACTTTTTTGGCTTTTCATCAATCTTCTTCTGAATAATTTTGATCATGATCTTATTTGATGCTTCGGCCTGGCCATTAGCTTGTGCATAATAAGGAGAAGAATTGTATAACTTGATCCCCATATCTTTAGCAAAATCACAAAATTCAGACGAAGTAAACTGAGTTCCCTGATCTGTCGTTATAGTCTGAGGAATCCCGAATCTGTGAATTATGTGCCCCTTAACAAAATTGATCATGTTCTCTGATGTAACCTTCTTCAAAGGAATAGCTTCAGCCCACTTTGTAAAATAATCTGTGGCCAACAGTATAAACTTATGTCCTTTGCTAGAAGGAGGATGAATTTGACCAATCAAATCTATACCTCATCCTCTAAACGGCCAAGGTTTGATAATTGGGTTCATAGCCGATGCTGGAGCTCTCTGAATATTACCAAATTTCTAACAATCCTGACACCCTTTGTAATATTCAAAACAATCTTCAAGCATAGTTGGCCAAAAATAACCAATTCTTCTAATCATCCATTTCATCCGGTAAGCCGTTTGATGTGCACCACACACTCCTTCATGCACTTCATACATCAGTTTTCTGGCTTCTTCTTGATTCAAACATTTGAGGAGTACCCCATCTATGGATTTGTAGTACAACTGGTCATCAAGGAGCACAAACTTGAGAGCTTTGTACCTGAGTTTTCGGGAAACCTTCTGTGATGGATTTTCTAAGTAATCAGCAATCTCGTTTCTCCATTCATCAATTGCCCGATTCTCATCCACAACATTAATCTCTTGATCCTCTCGGTATCCCGAAGCAGTTTGAGCCAGTTTATTTGCTTCTTCATTATGTCCCCTGGGGATATGATGCAAGGTTGCCACCTGGAAATTCTTCAAAAGCTCTCGGCATTCTTCATAATATTCTCTTAATATATCACTCTTGCATTCATATTGGCTGATCAATTGATTAATTACTAACTCAGAATCTCCAAAGATCTCAACAACAACAACCTTTATTTCAACAAGAAACTGAAGTCCTCTAAGCAGTGCTTCATACTCAGCTTGATTGTTAGTAACATGGAATTCAATAGGGATGACATACTTAAAAGTTACCCCTCGTGGAGAGATCAAGAGAATGCCAGCACCACCACCTTTGCTACAAGATGAACCATCAAAAAACAAAGTCCAATGTGCAATACTTATCATGTTAGCAGAAGGATCACGATGCTGAGTAATACAATCGGCAATAATCTGACCCTTTACCACCTTTGCTGATTCGTACTTTAATTCAAATTCTGATAAAGCCAAAATTCATTTGCCAATTCTTCCGTTTAAAATTGGCATTGATAACATATGTTTTATTACATCAAATTTAGAAACTACCACACATTCGGTATTCAACAAGTAGTGCTGAAATTTGGTACATGAGTAATACATGCACAAGCAAAGTTTCTCCATAGCCGAATACCTTGTCTCTGGATCTAGCAGCTTTCGGCTAAGGTAAGCTATCACTCTTTCCTTTCCTTCAAACTCTTGCATAAGGGCCGACCCTATTGTTAGGTCGTCGGCCGCCACGTACAACTTAAAAGGCTTGTCAAGCTGTGGAGGTACCAAAACAGGTGACGCCTTCATGTATTCTTTGATCTCATCAAAAGCCTTTTATTGCACGTCACCCCACACAAATTCTTGATCCTTTTTAAGCTTTAACAGAGGAGAGAAAGGCAAAACTCTTTCCGACAAATTAGATATGAATCTTCTTACAAATTTGATCTTGCCGAGCAGTGATTGCAATTCTGTGAGATTAGTTGGAGGGATAACCTAGTCTATCGCTTCCATGCTCTTCTTACCGACCTCAATCCCTCCCTTATGGACCAGAAATCCTAAAAACTCACCAGTCGAGACTCCAAAGGCACACTTGTTCGGGTTCATCCTCAAACCATGCTTCCTAGTGCACTCCAAGGTCTTCCTTAAATCGGCTAAATGTCCCTCGTGATTTCTAGACTTGACCACCACGTCATCGATATAGATCTCCACAATCTTACCGATCAACTCATGGAAAATATAGTTCATGGCTCTCTGATAAGTTGCACCAGCATTCTTTAAACCAAAAGTCATGATGACTCACTCAAATAATCCAATATGACCAGGGCATCTGAAGGCTGTTTTTGAAACATCCTCTATTGCCATAAAGATTTGGTTATAGCCAGCATTACCATCCATAAAACTGATGACTTTATAACCAGCTGCTGCATCGACAAGCAAATCGGCAACCGACATTGGGTAACCATCCATTGGAGTGGCTTTATTGAGATCCCTAAAGTCAATGCAGACCCTCATCTTTCCATTTTTCTTGTACACCGGAACTATGCTTGAAATCCACTCTGCATACTTGCATGGCCAAATGAAATTTCCTTCTAATAATCTTTCAACTTTCTTTTTCACATCGGCCAGTACCTCCTCTGCAATAGAACGATCCAGTCCGGGCATCTCTCTGTAATCCCAAACAAAACAATCTTTGAACTCTTTTAGAAGGCCTATCAACTTTAATCTATACTCTGGGTTTAAATTTGCACTGATATGCATTGACCTTGGTTTGACATCATCACCAACATTTATTTCCTCTAGCTTATCGGCCGACATAAAGCCACGTCCCAACTTTCCTTTGTTTCCATCGATTGGGTTCCCCATTAAAAATTGCTATGAGAGCCGACTGCTTGGATCGGTTGTTGGTCCTTGTTAGAGACATTCACGGGACCTTCTCCCCAGATCTTTCCAGAGAGACAATAAAAACCATCATACTCCCAGTAGGTAGGCTCTGCGACAACAACACTTACTGAATCATCAGCATGAACAATTTCAACATCATCCCCAATCCATTGACTAAGACCCTGATGCATGGTTGAGGGTATGCAGCAGTTAGCATGGACCCAATCTCTTCCCAAGAGCATACTATATGCCCCCTTGCCATAAATGATAAAGAAGGTAGTGATCAAAGTTTTTGATCCAATCATCAACTCAACGTGTACAGCTCCCCGGGTGTCAGAAGGATTACCAGCAAAGTCCCTGAGCACTAAGTCAGTTTACAACTATTCTTCATTAGTCATCCCGAGCTTCTTAAAAGTGGTATAAGGCATAATATTGATGGCATCTCCTCCATCAACAAGCATCTTGGTCAGAGGCTTGCCATTGATATATCCCTTCACATAAAGCGCCTTCAAATGTCGATGCTTAGCCGGTTTATTGAAGACTGCCTGTTGAGTCAGGATAAGCTGGGCCATTAGATCCTGACACTTTCTTTCATCGGAATCTGAGTACATTTCCTCTTGGATGTTTTGGCTTTCGGGAGCTATGAAATCTGAGGGGATGAAGAAAGTCATGTATGCATCAGCCGAACGATCTTGCTCATCAGGCTTTTTCTTAGGACGCCACATCTGTTTCTTGTCAGCAACTATTTGTGCCAACTCTCTATTCCTCAAGCATTGCACTCTCCTCTTCTGGCTCTTCCTCAGCCCTGGTGGGCACCATTGTCCCTTCTGCCATACATATTCATGGTGCTCTTTCTCTTCAACACCTTCCTCATAATGAGCCCACTCTTGATCGACAAATCTCTTGCCTCGCCGATTCTCAGAGTTGCCTATTTTTAATCGCCGATCATCCTCAGAAAAATGTGTTCCAAGTCTCTCATGGATCGGACGGCGGTTGACTTGGGACCGCCTGTACCCTGAATATTGATCACTGCATTCAGGGCAATTGTTCTTAGCAGACAGCTTTAGGCCTTCATTCCAGCAATGCTTGAAAAACGGGCATCCCCAATGAGACTGCTCCTGCTCTCTCATGTGTTCTTGCTCTCTCCAGTACATCTCTTCCTCGTACCTGCGATGCTTCTCCATGAACTCCTGTTCCTCATAATATCTCTGCCTCTGATACTGCTCTCGCTCCCGACGCCATTTGTTCAACAGAATCCGTGTTGTAACCCTGGGCTTGGAAGCTTCCCCTTTCTCGGTTCGGCTATTCTGGAACTGAACCTGTTGCCGAAACTCCTCATTTGTAATCTGCCGATCAGGGTCAATAGCACCAGCTTTTCTTGCTCTGTTTGAGGTCAACACCTTCATCTTACCCTTGTATTTGGGGTCTTCTATGACAACCATGTTCATAGAGAAAGTCACCGTGTTCTGTGCAAAAGGATTAACATCAATTTTCATCCTACCATCAAACTTCAGATGCCCCTCCTGAATAGCTTTCTGGATTCGCACTTTGAACACTCGACAATCATTGATGGAATGAGAATTAGTATTGTGGTAGCCGCAAAACTTCTTATCTTTTACTCCCTCAAGGCGCAGCATGGGATGCCCTTCCAGCAATTTGATGCGTCCCTCCTTCAGCAACAACTCAAACAACTTGTCTGATTTAGAGACATCAAAGTCATAAGTACCCTTCTGCTGCCTCAACCATCGTTGACTAACCTGAGTCGGCTCTTTCGCCCAGATCAATTCGACTGCGGCTATTTCATCCTCATCATCGTACCCTGCCGCTTCTTCTAGGAAACTTTGATACATATCATTAGTTACATCACCTTTCTGGAAGCGGTTGTCTCTCCTGAATCCTTGAGCCTGATTACTCATCATTGCCAACCGCTGTGACAATTGAGCAAGGTCATCAAAATCCATGCCGAACAGCTTTTCTCTGACATTCGGCTACATGCCCGCTATTGCCATCCCTGGCAATTGGTCAACTGGCAGGTTCAAGGAATAGCAGAGATTTTTGGTCTCTCTGAACCTGCGGAGGTACTCCTGGGGTGTCTCATTAGCCCTCTACCTAAAGCTCATGAGGTCAACTAGCTTCTTCTCATTAGTACCCGTAAAGAAATACGCATGGAACTTCTGTTCTAATTCTGCCCATGTACCAATGGAATTTGCCGACAGAGATGTGAACCATGTGAAAGCTGGCCCTGTCAGAGACAACAGAAAATACCAAATCCTCCAAGTTTCATCTGCAGACGCCTCTCCAAGCTGCATCAAGTATCGGCTGATGTGTTCTACGGTGCTCGTATCATCCTGACCAGAAAACTTGGTCAAATTTGTGGGAGGTTTCACCCTCGGAGGTAGTGCCACTCGGTTATACCACTCTGGATAAGGAGACTTGTATGCATAGGACTGATTCTTTGGCTTTAAGCCAAACTGATTCTGCATCATGTCTGTCATCCTGTGCATGATAACATCAATATTTGAATTTGGAGCTCCATGCGCTTGCCCTTCAAAATGCAGCCCTGCTGAGTTCTTATACCCTGGGTTTGGGAGAGCATCAATGGCATTGTAATCGGCAAACTCTTAGTATCCATCTCCATACATATTCTTCTGCAACATGTTCGCTGCTGGAGACACCTTGAAAGCCAATTGTGGGACGTTTCCTGATGCACCGAACGCGAGTTGGCCATATGTCATGGCCGGTTGTTGTTTCTGGTGAGGAGTCATCCCACCTTGGTCCATGCCAGGCGCTCCGCTACTCTTAGTAGCTTTCTCCTGGTGCTTAGGCACATGGAACAATATCGGTCCTTGCATTGGACCAACAACTTCTTCGAAGCATTTATCAGTAGATGGACCAAAAGTACTGACCATGATTGTGCGAAAGGTATTTAAGAAAGTTGTATGATGATTTCTCATTGTTTCGCTCATGGCCATGTAAACCATTTCAGTCATCTTCTGAGCATCTTCCTCTTCGGTGTAATCAGTCTGATGTGGAAGGAGAGTTTTGGGAAGCGACTGCTTCTGAAAAAGACATCAAGCATTTACGTTGAAACTCATCACATGCCTACTGGACCAGATTTCTCAGATCTTCTGGTAACTCATCCATAGTCACGTCCAGAACCTGGCTATTGTCGATCTCGACCATCTTGAAAATGTGGGGTCCCACTGGGCGTGCCAAAAAGTGTGTTGACACAAAATGTGACGCATTGTGCCTAACACACAACAAGCCGGAAAACGTGGCTTCAATCGGGTGCCCGAGTGTTTCGAATTCCGGAAACGTGCCAGTCAATTTGACCTGAAACTAACAAGGGATGAAAATCATTAGATATAAAACTGGAAGATGCTGGGTGAGACCAGACAGTTCCATATATACGGCCCTAAAGCCACTTACAACGACATACAACTATAGAAGCTATCTGGCAACATGTTTTATAGACCATTCGACTAAAGCAAACGTAAAGCACGTGAAAAGTTGATTGCCGAATATGCATGCATGGGAAAAGTACGTATGAACGAATCATAATTAATTGTGAGTTAAAGCATAACCAAGCTCGGTAATCCAACCGAGTTGGGATCCATGATGAAGAAACATATAAGCAAAACACGATCAAACTAATCTAAAGCTTGTATCTGCCGCACGATACCGAACCTTATCAAAGCTTAAACATGGTTAATATGCATGAACCCGCACCACATAGCAATCTAGATTTACACTAATTCGGCTATTGTGAATATGAGATCTATTTGTAGAAACAACATGCAAGTAAAAATTATTAACACAGGGATAGATCTATAGGAAATAATAGAGCCGAACCGTATTAATCTAGATTGGGCAAAAGAGTGTTACAAATATATAAAAATATCTAAAGCATGCAACACATGATAACTTAATGAATCTACTAGATCTTGCCAAATCTAATAGAGCCGATAACTATCTTACTTTTGCTAAGCATATCGAATAAACACTCGTCGCACGGTATTTACTCGTAAACAAAACATAAGCGAAGACTTCTTGATCGTCAATCAAAGATCCGCCGCACGATCATTGAAAACAAACAAGACTACTTGCATCAACATCTAAATCCACCGCATAATACTAGACATGATAGCAAGGTTTCCGGGACTTACGGAGGTCGACGGATCGATGATTCCTCTCGAAGAACTAAACGACACGACAAAGGACTCGAAGTTGGCACGGGGCCGGTTGTATTGAATTGGTTGTGAACCGTTTTTACAATGGACGAGGGTTTATATTTATACCCTGGTCGTGACATGAGTCCTAAAAGGACATGGTTACAAAATATTAAAGGAAAAACATGATATCTTTGACTTTAATTTCCTCCGGAGTCTTCATTGCCTTAATTATCGCGGTCTTCGTTGCCCGATCGGTCTTTTGCTTGCAATTTTTGTCGCTTTCCTAACGGAAAACCGCCCTTTATCATAATAGCCCTCCGCACGATCATTTGTCGAACCTTTGAAAATTAGTCGACCGCACGGACACTTGCTGAATGCTCCGAGACTAGCCGACCGCACAGATACTTGCCGAATGCTCCGAACACTCATCTCTGTTAATCCTCCTGAGCACACTAAAATTCAGTGTTAACAGGTAATCGACGGGTTTCGCGGGTTTGGGCCTCACGTGGCGGAATCCGGGAGGTTGCGTCCAGGCGACGACAACTCCTGGCAGGAAGCGAGGCCGTCCATTCAAATCAAGGGAGATATTTTCCGGAGCTTGGACTGCAGTGTCTTAGGACTAGGTAGTTCACTCATGTATCTAGGGGGCGATTTGGAAATGTCCAAAGCGCCGTTAAGTAGGGGATGAAGGGGTATCCCTCATCCCACCTCTTTCACCTCTCTCATTTTCCCCCTCTCCACTCTCTCTCTAGTTCTTGCTTGTAGAGGTCCATGAGTTGATTTGCGATCGATTCATGAAACATTTGTAAACGCTTTTGATTCGGGAATCGGAGGCCTTATCCTCCGTAAGCCATGGTGGCTATGATTTCATGATTTGTGTCTCGTTTTCTTTTGTTCTTCGCTAATCGCTTTTTGCTCCTCTCTATTCCTCTTTGTTCATGAGATGAGAACATTTGATTGAGAGCGTTTCTTGCGATTCCGTTTGAACCAAGTTGTGTGGGATCATGAGAGGATCATTTGCACCGAAGGGTTTCACCCCAAACATCTTGAGCACATAGATAGGGAAATTTCTCTCTCATGTTCTTCGTTCTTGAGATTTTTCCCGAAATCCTTTTATTCTTGTTTACTCACACCAAATTGAGCGATGATTTCTTCGGGATAGCTTCTCCATAGCACTAGGATCATGCCTAAAAAGTTTGGTTGCTATTGGTGAACATTTGGTAGTGATTTGGGTAGATTTGGGGGAGAGGCAATTCAAAATTGCCCCCAAATCATCTCTGTCCAGGCATTCCTAGACCGTCCGCGGTTCATTTGCGGACTGTCCGCGGATCGGGGCCGAGACAGAGCTCCTCGGGCTGATTTTTTAGGTCAACGGCGGACTGTCCAGGCCTCATTCCCGGACTGTCCAGCATGTAAATCTGCCAAGAAACACTGTTTCTGGACTTCCTGTTTGAGCGTTTTTGGGCATAACGGCGGACTGTCCGAGGATTTTTTTGCGGACTGTCCGCAGTTCATTTTCAGCAAGGGCGGACAGTCTGCGGTTCTCTCCCGGACAGTCCGCGAAAGCTGCAGAACTGTTTTGCTTGTATCTCTCTCATTCGGACTCCGAATCAAGTTCCATTTGTTGCGTTGGATTCGTATTCACGTAAGGAACATGATTAGGTACTTTTGAGACTAGTTCTCATAAGTATTTTTGGGTGTTCTCGTGCCTCTTTTCTCTAGGGGTTGAGAATGCCTCTCTCGGTGTATCGGTTTCGAGTTCGTGGCTTCGATCATTCTCCGTCTTCTCCGACCGCTCTGCTGCACCTTTAGGGGTCTTACTAAGGTGTCCACCTACTTGTTAGGTCGTGTGCGAGTCAGTTCTTCCGAGGTAAAGTTTTGGGCGTGATTTTGGGACAAGAGCCAAGTGTGAGAAAAAATTTGATTTGGCTCCCATTCACCCCCCCCTCTGGTCGCCGTTCTCAGTCCTTCAGGAAATCCCTCGAGCTGAAGATGACACAAGGCCCACGCCGGTGCATACCTTCCGACATGACGGCGACGAGTTCGTCGTTGTTGAAGAGGATGAGGCCGACGAGGAGGCAGCGCCCTTCCTGAGCAACGCAAGTCACATGATGGAACGCACCAAGGTGTGTGTGACTTGTCTTTCTCCTTTGTGTCTGATTGGCGTAGCGTCTAACTGGGGTGCTTGTGTGGTTGCAGAATTTCGTCAAGGCTGGGAAGGAGCATAAAGCCATGGTCGACTAGCTTGCATCCCCAGCGGCGGAGAACGAGCGCCTTCGCGGGGAGGTTGGTCGTGTTGAGGATCAGTTCGCCGGGCTAGAGGCAAGTTTGGATAGCGTGCACCGACAGTCGCAGGCGCTGGAGGCCATTATCCGGGAGCAGCAGTGTGAGAACTCCGAGCTCTTGATGCAGGCAGAGAGGGTGGATCAAGTTACCGCTCATGATTTCTTCTTATGACTTTTCCTTCTATTTAGTGGTCTGGAGATGCATTGTCGGTGTTTTACCACCTCTTGATGTAGAGCTACTTGGGGCAGAGGAGGCGAGACACTTGGAGAAGGAGGAGGCTGCTGTAGCCAAGCTGGAGGTGTACAAGATGCAAGCGATGCATGAAAGGTAAATTTTGTCGCCTTTGGCCAGTCACCATGCCCAGGGGGCCATCTCACGTGGCATTGTTGTGCTTGCAGCTTACCGGGAGCACGTTCATCTTCAATTTATAGACCTTCAAGTGAAGATGGATACATACTATGGCCATTTCTGGTCGCTTGCGATGGAGGTCGACTCGGTGGTATGCTGTATCGACGGGGAGGTGCTCATCCCGGAGCGGTCAGAGCGGGCGACCATGGATGGAGTCCTATTGAAGGCGCGTAGGCTCTGAAGCAGGTTCTAGTCCGTCATGACCTCCATGGCACAGAGTGTTTCTGCTCATGGTCTTGCTATGCTAAGGTCACATTACCCGTGGCTGGACATTGGAAGGGCGGCAATGGGCTTTGCCGCTGGCACGTCGGAGGAGGAGATTGGGCGCCTGGAGGAAGAGGCGGAGCCCATGGCGGAAGCTGTCGTAGGAGATGTAGATCTATTTGCTGCGGGACAACCATAGTTTATATATAGGATACAAGTTGTCAGACTTGTAAGTGAAATGCTGCAAAGCTTTATTAATCGAGGCGACGCGCTTTTGTTTCACTTGTATGTCCTTGCGTACCAACTTATTTATGAGTCGTAGCAATGAATTGTTCGGCCTTGGGTTCCCTGTGGTCTACATCGTAGGGCTCAGCACCGCTGCACGCGTAGGAGTCACATGGATTACCAAGGAGCACGCTGTTGATAACCCTCGGCGCAGAGAGCGAGCGCTCGTGCACGCATAGGGAGATACCAGGGACATGGCTTTTTTCAAGAGGCTCAATCATGGCGTGACTAGGGCGTATGGAGACCATTCCTGCAGACACTGGGCGAATAGCCATACTGCTTGTAGAGTCATCGACCGTTCCATGGTCGTAAATACAATCACTAGGCATATAACCTTAGAGACCTCGACCCGAGTATTTCCCCTTGGTTGGGAGGCATTACCCGGGAGGTCTGCCGATTTAGTCATAGCGTATAGGGTAGCCACTCCTGCGCGCTTATGAATAATCGATAGGCCTGGTTTGGCGGCTTTCCGGTTATAGTCAGGTTGTTTGGCGAGGTCGTCGAACGCTGAGAGCGTTTTGGAGAGGTCGTCGAACGCTGAGAGCATTTTGGTCGTCAAATGCTGAGAGCATTTTGGTCGTCGAACGCTGAGAGCTTTTCGAAGAGGTCGTTGAACACTGAGAGTGTTTTGGAGATGTCGTCGAACGCAGAGAGCGTTTATAGCGCTCTCTGGGAAAGGACGGAAGAAAAGGCAATATGGTGGGAAAAACGATGAAACTTTATTTATTATTGAGAGGGATACATAGTACAAGCCACTGAGGTACTTAGAACTTCTAAAACGCCCCGTGCCTCTGGGGGCTAGGGGTCTCTACGTCTAGCTACGAGCGAGGTCATCGTTGGGCGTCATCATTCCTGCTTCCTTTGGCTTCTTCGTGGCGGGCTTGTCGATAGGTTCGGAGGTGTACATGTCCAAGGCGTGGAGCTTCTCGGCGTTATTGAGCGTATGCTGATCGCATTCATATACAAGGCTGAGGACGCCCTGTATCGTCGAAATCTTGAGCACCATATAAGTGTAGTGCGGGACCCCCATGATTTTAGCGAGTGCCGGGCGGCCGAGTATGACGTGGTAGGAGGTCTCGAAATCGGCGATGATGAAATTAATATTATCTACTCGGAAGTATCCCTGGTCGCCGAACTGCACTAGGAGGGTGATCTAGCCCACAGACATGGAGGCTTTGTGTGGGATGGAGAAGGGGAAGTTTGCCGGGGAGAGATCCTTCTTAGAGTAGTCGAGCTGGCGGAAAGCGTCTACAAAAATGATGTTGAGAGCGCTGCCTCTGTCTACCAGCACCTTCCGAAAGCAACATGTGGCGATGATCGGGTTGACGACGAGGGGAAAATGGTCAGGGTACCTGTAGTCTGTCCACTGATCATCCCTGGAATAGGTTATGGGTCGCTCTAACCAGTTGAGATAGCGGGCGTTGGCCGGGTCATCTCCGATGGCACCGACGGAGAGGACATCCTTGCGGACTTGGCGGCGCCGCCTCTCACCTTTGACGACCACGCTCCTCCCAAAGATGGAGAAGGTTCTTGAAGCTAGTTGAAATTCCGGTGCTGGAGGTTCCTGCTCCTTGTCCTTGTTGGTGTTGTCATGCTTTTGCTTCTTGTCGCTCCTTCCTCGCATTACCGACTCGAGAACCTCGCATTCGCGCATGGAATGCCTGGAGTTCTTGTAGATGGGGCATTGACCATCAAGGATCTTCTCGTAGCTGCTATCGTAGGAGCATCTTGGTCGGATGTTCATGTTGGCCACATAGCGGTTGTTACGCCTGGGGTCGGACCCCTGCTGAGATCACTCCGGATGGCGAGGCCACCGGTCTTGATGGTCGCGCTCACGGTCGTCGTGCCGCCTTTCATCGTGGTGGTCGGGACGGCGGTCGCTGCCCCTGGGACGTCCTGGGGAGCGAGAGTGACGTCACCTATCGTCATGGCTTTGGACAACGTCGTCGGCGTTGGCACAGGAATTTGCAATAGTCATCAGTTTCTCGATGTTGGTTACGTTCTTATGGAACAACTTGTTGCGGAGTTCGTCGTTGCGGAGGCCATTGGAAAAGATGGAGGTGGCTTCTATTTCCGCGATGTTCGGGATAGTTAGCCGCTTGTTAGAGAAGCGACAGATCTACTCCCGCAAGCTTTCGCCGCGAGCTTGGCGAACGTTCTCGATGTTGTAGAGTGTTCCCGACTGATCGCATGTGGCCTTGTAGGTCTTAATGAAGACCGCCTTCAACTGTTCCCAGGTGTCAATGGAGTCCTCAGGAAGCTTGTGGAGCCAGCTATTGGCTGACGCGGACAACATTACGGGTAAGTAGTTGGCCATCATGTCGCGCCCTCCTCTGGTAGCTTGGATAGAAATCTCGTATGTGGTTGCCCACTGTTCTGGGTTGGCCTTGCCGTCGTACTTCTCCACCGAAGTGATCCTGAAATTCTAGGGCCACCTGATGGCACGGAGACGAGCGGTGAAGGGGCGAGGTCCCGCCATGGTTCCCGGTGCCGGCGCGGGTGCTCAATCGCGGCGAGGTTGCTCGTACTCCTCGTCATCGTATCATGGGGATACTGGTCGGTTTGATCACCGCGGGCTTTGTCGCTGGTTCCTACTATGCGATTGGTTGGAAAACTCAGGTAGAGCGTCCCTTTTGTTGACTTGGACAACAACCGCTTTTTCGTGGGTGGCAATCTTCTCGAGCTCGGGTGAGAGGTAGAGTTTTCCCAACTCGTTAGCGGCTAGTACCAGGTTGGCACTTGGGGAATGATACACCGAGACGTTTCCCATCTTGTTGAATTCCTGCTCGAGGTTGCAACAAGGGAAGTGATGATGGTCTCTCTGCTCGTGTTCGCGCCACTCCCGCTCCATGCGCTCCTGGTTGCGGCGCTCCTGCTCGCGCCGGCGCGCGCGATCGGTGTTATGCTCTTCTCTTGCGGCGCGTTCATTGTCTGTTTCGTTATCGCGCGGGACACTATCGGTGGAGACCTGGAAGACCATGCCTCCAAAACTGGGTGGAAACTTTGGAAAATCGCTTGACGATCGGAGGAGGCGACTGTCTTGGTCCTTGATGTCAGCGAGGCGGGCATAGAGTCAGATGAGGCCGTGCTGTCGAGAGACATGGCTTGCACGGAGTCGCTAGGGATTCCTGAGATGATCACTGTGCTGACGGCAGGTGCCAGTAGGGCCTGGTCAGAGATCTGTCAGAGCGTCTAGCACTAGAAAGCGGCTGCCTAGTTGAGGAGCCCGTAAGGCATCGTCGGTGAGGGACGGGTGTCTGCATTTGCCGCAATGGCTATCCTTGCAGGTGCTCGGTGGCGGCACAGACAGCTGTCGTGGTGACCAAGAGGCGACGCCACGCTGCCTGCACGAGGTTGATGCAGTCGTCGATGTTGGCATTGGCACGGTCGATGGCGTTGATCAGGTCGTCGGGGCTGGCGGTCTTACTGTGGCAGTATGTTAGCACGATGATGCGGCGTGCGGGTGACGACGTGTTCGGGGCAGCCGGATGAGCAGATCTCGTGAGTTTTGGTTCAGGCGAGGCGCCGCCAACGATCCAGGATATGGATCCAATCTGGAACGTGGTCCCGGCCGCCGGGAGAATCATGGAGTCGGGGAAGGTGACCGCTTGACGAGCCATGGAGTCGTGGCACACACCCCCTACTTGGCGCGCCAATTGTCGATGAAATATGCGTCGCGGCCTACCTAGGGGGTACCCCAAGATAGTATATTGTAGGCAGAGGTGTGGCAACGACAGCCAAGCGTAGACATGGCGATTTACACAGGTTCAGGCCGACAAATCACCATAATACCCTACATCCCATGTTCTGGTGGCTAGATTGACCTGAGAGATAGGTTACAAGTTGTGTTTTGAGGGGGGTCCCTTCTCGCCTTATATAGTCGGAGAGAAGGGTTACAATTTCCATATCCTAATAGATTACGATCGATCCTTTAAGGTAAGGGATCTGAGTCTATCTTCTAGTATCTTCCTTGGCGAGCAAGGCTCTCCTGAGTCCCTGGCGAGCACAGCGGGCCTGGTCACGTGCCGCAGGGCCTCGCGAGGTGGGCCGTCCTCGGTTGAGAGGCCCATGTAGGTCCCTGGAGGTATACGAAGGTAATATCCCCAACAGAAACCTAGTACGTGCATATGAGATTTGCATTTGATGGTATTAGGTAATCTTTGTGATTGGAGATTTCTTGATAGTCTTGGTGATTGCCATCACCTAGTAGGCCTGGTGCTTGAGGAGGATTGTTAAGTGGGTCTTGGTGATTGTTGCCACCTCCAATCGATTGGCTATTGTGGGGGGTATTTTGCTCACCCCATGGAAGTTTGCGAAGGGCAACTACATGTAGAGCAATGTGTGAAGAGTGCAAAGTGGTTCGACTGGATTGAAGTGATAGAGCCCTTGTGTGAGTGCTCCTTGTGTGGAGAGAGTGATCTTGTGTGATCACTACTGGTAGGAGTATTTGCGACAACCTTGGGCTTTCCTCAGCGGGATTTAATTGGTTGGCGAATGACTCAAGGATAAAAAACATTGTGTCAAAATCTTACTATTGGTTTGCAATTCTCTATCACAAGCTTGTAATATTATATTGTGCTGTAGTTGCTCTTGGGGTTGCTTAGCTTGTGGAGCTAATTTTTCGTACCTCTCTAGTTTGGCTTTTGTAGCTTTGCTAGTTGAGTAGTGCTAGTTTAATACTAGTGTTGCTTAAGCTTTGTGCGCTTTGCTCACTAGTATGTGTAGAAGCTCTCGGTATACTAACTGACTAGTTGAATAGACTTGTGTGACCTTACTAACTAGAATTGTTTAGGAGACCTCGCACTAGCTCAACACCTTAGTGATAACTTGTTTAGGATCTACTGTAAGGTGCTTACAACATAAATAGAGGGACTTAGTCCTAGCTAGACCATTTACTTTTAATATTTATTTTAAATAGCCGAAACAATTAGTTTTAAGAAAGGACTACTCACCCCCTCTAATCCACCATACCCTACATCTAGTCAGACTAGTTAGCTCAGGAGGCCCTACCCTAGTCCATAGTCACATGACAATTAGACTTGGCCGAACTGTTCAACCAAGGAGAAAACAAGCCACCAAACATGTCTCTCAAATCACTTTTCAAACCTTTCAAAAGTTGCTAACTCCATATGTTATCCCACATGACAACCATCATCTTTAACACTTGGTTAACATTTGTAAAAATATTTCAAATGTTTTTTCGGGTGCATTTCAAATCGCCACTAGACTAAATGAAATGCACAATAATGATCTCACAAAGTGGCACATATAGTCAACCGTATTTTCAATAAAGATATCCCCTATTTATAGTATGATTACATATCCTAAAATATGTCCATTTTACTTAAACATAAACCCTACGTTGTACCTTTGCCTCGATCCCTTTCATTTCATTCATGTCGTCTTTCACCATGACACCATGTTTTCTCAAAGCATTCTTGTGGACCTAACTTAAGACCTTTATTTCTTATATGAGTTGTCACAAGTACTGTCATTAATTACCAAAAACCCAAATAGGGGCTAGATGCTTTCAACATGCAATCCTAGACATGAAAAAGCAACTACATGCCAATTGAAATATATGAATTTAAATCTAGTTACATAACAAGGGGTCCAAATTTAGGTCCATAAATCTTCACTAGCCCATTTGGATTTGACATGATCCAATGTGATGTATCCTCTTGATATACATTCTAAGTATGCCGAGTCTCCAAATCCTCCGAGTTTTTTTTGTTCTACTTCTCCTTTGGTATCCAAATCTTTTTGGTGTCTTTCATATTTGATATAAAATCTTGGGGCACGCAAGTTATCTTGGTTTACTTCCTTTTATATTGCTTCTTGACATTGTGAACCACTACTTCATTATTTTTCTGCTCGACCATGACTCCCTTAAACCCTATTACTACCTGCCTCTACTGATGTCTATTCGCTAGTCACTGGCTCTCTAGGCCCAAAAATTAATTAATTAAATCATCCACAGTGAATGTGAATTCGCAAGTAGAGAACAAATTACTTTTATTTCCATGCAATTATTTCATCAAACAAGGAGCAAAGGAAACGGTGATAATTACTTATAAAAGGTCCATGGTGCTTATACACACTTGATGCATGCAAGTCAACCAGCTACATTCAACGAGAGGATCTGGAAAATCTAAGACACTGTGTCTTGGACTCTCGAGCATGGTCGGATCCTGAGCCTATGGAATCTTCCCCATTATTCAATCAAATCGCGGTCCTCTTAGGTACGGAAACAAGAAACTTTTAAGCAGTTTTTCTAATGGTCATCTTAAGAGCCACTGGAATCTTGACACTGATCCTCGGGAGGCTCACTTGGAGTCCCAATGACAAAATCTGACTGACAACTCAAGTCAATTGCATGGTGTGGGGATTTGAATATTGAATATAGGGATGCCACATCATCGATTATATATATAATTCCAAGAGTTGCAGCACAAGCTCGAAGCCTATAACTCTTACACTGCGTCAAAAGGGATTTTGCGTGTCGGTCGAAATCCGTTTTTCACAGCGGGCAATGGCATCCACTGCGATGACAAGGCCACGGTAAATGTGGCGTTTACCGTGGCGGTCAGCAAGTGCCCGCTGCGAAAAACCGATTAACCGCAGCAGGCAACATAAAAAGACCGCTGCGGTTAATGCTATTTACCGCAGCGGGCACACTACAATGCCCGCTGCGGTTAATCCTTCCTAATAGCCCACCGAGCCCATACGGGCCCAGTGAGCCCAGCGCCACTGCCGTCGCCGGTCGCTGCAGCGTCGCCGCGACCACGCGGAGCCGCGAGCTTTCCCTTGGAGCACGTTCCGGCGGTTCCGGCTCACCGGCGGCCACCCCACCACCTGCGCCCTTCATGAGCAAGCAACCAACCGAAACGAACGAATCAGACAGACCCAAATTAAATCGACCCCCAAATTAAAGTTGACGAGCGTGGCTGCGTAGCGTACTTGGGGGTGGGCGGAGCCTCGGAGGCAGAGGCCCGCGGGGAGCCACCAGCGGGGGTGGTGGAGGGGGAGGCAGCGCGCTTGCGGTCGGGGTCGGAGGAGCCTGGGAGGCGCAGCGTGAGGGTGGTGTCGTCGAAGTCGAGCCCCGAGGACGCCGACGCCGCGGAGGAGGACTCCGTGGAGCTCCGAGCCGGGGCTTCTAACATGACTGGGCTTTGTCCGGTCGCGTGGCGTGCGGCGGCTTCTCTCTTTCTTGCGCTATTGAATTGATGGGAAGAGGAGAAAAGCATAAACTTTAATGATGTGGGATAAGCAAGAAAGAATTGGTGAGGCAAACAAGCAACTGTCGGAAGGAAATCGATCGATATGAACTAATCCACTCTACGCAACGCAGGCAACGAATCGAGGAGGAGAGATGCCAACCTGAGCGGTTGCGCTTGGATTTCGGCATCGCCCGTCCACTCCTGAGCTTCGGAGATGGCGGAAGCTACGGCAGGTACGGAAGCGGCGGCTGTGGCAGAGTGGCGGCGAGACTCTCCTCTGCTTTTCTCCTCCCTTGCGCCGTTGCGGCCCCGTCTTGCGCCGCCGCGGCCCCGCCTTGCAACCCCGCGAGGCCCCCGCGCCCGGGACGCCGTGCGCCCGTTGCGTCGCGCTGCCCTGCGACCCCAACCCCGCCGCGCTGCCCCGCGACCCCACTGCGTCGTCGCGCCGAGGAGAGAGAGAGGGGAGGCTGAGGATGGGAATGAAACCCTAAGAGCCGTTTTTATACGTGGCGTGGCTATTGGGCCTCGCCTTAGGCCTAATGGGCTTCGGCCTTAACCGTAGCGGGCCTTATAGGAGGCCCTCTGCGGCAAATTGATTTACCGCAGCGGACACATTAAGACGTCCGCTGCGGTAAATACCCTATTTACCGCAGCGGACACCTTAGGATGTCTGCTGCGGTAAATCAATTTACCGCAACGGACAAAAATGCCCGTCACGATAAATAAAAAATGTCTGTCACGGTAAAGCATGATATTTTCTGCAACGGACAAAATAAGTGTTCGCCACGGAGGACTTTTAGACAACGCTGCGGAAGCTCGATTTTGATGTAGTGTTAATTGTAGTGTCTTGGAGAGGACCGGGCTTTTCTTTTGGACAATCTAACGAAGCCATCATTGAACATTTTTTTTTCTTTTGCGTGAAACGTAGTGCAACTAAAAGAGACAATAAGCACATTGTTCTAAGTAAAGAAGTGCACCTGAAGGAAACATTTCACATTAGATTAGCTGTTCTTCTCGCACTCTCATATATTCACTTCACAGTTCCCAGAACTTCTTAATGGTTTGACATTCAGAAATGAAAGTTTTTCCCCCTCTTTGTTGCATATTTTCGGTGATTGATTAACTTCCTTTGAGAACATACTCCCTCCGTATCACTTTTAGCGGTCGTTCTGTGCAATCACTGATCTGTACCAATGCCAGTCGCTCTGCCTCCGTGCTAAAACCTTGGCCGCGCGGCAAAAATTAATGTGGATGCGAGGGTCGTTTTGTGCAATCACCGATTTGTACCAATGCCAGTCGTTCTGCCTCCGCGCTAAAACCTTGACCGCGCGGCAAAAATTAATGTGGATGCGAGGAGTCAAACCACTGATCTCACGCATCGCGCTGCCCAGAACCAACCACTCACCCCAAACTATGCCTCAGTTTTGTACACAATGCATTCGTGGCTCTATTTAATAATGGTAAATATAGAAAAATACCCCTTAATTAATCACTCTTTGGCGTACCTTGGTAGGCGTAATCTGTCCTAAATGACTCCTAATTACGATACGGAGGGAGTAGACATATATGTATAGCTGATGTCGTTTAGAATGCTGAACAATGAAGGTATCTCATTACAAGAAATCTGAAGTAGCTTTAGTGTCGAAAACTACCAAGGAAAGAAATCCTAGCTCGTGAGGATCTGTCAAGCAAAATAATCCATCAAAGATAGAGGACAAGAGAAATTCAGTAAAAACGAGGTGCAAGCGGTTCCAAATTCCAATATTCTAGGTCACGTTGGAACACCCCAAGCTTGTAGTATTGATGAACAAATACATATGTAACAAACCACATATATCAGGTACTTATCTCGAGCATCGACGGTTGATATATGCCGCTGATATCATGCATGCATTATATGAATAAATATACTACTAGAAGTAATCTAGTATATAAGGACCATGTCAACATACTGCACACGAGTGGTACTAGATCACACACGCAATCAATACTCAATATACCCTTTAATTTGATGCAAAATTTTAAGTTGTTTTTATGTCCTAAGTCAAACTTATATAACATTAATGACTCTATAGAAAAATGCACAAATATATATACAACGTCAAACTAGCTAGGTTAATTAGATACACTACAAAATATATTTTAGGTGTGCATCTACTTCATATTGCATATATTAATATTGTTTTACTACTTTTTCAATAAATAAATTCACTTTAACTAGACAAGCTTGACTAAAGAAAAAACTAAAATGGCTTATAATCTAGAACCCAGTAAGTACATTTTTTTTACATTGCATAAACAATGTCATTGCAAAAGGTGCAGGTCAGAGTACCATAATTTTTAATCTGTATTCAACACAATACCAAAAAAAGTTAAAGGACATAATTAAGTACACTGATCAAAGATGTACTTCCTCCGTTCTAAATTATAAGTCGCTTTGATTTTTTTTATTCATCCATATTACTATGTATCTAGACATATTATTATATTTATATTTATGTACATAGCAAAATGGATGTATCAAAAAAGTCAAAGCGAATTATAATTTGGAATTACATATGAACCGCTGCCTACGTTCATGGTCAGAGCCTCAAAGGCCACAAAGAATATGGATCAACACAGAACCCTAGTGCACTAAATGGAGCTTTTATTAGATCAAACCTTAAGCCTCCATTAGGCTCCCTAGTCCCTACTAAACCCCAGGAGCTAGCTGGGGAGGCATCCATCTTCCAGCAATGCATATGGAAGTCCACTTCCCCAAGTACCTCGTCTACTACCTTCTCATACTCGGGTCATGGCTTCTCTCCTGTCTTCTCCACTTTCAGTACTTCCACCTCTCGCTCTCCTCCTTTGCAGCGCCCCGCCCGGCTGCGCTCGTCGTACTCCCCATCGTGCTGGATGCAAGCTTCCTTCCCTCCCCGACCATCGAGGCTGACAACAGGCAGTGGTCGGCATCGTCGTCGGTGGTGGCGGCGTCACCTTCTCCATTGTCACCACCATCGTGCGAGGGACGGCATGTCTACATGCTGGACGTGCCGTCGCGGTTCGATATGCTCAGGGACTGCGTTGCCGGCTCGCCGTTGTTCGACGACATGTGGAGCTGGTGTGCAATCATGGTCAATGCCGGGCTTGGCCCCAAGATTGGCCCCGTCGCCGGCAATGGCAGCGACGGTGACACAGATATCATCCCCAGCACCGGATGGTAAGCTAGCTAGCACACAATGATATGATCAATGGTTTTCAGTCTGTGTGACACTGGAAAAACGCGGTTGCTGACAACAGATACATGTTTGTATGTGTGGTTGCAGGTACAGCACGGATCAGTACACGCTGGAGGTGATCTTCCACAACTGGATGCGGCGGTACGAGTGCCTAACCGACGACCCGGCAGCGGCGACGGCGGTGTACGTGCCGTACTACCCGTCGCTGGAGCTCCACCAGCACCTGTGCGGGTTCAACACCACGGTACGCGACGGCCAGTCGAAGGCGTTCCTACGGTGGCTGTCTTCGCAGCCCACGTGGGCGGCGCTCGGCGGACGCGACCACTTCATGGTGGCCGCCAAGACAACGTGGATGTTCCGGCGGGAGCCCGGCGGCCGAGACGAAGGGTGCGGCAACAACTTCCTTGGCCAGCCAGAGTCCCGGAACATGACGGTGCTCACCTACGAGTCCAACATCTGGGCGCCGCGGGACATCGCCGTGCCGTACCCGAGCTACTTCCACCCGTCGTCGGCCGGCGAGGTGGCCGCGTGTCAGGCGCGCGCGCGGGCCGCGCCGCGCCCGTTCCTGTTCGCGTTCGCGGGCGCGCGTCGTATCAGGGGGCAGCTGGCCATCCGCGACCGCGTCTTCGACGTGTGCGAGGCCGCAGCGCGACGCGGCCGGTGCGGGATGCTGGACTGTAGCCACGGCCTGGAGGGCAGCATCACCTGCCGTTCGCCGCGGAAGCTCATGTCCCTCTTCACCTCCGCGCGCTTCTGCCTGCAGCCACGCGGGGACTCCTTCGCGCGCCGCTCGTCCATCGACAGCGTCATGGCCGGCTGCATCCCCGTCTTCTTCCACTGGCCATCCACGCTCAAGGCGCAGTACCGCTGGCACGAGCCAGAGCCGGGCAGAAGCAACGGCGACGACCGCCGGTACTACGTGCTCATCAACTCCAAGGACGTGCTGGAAGGGAGAGTGGACATCGAGGAGGAGCTGAGTAGGTACACGGATGAGGAGGTGGCCGCCATGAGGGAGGAGGTGATCAAGATGATCCCGAGGTTCCTGTACAAGGATCCCAGGGTGAGGTTCGAGGGTGAGATGAGGGACGCGTTCGACATCACCATTGACGAGATGATTGCCAGGATGAGGAGAATCAAGAATGGAGAGAATTTGATATGGAAGGGCGACGACAGGGATGAGGATTTCGGGGCGAACGATTCGTGACATTGGCTGAAACTCTCTCTTTTGTGTTCATGTGACGGTACTAGATTAGTACGAGTAGTTTTATATTGTTCTTGTTTTGTTGTTATGTGGTAGTTAATCAGAGAGTACAGTTGCAATGTAATAAGATGACAAAGTTAGGAGAAGTTTAAATTGAATTCAAGTACGTGCTAATCAGGGAATGAAACAAGATTAGAGCTAGGGATTTGGGGGTTTGAGGCTAGGTTCTCATTGAACGCTTAAAGGGATGCCCAAGGAAAAGGCCAATTCAGACTTGACTTGACTGCATTGCCTCACCTATCCTGCTGCTTGTGTTATTTTCTAATTGCTCCCAAGAATTTCTTCATAAGTGCTACTCCCTCCGTACTCAAAAAAGTTGTTGTTTAGGACAAGGTTTTAGTCAAACAATAGGAATATAAATCATGAATAACTTTTAAGTTGTTCAGTTTGAAAATGTAAAAATCATATCAATAGATTTGTCTTAAAAAATACTTTCATAAAAGTATACATATATTATATTTGAATAAATATTTTTCAATAAATAAGTGGTCAAAGTTTCACTTTGAAGACCGTGTCGTTTTTCAAAATGACAAGCTTTTTGAGTATGGAGGGAATACACATTAAGAGATATTCTCTTGATGCGGTGCCATGGCATTAAAGTACTCAATTCTTTGGGAATGTCTATCTTCAAAGCAAAAATAGATCTCATATCACTTTAATTCAAAGCCCTCCCTATTCATAAGAACCAATCTGGTTTTATAAAACATAGAACCATCCAAGATTATCTGGCTTCTTTTGAATACATTCACATGGGCCATCAAACCAGGAAAGTAATCATCCTTAAGCTTGATTTTAAAAAGGCTTTTGACAAAGTTGGGCATAAACTAATACAACAAATTATGGAAAGCCAAGGATTCCCACCTAAATGACTACGTTGGATGAAACTTATTTTTATGCTATCCTACTCCATGGGGATGCCTTGTAAATTTTTTACCCTGTCGCATATGAGCTCAATAAGGAGATCAACTCTCACCACTATCTTTTTTTGTGTTGGTCGTTGTCTTCCTTCAAACTTCACTAAACTCAGCCAGCAACCATGGCCATCTGCATCTTCTAATTACTCTATGGGGGGACTTCCCCATCCTACAATATGTAGATGACACCCTCATTGTTTATGCAAGGGGATGTTGATCGGTTGAGATATGTATAGACTTGTTCATCTCCTTTGTCGAATCTACAAGTCTTAAAGTGGATTTTGATAAATCAATGATGGATCCTATTAATGTCCCACAAGATAAGTTCAATTATTTGGTGACCACTTTTGGATGTTCGAAGGGATCTTTGTTTTTTACATTTCTAGGTTTACCTTTAAGCCTAACCATGTCCTTAGTTGTAGATCTTTGGCCACTGGTCTTGAGGTTTGAAAGAAGATTCATTAGCATTTATACTTTCTAGCTAGGATGAGCGACTAGAACTTACTAATGCGGCTTTCTCTGCTCTTCCAACTTTTGTTATGGGTATGTTTCTTCTCCCTGAAATTGTCATCAAGCAAATTGATAAATTCTAAAACCATTGTCAATGTTGAGGGTCGGATATTAATAAGAAGACACCAAAAGCACATTGTGAAATTGTATGTATCCCTAGCCATGAAGATGGTTTGGGAGTTTTGAATCTTCATACTCAAAATGAATGTCTCTACTCAAGAACCTTCATAGATTCTATAATAGTCAGTGCCCCTTGGGTGCAACTCGTTTAAAGTGTTAAAGCTTCATTTGGCGGTGTGATATTCTTAAAGCCTCTTTTTGGTGGTCTGATATTCTTAAGATGCTATATTCTTTTAAAGGAATGGACTCAGTGCCTTTGACGGATTGGTGTCACATATTTTCTTTGGCACGACCTATGGGTGGGAAGAGTAGTGAGCCAAGCTTTTCTAGAATTATTTTGGTTTTCTTGGAATCATTGCATTTTAGTTCACATAGTTACCTTCACTCCTATTCTACAATCCTTGTTCCACCTACCCCTTTGAACTAAATCTTCTTCTCAGTTCTAGGGGCTCATCAACATCACCCAAGGTTTGTAGCTACAATAACATCATGATGGTTGGAGTTTCTTCCAAACTACCTTATGGTCATCTCATTGGTCATAGCCATGTTCATTAGGCTTTCCAATGATTATGGAGACTGTCCTATCAAAACAAAAGGAAAGTTTTTTCTAGCTTTTTGAAAGAACTGGGCAAAGCCAAGAGGGGTGAATAGGTCTATAAAAACTTAAAAGTCGAATCAGTAGATTAGTAGAATGCGGAGGTTCTGTAGATTCCCTATGTTTATCTAAGGAAAATATGGATATGTGCAAATGATGGTTTATCCTATATGTTTTTTGAACCTGAATTGAGGCAAAGGTGGATATGTGTAATGATGATTCTCTTTCTGTGATGCTTAATTAAGACAGAGGTGATATTTTACCTTGTGCTTCTTTATATTTCTACTTATGGTTAACTAATTCTACCTTGGCCATTTTCCAATGATGACGGTTTCTAATTGGGTAAAGGAGAACTTCACCTTTGCCAATAGTGATTGTTTCTAATTGGGTAATTGGGCACTTCTACTTCAATCTTAATTGTGTCCTTTTGCATTTGCCTCTATGATGGTTTGTTCCTTGTCTTATTGGCCATAGGGAATTAGCCCAACAACAGTGAGCACTAGACCGCCTCCTCCCTCTCCTCCCTTTCTTGTCCTCCTTGGCCATCCCAATGTCCTCCCTATTCTTCTCTAGCTCTCCTTTCTCTTTCTCCATCCTCCCAGCGCAGCCCTAGGGCATCGACTAATGGTGAGTAGCAATTGGCGTTGTTTGATGCTTCAAATGCTTGTGATGTTTGTGATTAAATTTGTCGGATACTTCAAAATGCTTGGATATTTGTGAGGCTGAAAGGTCCTAGATGGCTAGAGGGGGGTGAATAGCCTAATAAAAAATCTATAAACCACTAGAGCAAAGGTTAGAATAACACTTAAGCAAAGCTTTTGCTCTAGCTCTACTTAGGGATGCAAAGCCACCTATCCAAGCAATTCTAGTTAACTAAGTGCCTACACACAATAGCAAGAACCTAAGGCACTTAGCTCAAGCAAGCTAAAACAACTAACAAGATAACTAACTAACAAGCTAACTAGAAAAGATATGAAAGAAAGTAAATGCAAGGATAAGGGTGATTTTTATACCGATGCCTTGTGATCAAAGGATGTCAATATGAAGAATCAATCACAATGAAAACCAATGAGTAGCCGGGAGACAAGATGAACACAAGAATTTTTCTCCTGAGGTTCACTTGGTTGCCACCAAGCTAGTCCCCGTTGTGTCGACTACTCAAGTGGTGATTCGGTGGCTAATAGGTGATCACAAGCCTAGCCCACTACCCGGGCGCCACAAGAATCCACCCAAATGAGAGTAACTCAATGACACGAGCAATTCACTAGAGCTACCCTTTGGCGCTCCGCCGAGGTGGGTACAAGCCCTCTCACAAGTCGATGAAGCCAGCCACGAACAATCACCAACACATGCCGAAGCTTCTCCTCAATCGCCAAGCCGTCTTGGTGTTGGCAAACACCAAGAATAACAAGAAATCCCGTAGCGATGACGATGACCAAGTGCCACTAAGATGCAATGCAATGATCAAGCACTTGGTTCACTCAAACTCTCATGAATTAGCAAGCAAAGCAAAGAGAGATGAGTTGTGGGCTATCTCAAGCAAGCACAATGAGTGAGAATGAATGGGAGATGCAAGAGAGAGCCCTAGGAGCCGGCCAATTCACTTATATAGCCTTCCAAACCGAGCTAGCCATTTTCTCCTCTTTCCTCTGAATTCTGCGTGACTCCGGATGCACTTTAACCTGGGGTCAGGACCATTGGTAGCGTCCGGACCCACCATCAGCCCAGCAGACAAGCCTCTGTCTTCAAGTCCGGACGCACCATCCAGACGCACGAAGATTGGGGTCCGGACCATCGCGTCTGCGTCCGATCCCTCTGCCATTTGAAATTCGCCATTCGCGCCTTCACTGGGAGCCGCAGCGTCGCCTCCGGACGCTGCGCACAGTGCGCGTCCGGACTTTCAACGCCTGCGTCCGGACCTCAGCAGAGAGCTCCCAGAGAGCCATTTTGATCCGGACGGTCGACCGGAGTTTTGCGTCCGGACACACATCAGCGTCTGGACCTTCTGTCTTGTTTCAACCAAGGCTAGGGTAAGCCTCCGGTCGCATGTCCAATGGTCCGGACTGCATCTTGCTAGCATCCGGACCCTGCGTCCGGAGCCCTTCTGAGTGTAAAACCGAGCTGCCTCTTCTTCTCCAAGTCTTCAAGTGCTAACACCATGTGATCCATCACTTGGTTTCCTGTGTTAGCCTTTTCTTTGAATTATCTTGGATTTAATTCTATGTTCATGTCACTTAGGTTCATTTTATATGTATGCAATGCAAACCTAGTGGCACATGATAACCGCAATTGACACGAGTTTTCCCTTCTTGATAGTACGGCTATCTATCCTAAATGTGATCACACTCTCTATAGTGTCTTGATCACTAAACCAAAAATGGCCCTATAGAAATACCTTTGCCTTGAGCCCATTTTTGTTTTCTCTTTCTTCTTTTCCTTAGTCATGGAGCACTTGATCTATCATAATCCTTCATCTAGCTCCACTTGTCAATTTGGTTCACCCTATCTTGATCATTCACTTAACAATAGGGTTAGTCCATAGGTGTCATCAATTAACCAAAACCAAACTTGGGCTTTCAATCTACCCTTTTTTGGTAATTGATGACAACCTTTCACAAAAGAATGTATATAATGAAAATTTCCACTTTGGTAGTATTAGCTCCCCCTACATATGTGATATATGAGTTTGGTTTATTTTGATCACATATGCATGAATTGGAATTGTGGGAGAGTGAATGCTACCAAATGATGCTAAGGTATAAGAGATGGACCTTTGAAGCATGATACCAATCGGAGTGCCATATTATACCATCCTTAGCACCATGAATGCCTAGAAACCACTTGAAAGAAAACTTGAAATACCACTTGGAAAGCTTAAGCTCACAAGAATTAGGCTAAAACCTAATCATGCTAGTACTTCAAGCATCAAGACATTTAGGTTTCTAGCATTCACCACACAAGCATGTCATGAAAATAAGTACATATGCAAGCAAGCACTTATGAATGCACAAAGATATGCAACAATTTGATTCATAGGCTTGCTCCCCCTACTTGTGTGCATATATTTTTCAAAAAATTTCAATTTTCAATATTTCTTTGTGACTACTTACTTCTCCCCCTTTGTCATCTATTATCATAAAAGATGTGCTCAAAGAGTTGATTATTGAAGAGAAGCTTAGATGTGGTTCAATCTAAATTACTTGCCCCAAGATATTTAACTCGGTTTAAACCATGGACAAGCTTGTTCACACATCCTAGAATGGTTATCTTGCCCATGTTGAGCTAAACATTTGAAGTTCATAGTCTAGATCAAACACTAGGATTGCAAGCCTACAAACATGTTATATGCTACCACTAGATCATACAAGCATAGAAGCAATAGTGGTACCATATAAGCATAAAAAATCTTTTGATTTTCATGAATGACCCTAATGACTTGATGTCTAGATGCACTAACAAATCCTAATAATGGATGAATGACATGTCAATCAACTTTTACCTTGCTTTGCTCGAAGGAGAGGCATGTCATATATGTGGGGTGCATCAACACATGTTTGAATAATCAAGAATGTTCAACTCATTTCTTAGCTTACAAAACCTCTTCTCATCAAGTGGCTTGGTGAATATATCGGCAAGTTGATCATCGGTGCCAAAACTTGTATTTGTGATATCACCCTTTTGTTGATGGTCCCTTATGAAGTGGTGTCTTATGTCAATGTGCTTGGTTCTTGAATGTTGGACCGGATTGTTGGTTAGCTTCACTGCACTTTCATTGTCACATAGCAACGACACTTGCTTGAAATTGATCCCATAGTCATTCAAAGTTGCCTTCATCCAAAGCAATTGAGCACAACAACTACCCGCACTTATGTATTCGGCTTCGGCGGTAGAGAGTGCAACACTATTTTGCTTCTTTGATGACCAAGATACAAGTGACATGCCTAGCAATTGACATGTGCCCGAAGTGCTCTTTCTATCAACCTTGCATCCCGCATAGTCAGAGTCCGAATATCCAATCAATTCAAAGTTAGACCCCTTGGGATACCACAATCCAACATCTTGTGTATGCTTCAAGTACCTCAATATTCTCTTTGTAGCCTTCAAATGACTTTCTCTTGGTGAGGCTTGGAATTTTGCACACATGCATACACTAAACATGACATCCGGCCTTGAAGCGGTCACATAGAGTAGGCTTCCAATCATAGACCAATATAACTTTTGATTCACCATATTGCCACTAGCATCACTATCCAAGTGTCCATTGGTGCCCATAGGAGTGCTAATGCCCTTTGAATCTTCTAAGCCAAACTTCTTCATCATATCCTTGATGTACTTGCCTTGACTCACAAAGGTGCCATTCTTCAATTGCTTGATTTGAAGTCCAAGGAAGTAGCTAAGTTCACCAATCATTGACATTTCAAACTCATTTGCCATCATCTTGCCAAATTCTTCACAAAAATCTTGATTGGTTGAACCGAATATGATGTCATCAACATAGATTTAGAGCACAAATAGATCCTTATCAAGTTTCTTGGTGAAGAGAGTAGTATCAACCTTCCCCATGATGAACCCTTTGGATAAGAGGAAATTCCTCAATCTTTCATACGATGCTCTAGGTGCTTGCTTCAAGCCATATAATGCCTTTCTCAACTTGTAGACATGGTTGGGCTTCTTGTCATCTTCAAAACCGGGAGGTTGCTCAATATATACTAGCTCATTGATGTATTCATTCAAGAAAGCACTCTTCACATCCATTTGGTATAGCTTGATGTTGTGTGCACATGCATAGGCCAATAGAATTCTTATTGCCTCTAATCTTGCAACCGGTGTATAAGTTTCTCCAAAGTCAAGACCTTCAACTTGAGTGTAACCTTGAGCTATCAATCTTGCTTTGTTTCTCACAACTATACCATCTTTATCTTGCTTGTTTCTAAATACCCATCTTGTGCCAATCATATTGTAGTTCTTGGGTCTTTCAACTAGCTCCCAAACTTGATTTCTTGTGAAATTATTGAGCTCTTCATGCATTGCATTGACCCAATCAACATCTTGTAAGGCCTCTTCAATCTTTGTGGGCTCTATGGATGATACAAATGAATAATGTTCACAAAAGGATGTCAATCTTGATCTTGTTTGTACACCACTTGTAATATCACCAACTATTTGATCAATGGGGTGATCTCTTGCAATGTTGGTTGGTTGGTTGGAGAATAGGGATTTGATTGCTTGAGCTTGGTTGAGATGAACTAGCAACTTGTTGATCTTGCACTTGAGAACCACTAGCTTGCACATTTGGTGAGTTGAGCACTTGATCTTTGTCATCTTCAATATCAATCACTTGTCTTGGCCTAATATCACCAATATCCATGTTCTTCATTGCCTTTGACAATTGAGGTCCACTCACATCTTCTAGATTCTCATTCTCAACTTGAGAGCCATTGGTTTCATCAAACTCAACATCATGAACCTCATCAAGCACACCACTAGCCGAATTCCACACTCTATAGGCTTTGCTTGTGGTTGAGTAACCAAGTAGGAACCCTTCATCACATTTCTTGTCAAACTTTCCAAGTCTTGTGCCTTTCTTCAAGATATAGCATTTGCAACCAAACACTCTAAAGTATGCAATGTTGGGCTTTCTTCCATTCAATAGCTCATATGGTGTCTTCTCCATCAATGGATGACAATACAACCGGTTGCTAGAGTAGCAAGCGGTGTTGATAGCTTCGGCCCAAAAGGTATGACTCACATTGTATTCACTAAGCATAGATCTTGCCATATCAATCAATGTTCTATTCTTCCTCTCAACAAGACCATTTGATGGTGGAGTTTATTTGGCCGAAAATTGATGCTTGATTCCAAGCTCATCACATAGCTCTTCAACTCTTGTATTTTTGAATTCACTTCCATTGTCACTTCTCACTTTCTTGATGGTAGTTACAAACTCATTGTGCCACCTCTTGACAAAAGATTTGAATGTGGCAAATGTATCACTCTTGTCATTGAGAAAGAATATCCAAGTGTATCTTGTAAGATCATTCACCATCACAAATCCATACTTGTTTCAACCGATGCTAATGTAGGTTGTTGGTCCAAATAGATCCATGTGCAACAACTCAAATGCTCTACTAGTGCTCATCATGCTCTTCTTAGGATGGGCGTTACCAACTTGTTTGCCAGCTTAACAAGAGCTACAAAGTTTATCCTTTTCAAACACAACATCTTTCAAGCCTCTTACTAAGTCATGCTTGATCAATCTATTCAATTGCTTCATGCCAACATGACCAAATATTCTATGCCATAACCAACTCATACTTGATTTGGCGAGCAAGCAAGTTGACAGTTGAGCTTCACTAGCATTGAAATCAACTAGGTAGAGGTTTTCATATATAAATCCCTTGAAGATCAAATTTGAACCATCCACACTAATGATCTCAACATCATCTACCCCAAATATGCATTTGAATCCAAGATCACACAATTGAGCCACGAATAGCAAATTGAAGTTCAAGCTTTCAACTAGCAAGACATTTGATATGCTCAAATCATTGGATATAGCAATCTTTCCAAGACCCTTGACCTTGCCCTTGCCATTATCACCAAATGTAATACTATCAATGCCATCACTTGTGTTGGAGTTGATTGATTTGAACATTCTAGAATCCCCGGTCATGTGTTGAGTGCAGCCACTATCAAGCACTCAATGCCTTCCTCCGGCTTTGTAATTTACCTACAAAACAAATTAGTTCTTCTTGGGTACCCATACTTGTTTGGGTCCTCCAAAGTTAGTGACCAAGGATTTTGGCACCCAAATTGCCTTCTTCTTTGGGCCAACGATGGGTGTGCCAACATACTTAGCCATTACACCATCTCTCCCTTTGGTAAGCATATAACATGAATCAAAATGAATGGAGGTGGATTTAGCAAACTTGATTTGGCTCATGTTAAGTTTGCAATATTGGTCAACATGCCCCACTTGCTTGCAACTATTGCAATACCGACCATTGCTTCTCACAAAGCTAGGCTTTGGAGTTACAAAGGCGGCCTTGCCTTTCTTGGGGGTATAGCCCAATCCCTCTTTATAGTGGGAAAATATTTGGCTACCCAAGCACTTTAGCAAGTGGGCATCTCCACCATATGCCTTACCCAAAGCATGAGTGAGTTCATTAACATTATGTTTCAATTTTTCATTTTCTCTCACTAGTGTAGCATCAACCTTTGAGATCTCACTAGTGGATGTGCTAGTTGTTGACACTTCTTAGCGTCGTACCAAAAATAGAGATAAATCTCTATCCCCGGCAACGACGCCAGAAATGCTTGTTGACACTTCTTAGCGTCGTACCAAAAATAGAGATAAATCCCTATCCCCGGCAACGGCGCCAGAAATGCTTATGGGTATTTCTTATGACTATTGGATAAATCCGCAAGCGCACAAATTATACCGCTATAGCACTTCACCTAGGAGTATTCCAAGGTATGGTAATTTATCTTATCCCAAGGGAAAGCTGAGCTAGAAATGATAATTAGAGAGAGATCCTAGAAAGTACCTTAACTGAGTACCAACTAGTATAGGGGGTAAATGATAAATGTGATAGGAAGGGGTTGATGAATGAAAGAGCCTAGGTAAATGATACTTAGAACGGACTAGACAGATTAGCTAGGTGGGAGGACAACGAGAGAGTACAAGGGACACCTAAGCAATTCACTCTACTTCAATATACTTAGCAAATTAACTAGTCCTAAACACTATAGTTTGCCTCATCAATACAAGTATGCTAGGCGAGGGGATAGATCAGTAGGAGGACAAAACTCCTACCAGACCGCGCCCTCTTCTTATGGGGGCCTTACCTTTTAAGAACTTGCCTATAAACACGTGGTGGAATACAATGACTAGACAAGGTTGTCACCTCTTGCTAGCTACCACAAACAATCCATGCAGCAAGCGATAACCAAGGATAAGTTAATGTATAAGCACCACGCTTACACACAACTTAATACTTTGACTACGATCACTAATCAAAGCACCCTATGACAGGCAATGATCGCATACAGGAAAGGTCACAAGGATCACAGACTATAAATGTAAAGGCTATTAAAGAGCAAAAGCATATAACAATACTATATCTAGTATAGTAATGCTCAAAGTAAATACTAAGTAAAGTAAAGGGAAAGGATAATATATTAATAAAGATAAAGTCTTACAAAGAAGGAAAGATACAAGAGCTATACCAGACTTCCCAGAAGACAACTCCGGAATCCCGAGCAAGCTCGACTCAACTCTAACTCCCACTATAGACTAACTACTAGAACAATTCTAAGGAATGGAGCTTGTAGGCTTCTTCACCATGTCTAGAGAGGGGGGTATGGCCCTCTATTTATAGTGGGAGGTGGAGTAGGGGCTACTCCATCGCCACGTCAATGATCCAGGGCCTCCCATCCTCCACCGTTGGATCCAACCGACCTTGTAACCGCCATTTGCTGGATGGTGGTGATCCAACACATGTCAAGGGGTTATGGAGGTTGGGGGGACCCAACCGACCTAAGGGGTCAGTCGGCCGACCCCCTTATGGTCAGCGGGCCCTCCTCTGGCCTCTGGAAGTGGCCCCACTGGTCAGGGGACCGAGTGGGAGCCATGTGGGCCTAGGGGGCGGTCGGCCGACCCCCTTGGGGGTCACTGGCCCACGTCATCCTCCCTGATGTTGGCCCCACTTATCATAGGTGTTGGTTATTGGTTCTGAGGTGGTTGTCATGTTTATCTCCTTGGTGTGGGCCCATGAATCCTTGTGCTTTGCATGTGACCGTTGAGAGAAAGCACAGAGTGATCCAGTGGTTGGAAATCACTCTGAGATGCTCCCTTGGATCATGGCCGAGAGGGGAGAGCTAGGTGGGCCCATAGGGTGGTCGGCCGACCCCCTATGTGGGTCCCACCGGCTCTCCTTTGCTTCATTTCTTCATTCCTGCACTTAAACACTCATGGACATGTGGAACTGGTTATTTGATAAACTATGCTCATGATGTGTTTATTTATCCCTGATCCGGAGGTTGGTGGCGCCATTTTAAGTATATAAAAGTTGGTCATAACTTGTGCCAACAAGATCCCCCAAGTTTAACCTTTGCTCGTCCCGAGCAAACAATCAAACTTAGCTCGATGGATCAGGAGTTGCTACTATGCTTCATATATCAAGAGTACTAAGGTTACCACAATATACTTCTCTTTTGAATGGAAAAAATAGCAAATAAGGCTCACCCATTTTAACTTAGTCCTTCATGGGGCTTATAGCTTCATCCCTTGTCATGAGAGGTTGAGAGATAGAACAACTTGACTTGAGGAATAGTTTTCTCATTCTTTCACAAGTTTCATATCAGAGGTTTTGTAAAAAGAAAACTTAGTGTTCCTCGAATGGTACTCTCGAATCGCTCATAAGGTGTATGATTCCTTACCAAGGCACATATCAAAGTTTTGCCTTCTTCCATCCTATCTCTAAAGCTTATGTGGAGCTATAGGTAGGGATCAAAGATGTAGCAAACTTACCTTGCATATATTGTAAAGTCAAATTCCGAATCCAAGGAGAGAAGTGTCATACTCTTAGATCAAGATGTGCAAGTGTGTGGAAACATGGCAAATGATCAATACTCCTTTAAATGATCTCTCTTTCCTATCTTATGAATTTGAGACATAGCTATCTTTATTTATTTTTCTGTGAGCTTTTGAAGATGCTCATCATCTCATTTTTATATTTTTTTATGAGCTTTGATGCGCTTAACAAATATCATAATTTTGCATAGTCTATGTCTCATATTCTAGTAACAACTAGAGAGATTTTCTACTATAGCATGGAGTATGAACTATGTGGAAATATAAGGCATGTTTTTGTGTACTTCCAGTGTAGAAGTAGCAAGTATATGTGGCGCGTACGTGATCTTGATATTGAGAGCATGATAAATCTCTCAACAAGGGTCAAAAAACTTGACCAAACTCACACAAAGCAAGTAGCTTATGTAGAAAGCTTATATCATGAAAGATCATGTATGGCTTTGGTAGGAATTTTCATCAATGAGGAACAAAAAGTATTTTTATCATTTTAATAAATAAAACTCCGATAATCATTCTTTCTTAGAACAATATTATAGCAGCTCTTATCTTGTCATATCATGTCTCGCAACAACTTAGACTTAGTTACAGCATTTGCAACCCACAAAAGTTTCAGGTTCATGATGAATTCTTTTAAGCCAAGTAATCCATACTTAGAGAAATATCAAGTTGTAAACTAGTACTAGAGAGACATTTAGCAGAGCAACTATTCATCATTTCCATAGGAGATATAGATTTTTCATAAAGCATTTTGAGAATGGAGTAGAGAAAAATTCTTTTATTATTTTTATCATATGCAGATTTTTTTAAATGCAAAGAAAAGATAAGGAAAGTAGTACATAAATATAAATGCTGAAATTAAAAACTTACCTTAATGGAGGAGGGAACCTCCCCAAGCTTGTTCTTTGCTTAGTGGTGCGGCGGCTGTGGATGGAATTGCCACCACATGTCCCAATGCCGATGTTGTTCTGCTTGCATAGCTTGGATATATTCGGCAGTTTGCTGGACGATGCATGTCGTCTCATCGTGTTCAACACGTAGCTCACCTAAGGTGTTGGTGAGGTGATCGAATTCTTGCCGTAAGCCACGATGCTCCCTTTCTCGTGTGGACGAGAAGGATGCTCGAGCTCGTTGTGGACGTGCGGATCGAGGAGGCATGCCACTCGAGGTGTACATGGGATCGGAAGACGCATCGTCTTCCTCCTCGTCAATAGTTTCTCGGGAGGAACCACCTTGCTCAAGATGAACAAAGTATAGCCCCTCCTGAGCTCTCCTATCTGCACCTGTAAAACCTCTTTGTCCAATGCCTTGATCTAGATCAAGGGTTAGCTTACGGGTCCTTTACAATTGAAGTTGCCTCTTTGGAAGAGGCACTTCAATTGTATGGTCACTGTAAATCATTTTAAGATTACCATTGGCATCTCTTTTTAGCATTTGAGCAATTGTAAGATACTCTTTCAAAATTATTGCTCTAGTTGAAGATATGTAAGCAAAGGGGTAATTGTCATTTAACAAACCCATAGATTCCGCAAGACGAGTAATTAAAGATCTGAATTAAATAGATCCATTACTCTCAATTGAACTTTGCCAAAATTCTACTAAGTATATCACAGGAGAGATGTGTATTTTGTTAACCATGGCATAGAGCAATTTTAATTCCATGTCACTTATGAAGCTAGCATCACTTCCAGGAAACAAAGTTAATTTCATCCAAAGATGCATAAAGCGAAGGGTTGGATTGTGAATTTCCTCAGGCTTAAGATTCGAGCAATCATTAAGAGCAGAGATAGAGGACCAAAATTTTCCCTTGTTGAACTTACGCATGGTAAGGTTTAAATCTATCAAGCATGAATTTTCAAAACCAAGAGCAACACATAGCTGACCCCAAGTTAAACTTTGATTTTGATTAAACATGTGAAAGGTAATTCCAACATTAGAAACTTGGAGAGAGCATAAGAATTCTAAAGAGAGCAACTCAACTCCTAGTTCATCTACTTGCCAAAAGCCAAACCAACCAAGAGCTGAAAAGATAGTATTAAACTCGGTGGTCATACCTGCGCTGGAGAGAAGACTTGGATCCAATATCCATGTGTGCTCAAAAGATCGATCCCGAGAGAGAGATACCTTCGGTACTCTAGTTGATTGAACTCGAGACCGCTTTGCTGATCATAGGTCCTCATCGGGGGCACCATGAATGTCCCGATATTGGGTACCTCTGTCGGCACCTCTTCTTGCCGAGGGTGTTCTTCGGTTTGGAGGCCCTCCCAAGTGTATCAGGCAGAACCTCCCCTTCTTCTTCCATGAGAGCTATCCTTGGATGGGTGGGAGCGACGAGACAGCTCCCACCTATAGCTTGCTTCATCTTCTTGAATGTGGATGTCAATGGGTTCTTCATCTTTGGAGAGGAAGAAGAACACAAGGGCAAGACTAGGGAGAGTATCACTACTTCTCTTGAAGGAGAGAGCAAGGCAAGGAGAGGCTTGAGATAGAACTAAATTCTGGTTGAGGTGTGAGGGAATGAGCTCTCCTTGCATGGGGTTTTATAGGGGAGAGGAGATGGCACCAAGGGGGTGCCATGGGTGGTCGGCCGACCACCCATGGGCATGCACCTTGGGTGCCATGATCACAAGCCTTAGTGGTTGTCCTTCATAAAGCAAAAGAGAGGGAGGAGGTGACCATAGGGTGGTCGGTCGACCACCCCATGGTGGGGAATCCCCTCATGATTTTTCTAGTGCTTGGTGAAAGGTGAAAGATGCTATGTGATGTGATCAAAGGCTGAGTTAAAGTGGTCAAGATTCTCCTCTTTAAACAAAGAGTAGTGGGGAACAAAGGTATGTCATGCTTTGCTCAAAGGTGATTAATGTGTTTTCTTTTGCAAAGCATGGCAAAGTGAAAGTGGAAGGTGTCATGATTCCCCACTTTAGATAAGGAGTAATGGGAGACAAGGATGTGACATGCTTTAACCAAAAGTGATTGATGTAAAGCATGACAAAGCAAAAGAGATGTCTTCTAAGGATAAATCTGATTTTTGAAAGAAACACTACTCATATCATGAGATTTTTGGACAAAGGATGGTAGGGGATAAAGAGGGATGATCAAGTGGATCATAGGGTGGTCGGCCGACCACCCTAGTCCTCCATTTTTATAAAGGTTCCTACATACTCCTTAATCAAATAAGCCAAGATGGGGTATATAGGGTGGTCGGCCGACCACCCTATTGGCCCTACCTTTTGTCAAATTTTAATGCTAATCTAATTCTCAAATTTTATTTAAACTAACTTTGTTATTTCTAATTTTTAAGTATGAAAGTAAAGGTTTTAACTAAATGAAAGAAGGAAAATAAAAGATAACTACCGATTTACCTTCGGCGAAGGCTCCTTGATTTTAAGTCCTCGGAGTAGGACTCTCCTGCTGGTTTATTCTTCGGGTGCAGCTGATGGCTCCGGAGACGGAGACCGCGGGGTGTGCACCTCTCTTGCTTTCCACACCTGCCTTGGATTGGCAGGTCCATCCTCCTTGAGTTCGTTGATCTTGGCCTCTGGGTATTGCTTATTTGGGCGCGGGGCTCGAACTTTTCTTCTTGGTGGTTGTGCTTTAATCTGTTTGTTAAGTTTATAACCATTGAAAGCACATTTTACCTTATGGCTTGGGAACTGGAAGTGGATCTGGCTTGATCCAACGTAAATGACCACATTGGTGGTGTTGAGGAAGGGTCGTCCCAAGATGACGGGGACCTCCACATTAGCTCCCATGTCAAGGATGATGAAGTCGGTGGGGATGTACTCGTCTTGGATGTTTACCAAGATATCTCTCGTGAGTCCCTCGGGAAACCGTATGGTCTGGTCGGCCATCTGCAGGCGAACACATGTGGGGACCAAAGGTCCTCCTAAGAGATTGTCATATGTTACCTTTGACATGATGTTGACGCCCGATCCGAGATCGCAGAAGGCGGGGTGGAATGTCTGTTGTCCGATTGAGCACTTGATCGTCGGGTGGCCTGGATCTTCCTCCTTCATGATGAAGGGAGGATCGAGAAGATAGCCCCAATTGGAGTGAAGTGGAGGCTTACCGAACTTTGTTGTGACCAAGTTAACATGCTTAATGGATTCCTCTGGTTTCCCAGGGATCTTACCCTGTTCTAAAGATGGCATAGCTGCTGCTAGCTGAGCTAATTGGGTTTCTAACATTTTATTAAAGCTCAATTGATTCTTCATAGCAGTTGTGAAGCTATCCATTTTCTCACCAAGAGTTTCAAGAGCTTTATTAGTGGCAATCATTTTCTTATTTATACCATCATTAATCTTAGATTGCCCAAGAACAAGATCTTTTAATGAAGGATGGTTATTGTAAGAATTGTAATTTTGTAATTACTATTACCTCCATTACCTGGGTAGAAGGGGCACGAATTCCAGCTTCCTTGTTGTTGGGGTCGATACCCATTGTTGTTGTTGTTATTGCTGATGAAGTTCACGTCCTCCTTTGGTGTCTCAGGGCAACTGTTACCTGAGTGATCATTTCCTCCGCACACCTCACACCATGGATCAGCTTCAATAGCTTGTGCAGCGGCGACGGGGTAGATGGCCTCTTGTTCCTTCTTGGAACTCTCCTCTATCTTCTTCATTAAGAGGTCCATCTTGGCAGAGAGCATGTCCACCTCACTGACGATGTGCATACCTCTTTTCTTTGACTGGAGGCATTCCTCACCCCAACCTTAGTTGGTTACCATCTTCTCGATGAGGTCCTTGGCACTTCTCACCGTGTGTTGGAGAAATGCCCCTCCAGCGGCAGCATCAAGGTGACTACGGGCCATGTTGGTCAGCCCGTGGTAGAACCCTTGAATCAGGAGCCAGTCGTCTATCCATGATGAGGACAGGCTCGAACATACTCCTGGAGATGCTCCCACGCTTCGGGAATCGTCTCGTTAGATTGCTGTTGGAAGCTCAAACTCTTTCCACGAAGGGCATTGGTTTTGCCCGTCGGGAAGAACTTCTTGAGGAATGCGTTAGCACACCTCTCCCATGTAGTGACCTCTTCTTTGTGGGCGTAGAACCATTGCTTCGCCTTCCCCAATAGCGAGAATGGGAAAAGGCGAAGACGAATGGCGTCAGAGCCACTCCCTTGATAGTGAATGTGCCACATAACTCCATGAAGTGTTGGAGATGAGCATTGGCATCCTCATGGGGCTTTCTGCAGAATGGGTTGGCCTGCACCATGTGGATTAAGGCGGGCTTCAGCTCGAAGGTGGCATCCCCGAATTGACCTCGGGGGCCCCCCGCTACGTGGGTAGCTGACGGACCAAGAAGTCAAATCGCCTTCTAGGCCATAGCTTCCTTGATGGGGGTGTAGAGCCTCCTTCCTTGAAAAGGATTCAGGGTTTGAGATGAACCCTGATGGGGCTTGACGACGTCTAGACCTCCTCAACACTACTCAGGGTCCCCTTTTCTATTTCCCGGGAGTTAAACCTCTCATAAACTGTCTGGCTCCACAAAAAAGGAAACACAGACAGGGGTAAGCCCCCCATGACTAATTATAACTAAGGTTTAAAGATAATTTCCGGATTCAATCTAATTTTAAAAATTTTTAGGTATGCTTTCCCCCCCCCAAGGGGGAAAGCTTTTGACATTTTTGCGTCGTACCAAAA